>JAWZYV010014507.1:0-600000 GCA_038373885.1 Cheiracanthium punctorium | reverse complement strand
CCTGAATTGTAAAGAAATAAAAAGCAATCACTCTTAGAACATTGGAATTTATCTTTGGCATTTATCATTAATAATTTAAAATAAAGTTTATTATATGTTGAAGTTAGCAAAGGATATACCGAACAAGATTTGTGAATGGATTCGCATAAAGCAAATCGCATTGTAGCGCGAGCCCACTGTACATTCTTTTGAAGGTTTTCCTCCAATACTATCAAAGTTTTCCCACGACAATACATTGCCAAATTTGGCGTAAAAAATAAACGACTGTTGAGTTAGAAAGTAGTTCATAACGGATGTATTTCGCATGATTTATCGTTCTTGTTTGAACTTATCAATCAAATCGTTCTATTAGTTACATTCTTCAGGGTATCATTTTCACCTTACATTAGCCTTTATTGACTAGAAACATTTAAGGTTCTATTTATTTATTTATGAGGAGAAATGTTATAAAAAATGACTCAACGGTGAAAGGAAAAAAATGAAATATGGATTTCCTTTCACTGCAAACAGAAATAGATTTCAAGGAACCATTTTGTATCAGACTCTTGCAAGAGCAATTTCCCGTCTTTTCTGATAAAATCAATCACTTTTATAAAGGCGAAGTCTTTTTCGGATTACTTCGCCTGCAATATCCCACTCTTTTAAAGTAAAATGGTTATATGTTTTTTATTTTGTTGCATTGCTTGTAGTTACTGCTTTGTTTATTCTGTTTTCTTTAACCCTTTAACGCGCAGTGTTCCCTCTCTCCGAACACCCAACTCTGACGTTTTGACTTTGAGATCCCCAGTTACGAAGAATAGATTTGATTTTTATAAAAATAGTTGTGGGTGACAGAGCTCCAGGAGAGAATCCTTTACTTTTGAGCACGTCATTTCCCGTAAAAAATGGTCACGATTCTTTTTAACCGCACTGACATCTGCTGTAAAATAGAAGAATGCGAGAACAGCTGGATAGATTGCCCAATGCTGAAAAAAGGGCAGCCGTTGCCATCGCTCGACATAATTACCAGCAAGATGGCGGACGATCGAAATGTTCATCGCGTACCACAGATCTCGAGGCCCTTTTTTGACGCAGCTGGCTGTGCGACACAGCCAACTGCGTGAAAAAAAGTGAAAAACAAAATGATACAAACTTTTTGAAGCAGCGTATTGCGCACTACAGTGAAGTAAATAGGAATACATTATACAGGGTGTCCCATAAATACCGCCCAAACTCTGCAGAGCCAGACCCCTCGCTTGGAGTACGTAAAAAATGCCCAAAGAACTGTACCTCAACGATCCGTAGTTTTCGAGAAAAATAGGAAAAACAAAATATGACGTCACTTGCGGTGCGAGGAAAAACAACTAGAAACATTAAATTGGATACTGGATTTCATATGGGGGACTCGGTGTTATGACCGCTACAATCTGTCACCTATGGATTGCTTTTAATGAAACGATTGAAATTGACGACAGCTGGCTGTGTCCGGCACAGACAGCTGTCGTCAAAAAAGGGTCTCTAGATCTGTGGCACGCGATGAACGTTTCGATCGTCCGCCATCTTGCTGGTAGTTAAGTCGACCGATGGCAACGGCTGCCCTTTTTTCAGCATTGGGAAAGGGTTGCGCCTCAAAGGGTTAACAGCGATCGTAACATGCAAAGCTTAATTTCCGTTAGCTCTGTACCGGATGGACGTACACATACACCCGAGTATGAATTTGAAGATGCTGCGGTGGCGAAAATCGCAGCACTATCGCAAATCGCAAGATTGTCACAGATCGCAACGCACGATTGCAGCTGAATGCGAAAAATCAGTTACTAAATTCAGATCGGCTGGATGTTCGACAACTCAGCACCAGACCCAGTGATGCCAATGACTGATTTAAAAAAAAAAATTAACACTGTATGTATTCACTATACCATTTCACACTGATGTTTTATACAGGGTGTCCCAAAAAGAGGGGGGGTAACGAGCTTTAATTCCTTATCTATTAGTGATAAGTAGGCAGTGTCAATTGAATAAATCTTCAAAATAAGGTCGGAAACAAGACTGTTAAGAAAAATATTATCTCATTGATTTTCAAAAAGTCACATTTTTTAAAATTTGTATGCGACCCCCGTACAAAAACATTCCCAGTTAGTAAAATGTGTCCCATACACTCATCAGGTGATGTACCCAATTTGAGAATTTCATCCTACAACGTGCGGAGATATCTTTAAAGAAAGATGATCGGGGGCTATATGATTTTGAATATAAACGCATGCGGCTTATTCTCCAGACTTGGCTCCGTCCGATTATCATCTATTCGTATCACTGGGACACGCTCTCGCGGAACAACGCTTCAATGCTTATGAATGAAAATGTGCAAAAATGGCTCGATAACTGGTTCGCTGCAAAAAAAGAACTGTTTTTTTTTTTTTTTTTTTTTTTTGGCAGCTTTTCATAAACTGCCGGAGGGGAGAGATGGGAAAATGTATGGTACTTACGTATTATCCCGGCGGTCCGCTAAGACGAGCGATTTTTCGGCAAGATAAATGCCGGACACATGAAATTATTGATGATTTGGAATACGACTGGCAAACAGTTTGCCAGCAAATTTGACCAAAAAATAGTTTGGCGGGAATAATCGCCGGGGGGAATAATACCTTAAGCGGGTGTCCATCGCCAAGGGAGATGCGTCGCTAAAGTCGGTTTATTTGAGTGTTTTTCTATTAATTTAAAACTGTTATTTTAACGTTTTATGGGAAATTTTGCTGTATAATTATGTGCAGAGCATTTTGCATATTTTGAAGGTTATGGTTTATTTATTTTTTAACGTGCCCAGAGCTAGTGATTTGTTTATGGACATTTTGTTTATAATTGCATTGGAAATATGTCTACTAATGTTTTAATGTGTTTACATAAGTATATTGTAGTTTTAGGTTTATTTTTTTCCTTATGTGTCTATGTATCTTTATGTTTTGTTTGGCACGAAAAAGAAATCACGAAGCTTAGACGCAGGCGACAAAAAAAAAGTCGCCAACTCAACCGACACCCGTTTACGGTATTATTCCCATCGCCGGGATAATACGTAGTACCAATTGTATCAATAGCAATGAAGATTGTATTGTTACGAATTTTCGGGGCAACCCGCTGCTCTGGGGCTTAAAATGGTTTAAAATTCGTATCCTACGCTTCAAATAGATAAATTTTGCTTTTTGTTGCATCAAAATCGGTCAGTTAGAACCGGAGATATGGAGGTTTCGGTTTTCCACTGTTTTTCAATGGAGGTTCTAGAAATCTCGAGAAATATTAGTCCTAGGGCTTCGATCTCTTCACATTTGAAGACTTATTTTTCGCGCCAAATTAGGCGATATTTCGCCAAAAGGTGCCAAGCTTGGCGACATTTTAGTCATTTGGCGCGATTTTCCCAATGGGGCCTGGAAGTTGTTTTTCCTGCATTAAAAACGCATAATAACCTACCATTTCTCTTCTATGACGTAATCAGAAGTCCCGCTTTATCTGGAATCTTCGAGAAAGATACTTTTCTAGAAGCTGCTCGCAGCTTCTTCCTCCTCTATAAATTCCACCAGCGCGCTGCTCCGAGAGTTCAGTGTTGATCAAGCTTTGAGAGAGTGAATACGTTTGCTTTGTGATAGAAGCTGTGTTTCGCGCTGTTTGTGAAGATTTGAAGTTAAGTGCTGTGTGTACATTTTTCATCGCTGAGTCTTGTAATCAGAAACTGTTAGAGACTGTTAGTGTTATTTCTCGTATATTTTCACTGAATTTTTGCCAGTGAAATTGTTCTATTTTGTGTGAGAAATACAGCATTTGTGAGAGCTTCTGATCTAAGCGAACTGTTAAAAGCACATTACTGTTTAATTGGGCTTTTGAATTTTGTACAGCTGATTGTTCCACGACGTTCTAGAAGTAATAAAGTTGTATTCCATCCTGACCAGTGGACTTTTTACCAGAACGTTCTACACCAACTGGACTTTAGAACGACGAACCCCGGAAACAAGAAGAGTAGTTCTGCAACAGTATTGAATAAAATATATTTCATCATTTTCAAACAGCAGACGTATAGTTTTTACAAAAGAATTTTGGTTCCATACTTCTGCACCTGGTGGTACTCAAAAATCTGAAACGCAGCTGTATACCTATGATATCTGGTGAGAAATAAATTGAAGAAATGATCAAACAATCAATTATGTCAACATTAGAATTTTAAAGATATAATGACTCGTGAACTAGAAACTTCTTTATCTCTTAGTTTTGTGCACAAATATTAAAAATCCGAAAGCTACGGTCTTTAAAATGAGCCATCATTCGTGTGTATATATGCATTGAAATTTTGATTGCTTAAGAAAAAGTTCACTTTCACGACGTTTTGTCAAATAGTTACCATCACTTAATTAGATTAAACTTCTCAGCAACCCTAATGAATCGAAGTTGCACAAGCTATTTTAAAAAAAATAAAATAAAAACCGGGTTTGACATAGCGGCAACACTTAATTGCAACCCCATCCTGCTCACAAAGTCATGAAGTGTCAAGAAGACAGTTCCCTAATATATGTTACATGGAAATCCCGGTGGGCTGCATAATCAACCTTAGTAAAAAAAAAAAAAATTGTACTTCGTTACAGCACAAAAATATTCGAAGCTGTCTGTCGATTGCTCGAGTGTAATATTGTGGTCGTGCGTTCAGTCAGTTTAGGATAGCAAAGTTATTCTACAAACCATTTTTGTATTGACTTAAATTTAAATGAATTTACTTACTAAGCTTTCTATGAGCTATCTCTGTTATTATGCCGTTAAAGTCGAATAATCGCAGTTTAAGTGAATTGTTGGGGACTGAACGGGCAACTGGGGACTAAAAAAACGTTCGATTCGAACTCGATCGCGCCCGTTTCACTTGAATCTCGCCCAGTGATGTGGCGTGGGTAAATACCCACTGGGTAGGTAAATATTTTTTGGGTATTTTCAACAAAGAATAGAATAACTGTTCTTAGCATTTATGATTAATACCAATTAGATTTCTATTACTGTTCCTTTTTTAATACAAAGTTTTTAATTTTAATTTGACTTCATTATGAGTACTTTTGTAGTGTTCCTTTTTATTATTAAGCGTTTGATTGTTTGGCATAAACAACTTTATCAGTCATACTGCATTTTTTTCACTAACTTTAATAATGAAGAATGTTTTATGATAGTCCTTAAATTGTTTTGTGCAAGTGACAGCTTTGGCAATATTTTTAAAGTGTTACATTGATTAATATACCTCATAGCTTATTTTAAGTTTACTATTATATCCCAGAGCTTATTTTATGTTTATTATTTTTTAAACTGTGATAATTTATTATGGTTTGTTATTGAAGGGGAGAGGGGATTATATGCACCTTATGATTGATTTAATGATCACTAAAATAAAAATTACATGCAAATAGTTACAAAACTAGTAGTTGTAAGTAATAGGTTTAAAATCATATTTTTTACGGTAAATTAAAAATTTTATGAATATTTCAGATTGATGAACAAAATATTTCTATTAAAAAATCATTAATATCAATTTTTTTATAATAAAATTTCCGTTTAACGAATTTTTCAGAATTCGAAAATTTGATTTTCGGTCAAAATTCATTCATTACAAATTTGATTTTTGGTCTCCTGAGATTCAGATTCGAAATTCAGATTTTACTGTCTGTATATATTAAGTATAGTTGAATTTCTTTAATTTTTTTCAAATTGTCAAATACACTGCTCCTTGTTATTATTCCTATTTACAATTTTATTCCAACAGTTATATTTATACACTATATTTAATTAAGTATTTTATTCAACATGTATCATATAGCTTCTTTTCATAATTATATTTTTTGAAGTTTTATGAAATTAAAAAGTTGTAAAGGGTTCCCAAGTTTCTCGTTTTTCTTTTTCTTTTTACTTTATACTTAATATATATATGTGTGTGTGTGTGTGTGTGTGTGTGAATATCCTTACCCACCAATACAAGCTTTTTTTAAACAATAGTGTTAATTAAAAAATAAATACCCAGGTAAATACCCATTTTGGGTATATACCCGGGTATTTACCCTGGGTATTTACCCTTGAAAATAAATACCCTGTTAATTTGCATCACGGATCTCGCCCTTAAACTCAATTGTTGAAGTTTCCACTTCAACAATTCACTTTCTCGCCACATGTATCTCAACGTGACGGTGAAGCCAATTCTATGCTTTTTTTCTCCATCCCAAAATTGCCCAACGCGCCTAAAGACGTTTTCACTTCAAAAATGTAGACTAACATTGCCCAGTTACATTGTAGTTTGAGAGATCACTGTGTATTAGGGTCAGACAAATGCCCAGTGCATAGGAAAGCATCCCCAAAGGCATGCTTTTACAGAGTTTTGTTGTTAAACCAACACATCGCAGCATAGAGCAAAAATTCTTATAAACAAATGAAAACAACAAAACTCTATTTGATTGTTGTAAACAATACCAAGTTACTCTTTCAAAGTTACAATGAGAACGTATTGTTGTCGATGAGAAAATTTGCAACAATAGACAACATAAGTCATTTCTATCTAAGCTCTTGAGATTGATGCTTGGATATTTTATAACTGCTATATTCCTGTGCTTGAAACTGTATTTTTGATACTTTTTAAGCATTTCGAATTAAGTAGTTCGATTTTTTTTCTCCCAAAATGTTTTTCGTTGCACCAGTTCCGAGTCTCGCTGTCCCACAAAGTGAGTCGGACTCTGATGTCGACGAATTTGTGGATGCAAAGTCCTCGCTTGCTTCCTACGCTACGGCGTCTTCCCGTTTCCTGGCAGTCCCCGAATACTCTCCTCAGTATCCAAAAGATCTGTTGGAAAGTTTTTTGGGCGACTGCTTGTTAAGTGTTGCAGCGCCCAAATACTCTCCTCAGTATCCGCCAGATCTGATGGAAAGTTTTTTGGACGACTGCTTTTTTAGTGTTGCGCCGTTGATGCAATTCAGTGATGCACAACAGGCGAAAAGCAAAAAAATGAGGAAGCGTTTAGCTTGCCTGCTTTTTTGCTTTAAGATCTAAATTATGAAAGTATAATGCTTTTTATGCGGTTTTTGGCTCACAATTAAAAACCGAAACTATTTCGGCTTTTTATGCGGTTTTTGGCTGTGGACAGTTAAAAACCGATCTAATATCTGCTTTTTATACGGTTTTTGGCCTCGGGACAATTAAAAACCGATCCTATCCGATGTGGCACCACCTTGTCGCGGTGGATAGGCTTTGAAACTAAGAGTGCCACAAAAGTAATATGATCTGAAAGAACCTTTTCTTTATGACTCAATTTTTGAATAAAAATTGTGTAATAAAATAAGATTTTCATGAAAAAATTCATGAAAAAATTCGACTTCGAGATTTTGGTGTTTTTACACGTTTTGAGGGCTTCTGAATCCATTTATGCTATTTTTACGAGATGTATGTATGTATGTATGTGTGTGTGTGTGTGTGTGTGTGTGTGTTTGTGTGTGTGTGTGTGTGTGTGTGTGTGTGTGTGTGTGTGTGTGTGTGTGTGTGTGTGTGTGTTTGTGTGTGTGTGTGTGTGTTTGTGTGTATGTGAGTGAACACGATAGCTCCTGAACGGAGCATTCGATTGAGCTCAAATTGGATATATATGTCATAAACCACCGTCGCAAGACCGGTATTGATTTGGGTGTGTATACGACTTATAGTTTTTCTACAGGGCTAGGACGAAGATTTCTTTTCCATTATGGCCTATGGGGGGAATTGCTTGAAAGTGCGCTAGCGTTTAAACGATACATTCGATTGAGCTCAAATTCGGTATACATGTTATAAACCACCATCCTAAGACATGTATTGATTTTGGTGTGTATAGGACTTATAGTTCTTCTAAAGGACTACGACAAAACTTTCTTTTATGTTATGGCATAATGGCATATGGGGAGAAGTTCTTGAAAGTGCGCAAACGTTTAAACGGTGCATTCGATTGAGTTTCCATTTGGTATATATGTTTGAATTATTCATCGATTAAAATTTATTTAAATGCTTGGTAATGATCTTAATCGTAAGTGTTCGGAAAGTCGAGTGGAGTCACTCCAGATTTTTTTATATGAGTATTACTGTTAATATACTACTATCGTCATGTGTCTATCTGTGTGAGTATGGGTTTGTCTGCTTGTAATATGATATTGGACATGTACCTTTTTGCGTAAAAAAATACCAATTTAAAATTACCATAAAATATATCTGGACAAATATCATTTAAATTCTTGATATGAATTTGTTTTAGTGATTTATTTTTAAAACCATTCTAAATGCCTTTTGGTGTTTTATCGGTTAATACGATTTTTGGTTAGTACGAAAAGATTTTTGCTTACCCTTCGATTTCGTCTTAACGAGGTTCCACTGTATATTTAAATAATAAAAGCCTAGGAAAGTGTTTTTGGGACAACCTGTATTCATATAATGCAGTGCGAAAATTCCCTGATTAGAAGTTTTCATTGTTATTTCAAAATTCAACATACTTTTATGAAAAACAAACAGAAAAGATAAGCTAAGTTTAGATGAGCAATTAATTTTGATGATTAATTGCTTATGTAAGAGGGAAGATGATGGTTTTGAGTTTAATCCTACTTTTGTTGAAACTTGATTTTACCTGATCACTTCCATCGTTGAAAAAACGCAAGATTGAATAAATCAACCAGACCAATGTCGTCCAACACTAATCTTTGAATACACATTGGCAACAGAGAGGCTGTTACAGACCAATGGTCGACACAAAATACACAAAATGCTTTATCGTTGTTTTTGCAGCGATGGGAACGGACAGATCAAACATGGGTTCAAGATTAATCAATTCAATCGTTTCTTAATACTTAATATTGTATTAAGAAACGATTGAACGAAATTTTGGATAATCTGCTTATGATACTGAGTTAAGGCAATTTTAACAGTATATATATAAATAAAATTAGATTTTTGTCTGTACATTTCTTGGAATTCAAAAATTTTGCGATTTCTATCCGTTTCAAGCACCCGGGATTCCGATGCGACCCTCAAAAAAAAGTTCGTCTGTCTGTCATTCTGTCATTCTCTCCGTGACGCTTTTTTTGTTTAAGCATCACGTAAAAACGACTGAAGCGAATGATATGAAATTGGGTGTCATGATAGGGGGTCACTCAACTTAAAACATAGGCGTCGAATTTTTAAAAAATCTTGATTAGATTTTCCGATTTTGCGAAAATCGTTTCAAACTGCGTAAATTTGTGTTCAAGCATCACGCAAAAACGACTGAAGCGAATGATATGAAATTGGGTGTCATGATAGGTGGTCACTCAACTTAAAACATAGGCGTCTAATTTTTAAAAAATCTGGATTGGATTTTGAGATTTTGCGAAATTCGTTTCAAACTGCGTGAATTTGTGTTCGCACATCACGTAATAACTGCAAAGGTGAAAAAATGGTATTTGGTGAAATGATAGGTGGTTGCCTTAAGCTATAAGCATCTAAAAAAAATCGATCAGATTTTGGGATTTTGCGAAAATCGTTTCAAACTGAGTGAATATTTGTTCACGCATTACGTAATAACGACTAAAGCGAATGATATGAAATTTGGTCACACGATAGATGGTTGCTCAACATAAACTATAGGAGTCCAATTTTTTAAACATTTTTATTAGATTTTGAGATTTTGTGAAAATTCTCTCAAAATGCGTTTATATTTCTTCAAACATCACGTAATAACGACTAATACGAATGATACGAAATTTAGTGATAGGATAGGTAGTTGCTAATCTTAATTTATAGGTGTTGAATTTTTAAAATATTTTGAATACATTTTCAGATTTTGCGAAAATCGTTTTAAAATGCTGAAAATTTGTTCCAGCATCACAAAATAAAGACTGCAGGGAATGAAACGAATTTGGGTGACATGTCACTCAGGTTGTCACTCAACTTAAATTCTAGGCTTCCATTTTTTCAAAAATGTTGATTAAATTTTCAGATTTTGCGAAAATTATTTTAGTATGCGTAAATATTCGTTCGCACATCATAAATTACGACTAATGCGAATGAAATGATATTACTTAGTTACTCTCTAACCTGTAATATTTTAACAATACATAAAAATTATAACTTCGCTTTTTTTACTTTGGTAACATACTACATCCATTCTGTGTACTCATACAATGCTGACGAAAGATCTTGCTTTTTTGGAAATTTGCATTCACAAACCCGTCGAGGACGGGTACTTCAGCTAGTAAAGAATAAGTTTGTAAATAGTAGATGTGTTTTTACTGGAAATCAGTTCTAAGTATCACATTCAAACCTATAAATAAATAAACTTAATAATCAAACCTAAAGTTAAATACAATGCAATCTGGATAATTTGGCATATATGGGACCAGACAACTGCCGGATTACCGTAAACTTAAGGGCTACCAAGATCTCTTGTTTTTTACTCAAAGCCATGTGATTTCGTTTGGTCAACATTGCAAATAAATGCACAACAAAATGCATTAGGAAAACTAGAAAATAGTGACATAAAATTGAGGGAAGCGCAAGAGAAGGCATATTTGTTTTCATTCACGGGGGTCGGTAATCGGAAGACAATGACATGTGTTTCCCAAGAGTGCCGGATTGTTGAACAAGCGGACTAACAACTATCGGATTATCGAGAGTGAGTAATCATTTGCAAGCGTACTTTTATTAATAAAAAAGAATACACATGTATTAATAAAAAAATACAAAAGCTTTATTTCTCAGCCACTTCAAGGGTTAATAAGCATAATTTATAACCTATTTTTATACTTCATATTAATTTTAAGATTTCTAATTAATTATTTTTTGTATTTTTTATGATTAAAAATTAATCTAGAATAAGATTTTTTTTATTATTTCTCTCACAGCTTCATGAAATAAATGAGAAAAGGTGTAATTAATTAATCGTAAATGAGTGCGCCGCTTGAGGAAATGCTCAACGTGCTGTAATCGAGGGTGCAAAAACCGCGATAATCCCCCCACCCACCTTGTTTTTCAACTAATTGACAGTCGTTTGAAATTAGTTTTTGATTGCAAGAAATTCCTGTTGCTTATTTTGCGAGTTAATGGAAGACGAAGAAAACTAAATAACTTTCGCTTACAGATTTTTTTTTTTTCTCTCCCTGAATACGCTACTCTTTCATTTTTTCTCGCTGTATTCAAAAAATATCACGTAATTACAGAGCAATCACTATCAGGTGTATTTGAGTTATGTCAAAATAAACAAGTTTAGGAAAGAGCTTTGCAATGTGGTGCTATAAGTTTTGTAAGGAATTTTACAAAGTGCTTGTTATTTTCGATGTCACAACCCTTTAACGCGCGGAGTTCCAGCTCTGGGAACACGAAATTCTGACGTTTTGACTGTTGCCAGTCACGAAAGAGTAGATTTGATTTCTATCAAAATAGTTGCGGGTGACATAGCTCCACGAGAATCCTTTACTTTTTAGCACGTCATTTCCCGTCAAAAAAGTGTCACGATTCTTTTTAACAGAACTGACATCTGCTGAAAAATGGAAAAATGCGAGAACAGATGGATAGATTGTCCAATGCTGAAAAAAGGACAGCCGTTGCCATCGCTCGATTTAACTACCAGCAAGAGGGCGGACGATCGAAACGTTCATCGCCTGCCACAGATCCTTTTGACGCAGCTGGCTGTGTGGCGGCACAGCCAGCTGCGTCAAAAAAGGGTCTCTAGATCTGTGGCACGCGATGAACGTTTCGATCGTCCGCCATCTTGCTGGTAGTTAAGTCGAGCGATGGCAACGGCTGCCCTTTTTCCAGCATTGGGCAATCTTTCCAGCTGTTCTCGCGTTCTTCCATTTTTCAGCAGATGTCAGTTCTGTTAAAAAGAATCGTGACCAATTTTTTTACGGGAAATGAACGTGCTAAAAAGTAAAGGATTATGGTGGAGCTATGTCACCCGCAACTATTTTTATAGAAATCAAATCTATTCTTCGTGACAGGCAACAGTCAAAACGTCAGAGTTTGGTGATCCCAGAGCTGGATCACTGCGCCTTAAAGGGTTAACAATATTGCGTACAGCGCCATTTCCCCCCTGGTGGTGAATTTTAGATTTTTTTTTTTTTTTTTTTTTTCGCAGGTAATAAATTCCCATGACCACCTTAATACGATTGAAAGTTTAATAACTTTTGGTTCAGTAGTTTTCCTTTCATGATCGATTTAAAGATGAGTTTAATTATAACCACCTTGTATATCTTATCTTATAAATAAAAATGAAATTCTGTTTGTTTGTTTGTTTGTTTGTTTGTTTGTTTGTGGATTTGATTCGTATACAAATCCACAAAAATGGACCTATCGGCCTGAAATTTAGCACAGATATGTAAAATAATATAGAATAAATCATTGTCCACTTTAAAACTTTGAAAGTCCACCCGTTCCCGGAATTTAAGAGAATTTTTATGCTCTTCACGCAAAAATCTTTCCGTAATTGTAACCTCTGTAGTGAAAAAAGTGTGAAATAAGGATCGTGGTTGCCATGTGTGGCGATTTTGCCGAATAAAATGTCGTTCGTATACAAATCCACAAAAATGGACCTATCGGCCTGAAATTTAGCACAAATATGTAAAATAATATAGAATAAATCGTAGTCCACTTTAAAACTTTGAAAGTCCACCCGTTCCCGGAATTTAAGAGATTTTTTATGCTCTTCACGCAAAAATCTTTCCGTAATTGTAACCTCTGTAGTGAAAAAAGTGTGAAATAAGGATCGTGGTTGCCATGTGTGGCGATTTTGCCGAATAAAATGTCGTTCGTATACAAATCCACAAAAATGGACCTATCGGCCTGAAATTTAGCACAGATATGTAAAATAATATAGAATAAATCGTAGTCCACTTTAAAACTTTGAAAGTCCACCCGTTCCCGGAAGAGATTTTTTATGCTCTTCACGCAAAAAGCTTTGCGTAATTGTAACCCCTGTAGTGAAAAAAGTCTGAAATAAGGATAGTGGTTGCCATGTGTGGCGATTTTGCCGAATAAAATGTTTTAAATTCTCAAAGTAAAAATAAAAGAATAATAATGATTTTTTTTTGTTAGTTTATATTCGTAAGGTTATTTTTTTTTAAATTATAATATCGTGTGCATGGGAAATCAGAGCAGGAATGTAATGCTTTACACGCAAAACAATAAGAATTGAAGATTTCCGAGGCTAATGTGTAAAT
Organism: Cheiracanthium punctorium; assembly: GCA_038373885.1. Classification (NCBI taxonomy): domain Eukaryota; kingdom Metazoa; phylum Arthropoda; class Arachnida; order Araneae; family Cheiracanthiidae; genus Cheiracanthium; species Cheiracanthium punctorium. The sequence continues at coordinate 586,818 of JAWZYV010014507.1, read as the reverse complement.
TTTTTTAGTTTGACGAAAAAATAAAATGGCTGAAATACGGATTTTGAGTAAGTGAGTTCTAGCGGTTTGCACAGTTTTCGGCTTGGCGCATTTTATTGAGAGCTTAAGGAAATAGATTTTTGAAAACAAGTGCAAAAGTTTTATTAGAATACAGCGTTAAATTTTTATGATCCGTGAAGAAATAATGCAGTTATTAAGGGATTTCAAGCGATCTAACTTCAGAATTCTCGCCAATTGAGTACATTGATTTAAGTTGGGGGAATTCCGCCAAATTTCAGAAAATTGAAATCTTCTCATTTAGTACATCGGCGTAACGATGAATAAAACACATTAAAGTTGATAATTTAAAAAAAAATCGGCTGTATTAAAAGGATTCCAATTTTCAAATAAATGCGTGCTACTCTTTGGCGGTCGAACCATTTCCCATATTGATTGCTGCTAAGTCAATGCTTCGAATGATTCCCTGAAAAAACTCTTGCAAAATGGCGTATGTTGGCACTTTGGCGAGGCTTAGATTTGAAACTGGATTTTATTTGAGACTGGTATATAATAACACTGGTTATAGATAAAAATGAATGTTGGTATGTGTTTATGAGGTTGAAAAACTCCAGCACCGTTGAGCACCGTTGCACGATGAAACTTCGTTCACCTAATTCTTTTATGATGGAGAAGGTTTTTATGCTATCCGTTTTCCTTAACTTGCCACATGGTGCCGCAGCACAACGTTGAATTCTATTCCGTTTAGCCGTTTGCTATGCGAATATCGTCCAACCGATTTCGATGAAATTTGGTACACGCGAATATTAGAACACGGAGAATATTTTTCACTATCCATTTTGCTGTAACTTGCCGCTAAATGGCGCTGCAACGCATCAACTTCTATACCGTTCGATCGATCGGAATAAAATTTTTTATACTTACACATTTTAGCACGAAGAATATATTCTAACTTCGTTCCTTTTGATGTTACTCACCACTAGATGACACTGCAATGCATTATTATTTTAACTCGCCACTAGATGATGCTGCAGCAGGCCAAATTCTTGACCATTCAAACGGTCGCTATGAAAATCAGTATACATAGCTATTTGAACAATGAGAATATTTTGGCGTTATCCATTTTGCTATAACTCGCCACTTGACGGCGCTGTAGCAAATCATTACTTTATTGAACCACTAGATGGCCCTGCAGTGTATCACTTCTTGACTGTGCAAATAATCGCTATGAAAATAGGTATACATAGATATTTGAACACGGGGAAGAGTTTGGCGCTATCCATTTTCTTATAACTTGCCACTAGATGTCGCGTCAACACATGAACTTCAGGACTGTCCAGCTGATAGTTATGAAAATTCGTATACATCGATATCTGAATGCGAAAAATATTATTGCCGTATCCGTTTTTCTAAAACTCGCCACTAGATTGCGCTACGCCGCATGGCCTTATGCACCGTACAAACGATTGCCTTGCAATTCGGTATGCATGATTATTGGACACAATATAACGCGATATCCATTTTGCTATATCTGTTTATTACAATGAATAGTAATCACTACAAATCGTAATATCAAAAAGTCCATTCATTCCCGTGCGAAGAACGGGTACTTCATCTAGTTTAGTTATAAAAGTAACCGTTATTCTTTTATCTAAAACAATTAATTCCGACTCATTTTCGCGTGCAGACGACATTTTTACTTAAAAGAACGATTCAAGATTATTCTATCTGAACGAGTGGCATTACTGTCCATTGTTTATATCCAGATCACAAGAATTCGAATTAGAAATTTAAATGAGCTGACTCATCTCCCTAAATATTTCCTGATATTTACTGTCACTAATGTTTCTATGATACTTTTTTTAAAGAAAGAAAACTTGAGCTAATTTATTAAATTTGATGACCCTAAAACTTGAAGGCCTTAGACCGATCCCTATTTGGCCTATGCGATAATCAGGCCCGGAGAATCCTACTTATAAAAAGAACATTCGGGAGAAGAAGTTCATTTCACTCATTTTGCCCAAACATACCCTTAAATTAAATAAAACAAATTGAAAATACAAAAAATAACTCGACTGTTCGAGCCTCGTCAGGGGGAGACCCCCCCTGAAATCCCCTAATTTTTTAGTTTCATTATTGCCCTATTAAAACGATATTAATTGACTATTCAATATATCTCTCATCGTTCGTGTATTTCGCCTGGTAACCCGCTGTTGAAATTTTTATGATTGTAACCTATTTACAGAAAAATACATGGGATGCCTATTCTACAGCTTACGTAATATTGTTACAATAGATTAAAGTTGTTGTGAACTAATAGTATTTAAATATATGTAAAAAAATGCATGTGAGGCATATTCTACAGCTTACGAATATTAATTGACTGATTACGAATATTAATTGCTTATATTAATTGACTATTCAATATATCTCTCATCTTTCGTGTATTTCGCCTGGTAACCCTATGTTAAAATTTTTGTGATTGTAACCTATTTACAGAAAAATACATGGGAAGCCTATTCTACAGCTTACGAAATAGTGTAACAATAGATTAAAGCTGTTGTGAACTAATAGTATTTAAATATATGTAAAAAAATGCATGTGATGCATATTCTACAGCTTACGCAATATTGTAAAAATAGATTAAAGCTGTTGTAGTAGTTAAATACATGTAAAATTATACTTTTATGTCGCATTGTTTGGACACATTTTTCGGACAAATTTCAATAAAGCGGGTGAGAGATAAACTTACATAGTCATTAATATTCAAACAGAAACAAATATACATCCCCATTCAAAAACAGGGAAAAAAAATCATTAATATCGATCACTATGACCATTTTCTTTCTTCCCGGTTTGAAAATTTTCAAAAATTTTTCATTAGATGTTGAAAAGTTATTTCCTGTAAAAGATATTCGCGTAAGGAAGCACTAATAGTCCCAAAGATTAATCCTTCCTAATGGAAAACCTCAAAGGGATCTTACAATGGTGCAGTTACAAATGGCGACAGCCCTTTTTGATCTTATTTCAATACCTTGAACAGATACCAAACTTTTTAACAACTTTTCTTACTTTTTAAATGTCCGGAATTTTTATCATTATGGAATTTTTTATGGAATGACCGGCAGGCAGAATGTGAGAGTGACATGTCTGCTGATTTTGTTGTGAATCTAACACACATGCATACAGGCACATCAAAAAAGATTATTTGCATCATATTTATTCGTTCCTGTGTTGAGGCGATTTAGCTTTTTTGAAAACGCCGATCGAACACGCTTCATTCAAACGAGCGAAATTCGATCAGTCGGAGCGAATTTTCGATCGTTTCCGTACTTGCAAGTGCACTTCTTCTTTAGGAGCGTTTTTCGATCACTGAGCGGAGCGAAATATTCGGGGCGAACGTTATGAGTATGTTGGTAAACAGGAAGCGGGGTGTGGATTTCTGGGAAAAGGAGTACTTAAAGAGCATTTTTGCGTTAATACTGTGAGTTTCGATGTAAAATAGTTCGAAACCGACGGTTTTTCCTTTCACTCCGTCTTTGATCGCTATTTTCACTCCTTTGAATTAAGCGTGAATGAACTTAAATCATGAGTGCCAATAATCAGTGAACTGCACTCGTGATTTAAGTGCATTCGATCATTGATTGTTGAACATCCATCATTGATCAATGATCGAACCATAAATTATTCGAACCACTGATCGAACCATGAATTATTCGAACGAATGATCGAACCATGAATTATTCGAACGAATGATCGAACCATAAATTGATTGTTGTTCGATCTATGATCGAATGATCAACAATCAATGATCGAATGAACTTAAATCACGAGTGTTAGCAAAATGCCTGTTTCCTCCCGTACGAAGAACAGATGCTTCAGCTAGTCATACAATAGAACTTCGATAGTCCGGACTTAAAAAATCCGGGACGTCGATAATGCGGATTCTGATTCAGGTGGAAACAGGCCACCGACCTTATTTTGGTTTACGGTGTAAATACGACTGCTTCCAAACAACTACCTGCGAGACGCCAAAGATGCGAGCTAGCTAGACCTCCTGCAGGAGGAAGACCTATTTTTTTTTTTTAAATATCGAAGTTTTTTAACATGCCATCTTTGCTGCTGCCTTTTCTACATTACATCTGATTTCTTCTTTACATTCTTTGTACAGTCTACAATTTTTTTTAACATTTCACATTCATCAAGTTATATAATATACACTATTTACACTTCTAATTTTACAAAAAAAAAAAAATCTTTTTTAATTTCTTTTTACGGCGAAACAAGGCAGACACGCCCATTCAGCACAGCTTGTTTTAATATGTTCTCTCCATAAATATTTTTTTTTAATTAAACTACATATCTTAAATATTATATTTGATTAATTATATTTAATTAATATTCTTGATTATATATATACTTAGAGTAACCCAGAAATTAAGAAGACGATGCGACTGAAGGATTCTGTAAAAATAATTGATGGTTTTCAACGTAACTTATACAACTTTTATTATTTTGTTTAGTAGAGGACGTTCTTGGACATATTCCGGCCAAGATGATAAAGTCTGACAAGGAGAAATCTTTACATGATATATTTTTGTCAAGGGACAGTCTCTTATGTAATGTATCGAGTCCGACAATGAGCCACAGAGGTCAGAGGGCACTCTTTCTAATTCCGTCTCGGTGAAAATAAAAGTTGAAGTGATATAGGATTAGTGATATTAAAAAGGAATCAAGACTAGACTTCGCCGCAAAAAAAGAACCGCTACTGCAGCTTAAAAATCAATAACAGATTCTTTTAACCCATTTGTGCCTGGATATTTTTGCGACTTTCTTCGATTTTTACTGATAACAGAAATAATAGATAAATTTCTGATGTCAACTTCTTGAACAAGGGATGATTTCTTTTAAAATCATTATGCATAAAAATCGAAAAATCAACATTCTACATGGTCATGTTAAAATATTTTCTGGAATTGAGGCTCAATACTCATGAATAAGGCTAAGAAAAATAAATAACGTTTTCGACTAATAGTGAAAATGCCGTCCCAAAAAAGGGACACTAGGCATAAATGGGTTAAGAATGCTCTCTACTGTATATTATAAAGCATAAAATATTAAAGGGGAAAGTAAAGTAACATGGTACTACTTCATATAAAGAAAACTACTGAAGTGAATAATACGAATTTTGGCAAGTAGGTGAGATTTTTAACCCTTTGAGGCGCAACCCTTTCCCAATGCCGAAAAAAGGGCAGCCTTTGCCATCGCTCGACTTAACGACCAGCAAGAGGGCGGACGATCGAAACTTTCATCGCGTGCCACAGATCTAGAGACCCTTTCTTTTGGACGACAGCTGGCTGTGCCGCACAGCCAGCTGCGTCAAAAAAGGGGCCTCTAGATCTGTGGCACGCGATGAACGTTTCGATCGTCCGCCCTCTTGCTGGTCGTTAAGTCGAGCGATGGCAAAGGCTGCCCTTTTTTCAGCATTGGGCAATCTATCCAGCTGTTCTCACATTCTTCCATTTTTCCTCAGATGTCAGTGCTGTTAAAAATAATCGTGACAATTCTTTTTTTTTTTTTTTACGGAAAATGACGTGCTAAAAAGTAAAGGATTCTCGTGGAGCTATGCCACCGCAATTATTTTTATAGAAATCAAATCTATTCTTCGTGACTGGCAACAGTCAAAACGTCTCAGTTGGGTGTTCCCAGGGCGGGAACACTGCGCATTAAAGGGTTAACGTAGGTACTTGTAGCAAGGATTATTTTCTGTTCCTTATACGTAATAAAAAAAAATACCAATAGTAAAATTGTTCTGAAGGAAATGACGTAGACGAGTGCTTTTCATAAGCATGACATGGACATCGCATCATTTTTTCTTTTTTACCGTTGGCAACAACGATTTGTTTTTCGTTTTTTCGAACTTCAGAACACATTTCAATCTTTCTCTCTAAATTCCGCCGACTGCTGGCTGTAAAAATGCCTACTTTTGTGTGCCCTGGGAATATATGGGATGTAGAGATATTGAAATGGTTTGAGGTTTTGATCACTACGGATACCGATAAGATAGTTAGACTTTTTTCGTATTCGAAAATGTTTTTATCTCATGAAAGCAAATGTACTAATTAGATAATAGTAGAAAATATATAAGTATGCTTGATTAAAAATATGTTTAAAGACTATAAATTTAGATTTTGGAATCATTAAGTAATATTTGGATATTGTAATGGCATTTTCCTAAAAGTGACATTTATATATAAGACATTTTAAAACATTTTTTTTTTTTTGAGTTTGAAGCTGCATACTGTTTCGTCTCTAAATTTCAGTAATTAACACTCTAAATTTGTTCTTTTTCTTCTGAACGCTTATACGATTAGGCCATGTTATAGTACTCGATTGGACAGTGTTCTCCCAAATACGCAGCCAAAGAGGGGTAGGGGACTAAAACGTTCTTCTCACATATGCCACGCCATATCAAAGAAAAAAGAGAGATCCATGAATTCCATCCTGTAAAATACAGCACTCACGAATACCTAAAACTCGATTTCAAGATATTTTCAGTATCATTATCGATGGTGGATAGACGTGTAAACGGTAAAAATGGTCATTTCTCTTGAGCCAAAAAAAATTCTGTAAAATTCTTTCTTCAAATATAACAAATATGAATTCTTTTATCAAGAACAACTTGTTTGTAATTACAAATTTGGTAAAAATTTATTTGTTTGAATTTTAATGTAAAAAGAAAAGACGTCACTTTTTGGTCCCCATAATGTTATCTTCATTTAAAAGGTAAAGTGACGTTTGGCACATAATATGCATCCTTGGCACGACATTTGGCACATATCTTTTTCCTCGTTTTGGAGAAACAAATTGTGTTGGCGTTATATGTGTTCAGGAAATACTAAAAGGACACAGCCAGTGTTTAATGTTACAAATTTTGGCGTTCATAACGAAAATGAGTGCATTAGCATTAAGAGCTGTTTAATTCATTGAAAACATCACTTTAACATCAACTCCCTTTCTGTTATAAGTACACCTTCATTCACATTTCAAAAATTTATTACTCACGTATAATTAATAATTTTGTACACAGCCGCTGTTCGTTTATTCAATTTATCGTACACGATTTTCGTAAACGTAATCGTACACAGCTGCCAGAGTGGAATAATTGTTCTTGTGATTGCATCCCTCATCATGAATAATTGAACTTTCGTTGTAAACGTGTCCAGTCAGAAGATGCGCTTCACAAATTCAGTCGAGGTTTCATTTAGATTGTTCAAAATATTCATGATAAATCAGGGTAAGTTTGATAAATTGTCACACATTCATATTCTGAAGATGAAAAATGTGACACAGGAAGGTCTAAAATTTAAATTAAAATCTAGAATAATTTTGAAATGCCATATATTTCAGAATATTGAAATTTTGTATTTCATTTTCTAAAGGTTAAATTAAATACTTCGCTTACCTGAGAGTAGAGTGTCCCAAAAATGTACCATGGTTTAATTTTTATCTATTAGAGATAAGCGAGAGCCATTTAAATTGAAAAAAATATTCACGTAAAGAGTAGAGTGTCCCAAAAAAGTAGCATGGTCTAATTTTTATCTATTAGAGATAAGTGAGAGCCATGTAATTTGAAAAAAATATTCACGTAAAGAGTAGAGTGTCCCAAAAATGTAGCATGGTTTAATTTTTATCTATTAGAGATAAGTGAGAGCCATGTAACTTGAAAAAAAATATTCACGTAAAGAGTAGAGTGTCCCAAAAAAGTAGCATGGTTTAATTTATATCTATTAGAGATAAGTGAGAGCCATGTAAAAAATATTCAAAATCAAGCAAGAAAAAAGAATACTTTAAAAGAATATGTTGCTGTTGTTAATTTTAAAAAAATTACAGTTTTTTATTCTTTATACAACCCACGTACGCCCTCCAAAAAATGTATTCCAGTAAGATATAAATTTCCTATTTTAGATTTGCGAATAATAATTGAGTTTTTGAAAAACGCACAACTTGACAGAAATATAGAAAGTCATATTTATACATAGCCTTCATATTCCATGGTAAATAATTTTTAATATACGAACCCAACGTAGAAAATGTATCTCTTACTCGAATACTTTTTTTGGAGGGTGTACAAGGAAACTCCTATCTAGTTAAATGCGGTCCATACACTAATGAGAAGATGTACAAAATTTGAAAACTATATCCTAAAAAGTGTCGGATATACCACTTTTCAATGGTTCTAGAAAAAGGGGGAAACTCCCGTCCGATGATCGCATTTTAAATGTCGTTCATAAATTACGAAGAAATATATATATATATTTTTCACCACTCAGCAATAAACATTTACATTCAAATTCATGTGTCCGGCTCTAACAATACAGAGCTACTAGAGAGACTTTTACTTAATGTGGAAAATGAATTAGTAAAGGAAAAAGTATCTGTATTAAAGCAAAAGACGATCAATAAGTATTTTATAACTGATATACAAGTATACTGTAGTAGTATTAAAATAAATATGTAGGCTACAGTATGAAATAATTTTTGTTGTGTGTGAGAATTATGAAATATTCATGGGAATTTTTAATATTTCATAATACACATACGGTGCATATTTTGTTTTTAATATATTGTATATATGAGATGTTCAACTGTGCCATTTTTAAGAGTCTTATGTAAGCACATCTATTCTGCTGCCACCCCTCAAAACGGCCACTTTTGTAGAAGATTCGATGGTGGCCGCTTTAGAGATGTTTTACTGTAATTGATGTTCCGACACGATGATGAATAAAATGTTTAATTCAAAACGAAAACGGTTCCCACCAACCTAAAATGAGAAAATAAATAAAATCCTTAATGCAATGTTCTGATCGTAGTGTTTAATATTTCTTTCGATTGAAAAATATTTCGTTAGCTCTAGGAAAGCACTCTCAGAAATGCTATTCACTAGGGAATCTCTAAGAGCCCTAGATTAATCCTCGATCATAGAAAAAACTAAAAGGAAAAGTTTTCAATAGCAGTTGCAGAAAGTGGACTACTCGTTATCTTTTATTTATGCCTTGACATGTACTAAAACTTTTAGTACCTCTTCCGGATTTGGACGACTGGAATTTTATTAGTTTTTGGAAATTAAAGATTCATGATTAAAAAATATTAAAAGAGAAACATTCTTTTATATGGCATGTTATTCTTAGACTTCTACAAAGAATGTTTAGATAATATATACCGCCTCTCAGAAGAGGTATTCGAGCGCAAATCATATTTCTTATGTCAGTTTCATATTTCAAATATTGTTCTCTAAATTAGAATCACATCATGTATAATACCTTAAAATACCGCAAAAGCCCCCCACCCAAAAAAAAAAAAAATCGTCAAGGAAAATCGCTATGGGGACGAATGAACCCCAAAAATCGGAAAAATGTACTGTTCAAGCGCCCCCTCAGTCTTCAAGCGATGCTGGATTCATACTGTCCGTTCCGTACTTCTAAGACGCCGCAATTACGTCACTCAGCGAAGCAAAGCGGAGAGCATTGTTCTGACGTCACATTTCGCTGGTGTATGGCGTGATTTCATTGGTGCATTTACTGCGGCTCCGCAAGGTCACGCGCAGGCAAAGTTTCAAAACGGAAAAGAACGGTGGGGCAGAGAGAGTCTGAGCGGCACGGAACGGCCAGTATGAATCCACCTTATAGGGGCGTTTATTCGGTATTTTAAGAGCAAACGAAATACACGAGAAAAACGGAGGGGGGGCGTTTATGAGGCGGGAGCGCTTTTGCTGTATTATACCGTAATAACTTCTCATATTTCTTTCTAATTTTGCATTTTTTTCCAAAAGCTAATTAACTATACACAAAACTAAAATTGGAAATTTGTATATTACTCGAATACTTTTGAGTGGGTGCACACCGCATAGGCTATCATAATTTAATGTACAGTCGAATGCGCTTAATGGAATATCGGTTAAAGGAATATCCCGCTTATTGTAATAAAATTTAATGTCCCAAACCGCTATGATTAGTCAATGGGATTCCGGATGAAGGAATATACCGCTTATTAGAATGAATTTTCAAGGCAAACGGGCTATTCCACTAAGCTTGTTCGACCGTATTCAAAATCCCCCTTGCATTTTTGCTCTTTTTTACACTGTTCGGTGTTATTGAATTTGGAAATTCGTCTTTAAATTCTTTTCAAACATGCATTAGAAAAGAGGCCGACTGAATGACTTGAATTCACAATTTCTATTTCCCGTGGATAAAATAATCAAAGCATTTCCGAATGTTTGCCGTTTGTACGATAAGTCGTTTTCAAGACAAACCCACCGAACTCGAGAGAATAGGTTTAAAGGCCATTTGCAGAAAATTAGATGCTTAATGTCATGAAAAGAGAAAGTACACATATGACTGGGGTTACAAAAAACACGAAAAATTAGCATCATCGACGACACATTCTCACAAAGTGACGAAAAAATCCCCATCTATTTTAATACTATTTACTCATATTTGCCATTTATTTTGTTTTATCATTATACTAGCCGGTACTGATCGTATATTTTGTCTTTTTAAAACAAGAAAATAAAGTTTCGGGCTGATATTTTTGAACAATTAATAATTTGCTACGCTACTGTTAACTTGCCTCTATTTTTCGATGAAATTTTCTCACCATTTTTCTCTACTTTTCAAAAATCCGTAGGCTTTTTGATGTTTTTATATAGGATGTCCAATAAATGTTGCGACAAATCCTAGGGGAGGTAGTTCACATCATAAGTATTCAGAAAAACACAGCAATGTGTGATCCGAAACGTCGATTTCATTCACCTGATAATAATCACATTTGAAAAAGTTTTGAAGTGTTCGTCTAATATTTTAACTGAGTTCATAGACATTGAGCTTGTCACCAAGAATTTTATTAATGACAGAAAAAAATTAAACTATTAATTTTAGTCAAGTGCTTTTTAAAAAGAACCATTGGTGTTTGACGGACTACGGTCGGAAAGCTTACTATTACTCAGGCGCGCACACAGGATTTTCGGCTGGGGGGGTCCAACTTTTAGGGATGTTCCAGATTGACAAAAATCAGTGATGGAAGAACTCGTTTTCATTAGATGGAATTCATCAAAACTTGTCCCATCCAGTTCCCTAAGAATACACTACACAATACAATAGGAAGCAAAATAATAGTTGTACAGTTTTGAGAACAAGATGGTGTTTTATGTTCGCTTTCAGTTCGTTTTTGAAAAGTAGAGGAAAACGAGAAAAAAATTTCTTTTTTTATTTATTAGAACTGAAACTATTGCTACCTTTTTTTAAGAATCATTTTATTTACTATAGATATAGGGTAATAATCAATCGAAAAAAAAATCAAAGCCGACGGGGGGGGTCCAGACCCCCTGGACCCCCCCCCCCTTGTGTGCGCCACTGCTATTACTTCAACACTTCTTTCAAAGTGATTACCAGGTAAATGAAAACGACGTTTTCGATCACACATTGCTGTGTGACTTTGAATACTTATGATGTGCCCTACCTTTCCTAGAAGTTAGTCACAATATTTATAGGACACCATCTTGATCAACGCCCAGTGGCGGTTTAATGCAAGTTTGTCGAGGGAGGGCAGTTAGTTTGCCGGTGGGAGCGGTTAATTAGAAGATTGACGTATACATCCATTTTATGGAAGTGAAATAGGATCTTTTAGGATAATTTCTTTATTCTTTATTTCTTTGACAAGGGTGGATTAAAGGGGGCGGTCGCCCCCCCCCCTTTAATCCACCCTTGTCAACACCGGAATCAGATTCTACAACAATAACAAGTTTCGATCACATGCCTCTCCGAAATTTCTTCTAGCAAGCTCCTTGGTAACACTGGTGGGAATCAATGAAGCAAAAAATACTTTACTCCTGCAACAGTCATAAAGATAAATATTTAGTGGAACAGCATGCAAACAGCTAATTTTTTTACTCACGGACGAAGAGGTTTGCCAGGAGCGTCGCAGGAAGACAAAAAAACACAACCAGAATGTCAGCACACGCGAGATTCACGATAAAAAAGTTGGTCACCGTCCTCATCCTGGGAGATCTAACGACCACAGAGACGACAAGGCTGTTCCCCATTATGCCGAGGACAAAGACTACGGAATAGGCGATGCAGAACACCGCTGTTATGGCTGGCGAGTGCCTCATCCACAGGTCTGCGTAGTCGTATTCCCTTCCAGAGAAGTTGAAGTTGTAGTAGTCCGACATGTTCGAATCCGCGTTGTCTGCAAGTGGTGAATCTGCCAAAGGGGACGCTGGGAACATGGTTGGGGGAACGGGTGGCTGGCTGGCTACTAGCTGTTCCGATGAAAAGTTGATCTCCAGCATGATACAATGTTCTCTTGCACTACATAAACTATATGGAGCCTTGGAATGAATGGCATTACATCACCATATAACAATAAACATAGATTTTTCACTTCCAGGATTAGATGGACACTTTTTAGAGGGAATCTGCAATTGGTTGTATTTATTCACTCAAACAATACTTAAGTGTAATGAGGAATTCACTCAAGAGTAATTAATAAATGCTTTTTCAACAAGAAAAGAAGTATTCTGCTATATATATTTTTAAGTACAAACAGTTGTATTTTCTTCCGACAAAATTACATCAGAGAACATTACATCACAGAATGATAATAGATCTAGGATGTGAGGCTTGGGCAATATTTAGAAGGTTTTCCTTCTTTCGAAAATGTTTAGTTGACTATGTTCTGCTTCAACTTCGTACTTGAACTGAAGGTTATCAATGACACAATTTTTCGGTTTATGAAAAATTTCAGATAACAAATTTGCTGTCTAGCTTTATATAATAACAAAGTAAAAAGTATTAAATATTCCGTTTAAAGTTTAAAAATTATTAAATAATGCAGGAAAATCAAAATAATTTGCTCATACAGAATCTTTATTGACATTATTGAAAAATTAATTCATTTTAATCATTTCTGTATATCAATTTCTTAGCATTGATACTGAAAACACTTCATACCGTTGATATAAGTTTGTAGTTAATTTTAAGATTTTTCTTCAAAATTTAAAGTTTCTGAGGGTAACGGTAGAAGCTTACGCTAATCTAATAACAATTGTGCAAATGCATTTCTATTATTTTTAAAACTAAAATATGTACTTGTATACAAATGCATCAACTTCCTCCGCTGAAATACATTTTTAATCTGAATAACTGTATGAAGTATTTTGTTAATAAAGAATATTTCTAACGCTTTTTAGCGTTAACATGAAATAATTTTATAATAACAGCTGCTTTCTAGAGTAAAATACTTTAAAAGCATTGACATTTCAGTTATTAAGGATGCATACATATGTTTCTTATTATAATTCTTTTATACAATTTACTGGATTTCGTCGATTTGAGTAAAAAGTTGCACTCGTGAATTTGAAATTTAAGAAGACATTTCCAGTGTTTTTTATTTCTTTCCTACGTATTTTCAAGAACTGGTAAAGAAGTTCATTAGTCTAATAATCTATTCTTCAGGCTCGATTTGCTTTAGTTTGTCTCACATGCTATTACCAACATTTCATTTACCTCTTCTTTTATTTTTGATTAGCAAATATTCCAAAGCAATAACATATTTACCTTTCATTAAAACGAATAACCAACAGCTAGAAATAAATTTGTCTACAATTTCGCTTCATAAGTACATTTCAACGCACCACGCAATAGGTTCTAACAAAGATACGTAATCGATGATGATATTTGGTGGTTTGGATATTTGGTGGTTTGGTGTTTTGGTTGGTTTGGATCGATGATGATAATAGGTAAATGTAAGCTGGTGCTGATTCAGCAGCACATGTTAAACATTGAGCCATTTGCAACAAAATCCATATTTCGTCTCTCTGTTACAAACACTTTTACATTATTCATCTTCGCATTTAAAATAAAACTGATTTTATTATCTCAACAAGTGGGTTGTTGTTTGAAAACACTTTAAAAGGACTCGTTACGCACGAGATGGTGAACCGAATTGCACCGTTACCCCAGGAAAATCAAATAAATGGGAAAAATCGAATTTAAGCAGCCAATTTGTATAAGAAACTTCAACACAATGTCGAATCGGCAATTTTAACACTTGGACATCCATTGTGCATGTTTACACAGCAGGCAGCAATGCAATTAGTAATAAACATTTAATGCATTTGACCAGTCTGCAACGAAACCTTACGTTGCACTCTTGAACACGCTACTTGCATTCAGATCATATTTGCCTTTCACTGCGAGATCAACAGAATTTCAGTACACGTGACAAGTACGCCTATTGTTTAATCATGAGAAAGGGCGTTCTTCTTCACAGTTCAGATGATAAGCGGAATACAATTAAATGGGGACATTTGAAATCAATTTGGCTTTGTACATTTGGAATTCATCCGGAGTGTTGTAACAATGTTTGAATTTGTCACACGCATTATACATTTGTTAAATCACGTGCTTCCAGTTTTCTTTTTTACGAGATATAAGCTCCTTACTACTGAATTATTTATTTTTTGTATTTATTTATTTATTTTACGAAAAATCTACAAATGTTAAAAAAGTGAATTAAGCCGGTGTATCTTGAAAAATCTTAATTGCAGATACTTAGCACTTCACGCTGCAACTGTTCTACAGTATACGGCTGTAAAATGGGATTTTCTGTAATAAAATAGAATGGATGTATTTAAAAGCACATTGAATTCACACACATTACATAAAATTTCATTAAAGTATTCACAAGTATGCACAGCCAAACCTCGTTATTATCTCACGCTCGATGCCACTTAAAAATGACTTTTTAAACGGAGTGACTTCGTATGCGGAGTTCATTTTAAAAGTCAAATGAAATTGCATATATTTATACAATACGTATGCCTATAAATAATTTACATCATGAATTATATCAGTTAGTAGAATAAGAGTTGAAATTAATAATGGATGAAAAACTGTGGAAAGTATAATCAATGGAAGTAAATACGGTATGTTGTACTTATTATTAATTCACATTTAATCTGTCACATAACAGAAGTAGTGATAGATAAACGAAGATAGTCTTAAGAATGTCTAGATTTGTTGATAAGGCTAACGAACTTTGTAAGGCAAAATGCTGATAGTCGTGCTCCACAAAAATTAAGTGTTTTTGAAAATAACGTTGACAAAGAAATGGCACAGAGTTTGTTTGCACAGTGCATTCTTAGAAGTAACGCTTTTAAACAAAGTGGTTGAAAAAAATAGCACTGCAATAAGCGAAGTGGAATACGCGAAAAGTCATATAAAAATGGTCGGGACTTCTGTAAGATGACGTAATATACAGAGTGATGTCTTATCCAGGTAACTTACTAACGAGGTTTGACTGTTTTTACAACTAAATTAAATCAGTTTTACATTACAATCATGTAATAATGAAATATTAATCATAATAATTACTCACCTAAACTATAGTAAAAAATGTAGAGGGTGGTAGAGGGGACCAAGACGTTTCAGAATCACACAGCGATGCGGGGTCGGAAATGCCGTCTTCATGTATTACTTAATAATCACTTTGTAAGAACTGTTGGCCGAAATTCTTAATCAAGTTTCATAAACAATGAGCTTTTTTCCGAGACTTTCATCCATGAAACTAAATGGAAATCGTAAGCTATCAGTTTTGATTAAGTGCTTTCTGTAAAAAATGCGTTCGTTTTTCACAAATGGTGGTCGAAAAATTCACTGTTACTTCAACAGTTCTTCCAAAGTGATTATTAACAAATTTGTACCCAGATATTATTGCGACTTTCTTCAATTTTCGCTAATACCAGCAATAACAGAAAAATTTCTGATATCAAATTCTTGATCAAGGTATGATTTCTTTTAAAATCATTATGAATTAAATTTGAAATGTCAACATTTTACTGGGTCATGTTGAAATATCTGTTGTGGAGTTGAGGTTCAATGCTTGTGAATAAAGCCTAGGAAAAATAATTAACGCTTTCGACTGATAGCGAAAATGCCGTCCCAAACAAGAGACACTTGGCATAAATGGGTTAACAAGTAGATGAAGTCGACATTTTCGACACCACATTGCTGTGTCATACTAGACCCTCTTGGTCCCCCCTACCAACCTTTACATTTTTGACATATAGTTTAGGACCACATTGTATAAAAAATGTCATTAGTTTATTAATGCTCATTTAGAACGAATACAACTAAAAGTAATCATTCCAACTACTACTCTTAGTTCCATGTTTGTTGTATTGTTTGAAATGAGCAGAAAGTGCGAGTACAGTGGAATAGAGCTACAGCGCGATCTGATTTACGCGATATTACGCGAATTTTTTACAAGTAACTATGAGAGCTAACACCTCCAGTACAGTGCAATAATAATTATTACTGTACAGTACAATATTAATGACTATGTCATTTTATCTCTCACCCACTTTATTGAAAATTGCCCGAAAAAAGCGACATAATTTTACATATATTTAAATACTATTAGTTCACAACAGATTTAATCTATTGTTACAATATTTCATAAGCTGTAGAATATGCGTCAGATATATTTTTATATAAATAGGTTACAATCATAAAAAATTCAACATAGGGTTACCAGGCGAAATACACGAAAGATGAGAGATAAAAAGACATAGTCAATCAATACCGTTTTAATATTTCAATAATGAAACTAAAAAATTAGGGGGGTTCAGGGGAGTCTCCCCATGACGAGGTTCGAACATCCGAGATTTCTATTATTATTAGAGTTCTGCATTTTAATATTATTATTACTGCGTACGTACAGTACTATACTTTGCGTTTCTCTCCGACGGATAGTAAATTTTGTGCATTTTCAATACTGTACAGTACAGTGCAGTATTATGTTGAATAATACTACCTTTCTTTAGTACACTGTTTATTTATTTCTTTATGTGAGAAATTGTAATATATAGTTAGTTACTGGTTTAAAACAGTTTCAAGGCTGCTTATCAGTTGGGTTCAATTTTAAATATTAAATCAATATTAAAAATTTTCGTAAGTGCTTCAAAAAGTCGTAAATATACCCTGTTTCCCAAAGAGAAAATTTTCACCAGGGCTTCGAACTTTAATTATTTTCGTACCCATTTTCGTTCCGGTTCACCTAAAAATAAATATATCGGTTCAGTCCGGGGGGGGGGGGGGCATATGAATTCTACCGGGCATGCTTGTGCATTTGGAAAGAGGCCTACGGACGTTTCCTCATTGGTTAGATTCGGCCGTTTGATTACGTATCTAAGTGCTGGAACCAATAAGTGAGCATCCGTAGGCCTCTTTGGATGACTCATCAGAGTACACAAGCAGGCCTGGTAGAATCACGATGGCCCCAAGTCAAGACTCCCCTGTAATGGCACATATAGTTCAAATGATGACTACAGGTGTCGCTACCATAGAAATATTTTTTTTTAACTTTGTAGAAGTAATCGTACGGAAGTAATAAAAGCTATTTTTGCTTTCGAATTGCCACATAGATGATTTTCCCAACTATGCTTCCTGTAAACGATACGATTTAACGTCAGTAACTGAAAATTTTCATGCAATTCTCAGTTTCTCGCTTTGCTAACATTATTTCTATTGCATTTGCCAACAGGAACTCAACTAACAGCGTTCGTATTTTCTTAATTTGATTTGCATAAAAAGAAGGAATATCAAGCACTCTTAAAATAATCTTTAGATCCAGAGTTTATAATAATAACTTTATTTAATGATTTTTCTTAAGGATAATAATTTTTAAACTGTTTTAACATATTGTATAAGAAAAATAAAGCGCTCTAAAAATAATCTTTATTATAACAAGATTTTATTTTAACAATGTTTTAATGATTTTTCTTACGGATTATAATTTTTTAAGCTGCGTAAACAAATTATATAAAACAAAGATAAAACGCTCTAAAGATAATCTTTTATTAGAATAAAACAGTTTAGTTTTAAAGTGTTATGCAGTAAAAATATTTATGATGCGTGTTAAATGCCTTCGAAGATTATATTAACTTTTATTTTCATTAAAAATGCAAATTTTGGTATTATGTACGTTAAATGCCGGTTTATTTATAAAATACAGCTCATAAATATGGAACAAAGCATAACAGGCCTTTCAAATTTTTGAAAAATTCAGCATTTTTACTTCAAATCTTTGTTAACGGGAAGAAAAAAATAAGGAAAGCATTTTGCAGATATGGACGTTCTTTTTCAGCAATAGAGAAAGCTTGCATAATGTAACAACTAAGGTTTTAGATTTGTTGAGACCTTAGAATGTATTATGAAAAACGAAACGTTTTTAGCTTTATTTGATTGCTGTTTGCTTAAGTGAGTAACTTTTACACTTCTTATTATAAATTTATAAATAATGCAATAAAACAATGAAGGTTAATCAAGTAAATTAAAAGAGAGTAACATACTAAAGAAAAAAAAGTTATGCATAAAGTTTTGAAACTTTTGAGGAAAAAAAAAAAACAGACTTGGAAGTATGATCAAGTAAAACCCCCAGTACATTTTTTAAAAGTCTTCTAAAACTTTCACTTGATGGGCATGAATGAATAAAATTATTTGAATTAATCGATTATTAAATGTATTCGGGATAATCGATTTTGAAAAATCCATTTGAACGTTCAGTTAGATAGATCCGAATAAACATGGCATGCAAAATCTCGAGTACAAATCGAGAATACTATTCGAATACTGAAACCATAATATGGCGATGCTCTTAGTGTAGGCTAGCCATGACGAACAAATAAATAAAAAACAAATAAACTATTCGAGTAGTGAAATCGCGATCACTATTCGGAAACCACGATTGCTATTCGAATAAAAATCCCGAATACTATTACAACAGTGAAAATCGCAAACATTCATTATTCGATTAATCATTGATTCAATTCGAATAGTAGTAATCGATTATAGAAATAATTTGAATTGTTCATCACTATCTGTACGAATCATAGAGATGTGAATACAAGGAGATGGCATTAGCTACCATTGGACGAAATAAAGTCACTGTGTTGGTCTAAGTATGGCGGATAGTTTTGTTGGTTTCTTTTTTTAAATAACAGTGAAAGATGCACGATTTCACGGATTGAAAACCAGAGATGCACAATTATATGTTACAGTAGTTCTAAATACAAAATCTCAGCGTTCTACAGTTATAAGTTTCATGGTAATGTCAAATAAGTAATTATTCTTGGCGCCAACTTTGGCGACATTACTTCTTTAAAATTGGAGCTGTCACCCTAGATTAACACAGCCATATTGCAATATGGCGGACCTGTTATAATTTCAGCTGCACTATCAGATAGCTAATGCCATCTCCTTGTATTCATATCTCTATGGTACGAACGCATGAATGTAATGGAATCTTGTAATACACATTTTTGACCCGGACATCCAGTCAAGCTGGCATTTTGCAAACATAAAGAATTCATGACCATACAACATGATTGATAATGGTATAGACTATATTGATAATGGTATAGTTTACTATCAGTTCTAACTTTCCTGCCTGGGTGGATGGTGGAACATTTTTGCAACTAAAGAAGAACGGATCTCAGTTTATTATGAGTTTTAAGTATCCTGATATGGATGGTGTGAAGTTCTCCTCTGGTGAGACTGATCTCCTCTACCAAAGGTCGAGGGGGAAAGCCCCTGCGTGGGTCATTTCTTGTTTTTATTCTATTTTTTTCTCTCTCCGCTCCTGAACGTGGGAGGAAGTGAGGGGACTGACTTGGACTTCGAGGGGGACCGGCGAGTGAGGAGGTTGTTGTTTTCCTCGGGTCCCGCTACGGATGTATTTTCGATTATTGTTTTTCGACATGATTGTATATATTTGTTTATAGATAATCAAGATGTTCTGTATTAAATAAAGTTCATATTTATTTTCTGAAAAGTGCCGGAGTCTCTCTAACCCACGAACCACCTGTGAATCAAAAGGTAGAATTCACAGATGGTACAGCTTCTTAGAAACTAAAGATGGGTGGACCTCAGTTTACTTTGAGTTCTAAAGGATGGAACAATTTTTTTGAAACTGAAGAAGGGTGGATATCAGTTCTGAAATTCCTGCCCATGTGGATGGTTGCTCTACTTAGAAACTAAGGAAGAGTAGTCATTTTCTACCAGTTGAAGCGAGCATCAGGCTAAGTATCCTTATCATGTGTGTTATTTTACAAAATTTAACTCATTCTAGAGCATGGTAGTAGACTGACGAAAAAGACTATCAAGAGCCGTTTGAAAACGCAATATATTAATGACTATGTCATTTTATCTCTCACCCCTTTATTGAAAATGCGGCATAAAAATGAGAGTAGAAAATGCGTTATGAAAACGCGACATAAAAGTAGGAATAGATGTCCGCTGAAAATGTTAGTATGTGTTACGTAAACCACCGATTTCTATAAGCTCCGTAAGGTTGCATTTATTTGATAAAATGATTGTTTAAAAATGCCATCCGTTTTGTAAATATTATATGAGAATGTGGCAACAATGTGTAGATAAAATAAAATATTAGTACGTGTTACGTAAACCACTGATTTCTATAAGCTCCGTAAGGCTGCATTCATATTTAAATACTATTAGTTCACAACAGCTTTAATCTATTGTTAAAATATTTCGTAAGCTGCAGAATATGCATTACACGTATTTTTTTTACATATATTTAAATACTATTAGTTCACAACAGCTTTAATCTATTGTTACAATATTTCGTAAGCTGTAGAATGGGAATCACATGTATTTTTCTATAAATAGGTTTCAATCAAAAAAATTTCAACATAGGGTTACCAGGCGAAATACACGAAAGATGAGAGATAAAATGACATAGTCAATTAATATCGTTTTAATATGGCAATAATGAAACTAAAAAATTAAGGGCTTCAGGGGGGCCTCCACCTGACAAGACTCGAAAAGCCGAGTTATTTTTTTTTCTATTTATAAAATTTATATGTAGTGTTTCAAACGTGATCATTAGTGTTGAAGCAAGATTATTGGTAGCAATATATTTTAAGGCACTTGAACTTCATGAAAACAAAAACTCTCAAAAGACAAGCAAAAACAAAACACCTTTCAGGCAATCTTTTCTGTTGAAACTATGCAGGGTACTTACGTAGAATTATTTATATTTATTTAATGTAATGCTCTCGTAAAAAATGACTGTAACAAAATGTTACAATTTAATGTACACGAAATATTAATTAACACGGTATATTACGATTTAATCCATGCTATCGAAGCAATAAACCATTTCTGTTTCTGAAAATCATAATCAACATTCACTCAGTTCTCTTACACAAGCAGAAGAAGTAGCAAATTCAATACTTGCATTACAGTCTACGTATGCTCATTGGTTAAATTACATTTGGAAGATTCATCTACCTATCTCACACGGCAAAAAAAAGTCTGTTAAACTGACAGAAAAAAACTGTTAGCCATGGCGCCAGTTTATTTCTGTATATTTTACAAAAATCTTCCGTATTTTTTTCCTTATACGGAAGATTTCTGTAAAATAAACTGAGAATCTGTAAAATTTATGAAAAGCTTCAGTAGAAAAAACCGAAATAAAACTGTCTTCCTGGCTGACAGTTTTTTTCTGTAAATTTGACAGACATTTTTTGCAGTGCAGTGCCGCCCAGATGGTCTAGTGGCCTAAGAACCATTCTATCACGCCTTGGATCCAGGTTCGAATCTCAGCTTGGGCATGGATTTTAACTTGCCCTTCCCTTCATAGGGTGTAATTCTGGCCGCACCTATAATAAAATGGCCACAATATTTTCCGGTAGAAATAGTGGACCATGTCTAATCAGCAAGTGCCCGCCCATTGAAAAAAAAAAACCCTTTCTCAGTTTAGATTATGAACAAAAGAGAGAAGCATCTCCTAAATATAAAAACAATTGGTAAGCTGCTAATGACCATCGTGAAAACATTTGTGCACCGCAGATTTAACATGCGCATCCATTAAATATACGTCAACCTGAGACTAACTTGTAAACGTAACTCGTGCGGTATCATATTTAAGGTTTTATGATTTTAACCCTTTGAGGCGCAACCCTTTCCCAATGCTGAAAAAAGGGCAGGCGTTGCCATCGCTCGACTTAACTACCAGCAAGATGGCGGACGATCGAAACGTTCATCGCGTGCCACAGATCTAGAGACCCTTTTTTGACGACAGCTGGCTGTGCGCGATGTGTTTCGATCGTCCTCCATCTTGCTGGTAGTTAAGTCGAGCGATGGCAACGCCTGCCCTTTTTTCAGCATTGGGCAATCTATCCAGCTGTTCTCTCATTCTTCCCTTTTTCAGCAGATGTCAGTGCTGTTAAAAATAATCGTGATCATTTTTTACGCGAAATGACGTACTAAAAAGTAAAGGGTTCTCGTGGAGCTATGTCACCCGCAACTATTGTATAAAAATCCAATCTATTCTTCGTGACTGGCAACAGTCAAAACGTCAGAGTTGGGTGATCCCAGAGCGGGATCTCTGCGCGTTAAAGGGTTAACCCACTTCTTAAATATAGTGAAATCCTTCTATAACGATATTTTGGGGGTCAAAATGAAATCATCATATCCTACAGTATGTGGAGCTACTAGGAGGTGCTCTGCTTTCATTCAGAAACCCGCTTACGCAAACAACAATCTGTATTAAATTGAATGAGACGAACATGTTTATAGTATTCAATAGCAAATAGAACACACCGAAGTTTTAGTCATACACCCTTGTCTAAAATTCTGAAGATGCCTTAACTTATACATGTTAATCGCATACTAAATAATAAATTTTTAATGTCTAAATAAATAAATCCCCCAGAAAGTTTACTCGTATTTAATATTACAAGAAATGCACTTTCTCGTAATACATTTACTCCTCACCATAGTTACACCGGAAATACAAAACAGAAACTTTGATGAAGTTTTCCGACAGAGAGTGTAACCTGAGAACACCGACCAGCTGTCAAACCACATCTTCTCTATACTTTCTTTGTGTAGCGTGTAATTCGTATATAAGTTGGTTTTTGAAAAAAAAATCTAATGTGGACACTACATGACGTATTTGCTCGTCTATTAAATCAAAAATATTTTCGGCGCAATTAAACTTACTTTGCTTGAAAGAGATAAAATACTGCAGTGATACAAAGTTTTGGCGATTTCTAGCCAATGTCTTCGATATCGCCAGGCTGGGATCAATTTGAAAGATTTGTTTTTGACGCTTAATTTGGCGATATTTCTCCAAAAGCGGACGAGCTTGAGAAAGTTTGTGAGATTTTGGGGAAAGTCAAAGCAGTAATTATCCACAGACTTTCAATAAGCTGAATGCATCCATACACCTTAATGTATTTAAAGTCATTTGGTAGACCCTGTAAATAAATTACCCAGTCCATTGCAATCAAAAAAGAGATGCACAGTTAGATGATATAACACTTCTAAATACAAAATTTCAACATTTTACGGTTCAAAGTTTTAGAGTTATGCGAAATACGAAATTATTTTTATCCCCAAATTTGACGATATTTCGGCAAAACTCGCAAAGGTGGATGACAAATTTACGTGATTTTGGGTATAGACCAAACATTGACTGACTACAGATGTAATACATTGAAGATGTCTATAGACATTAATGTATTGAAATTCTTTTGGTTGGTCCTGTAAATAAACTTTCCAGTAGGTTGGAACCAAAAATCGAGATGCACAACTAGATGTTACAACAATCTTATGTATGAAAATTCAACATTCTACGAGTAATAGTTTTTGAGATTTGAAAGTTAAACACATACACACGTGTACTAGAAGTCGCCAAGCTTGGCGACTTTTGGCTTAATTTTTGAGGGAGGCAGGCACGTGAACGTGGAGCCCATGCGGAATCCATTCAGGCTTCCTCAAAATGGATATACTACTTTAGAGTAATTTGATATAAATCAGAATAATATTACAGAGTAATTTGATTATTTATTTCGCAGTAATATTACGCCTTTACACAGTGGCATAAGGGAGGAACCCACAGATCCCGTGGCGCGAGGAAGCCCACGAGGAGTCAGCTGGCCCAACAACTTTAAAATAGTTAAATGTGGTTTTTAGGCACGTAAACCTCGTTTCCAAATGTTACATATACTAATATTCAGTTCCCTCTAAATTTACCGGTAAGGGGCCCCTTTTCAATAGGCCGGCCCTGGTCATACACACATACATACACACACACATACCCACAAACATTCATTTTTATATATATAGACAAGGAAAAGCGTTGGAATTACCAATGAAATGAGAAACATCATAACTGGACTCTTGGTATATCTCCTGAAATCTTATTCACATTATTTTACGGAAAATGATATTGATTAGGAATGGATACAAAATCCATTTATTATCAGAAGTCAACCCGTGATGCTAAACATCTTGGATTAGGAAGCATTCATAGATCTTCAGAGTTTTTGAATGTTTGTCTTTGTCTTTGAATCAGTTCTGGGTTGGTGTTAGGATTTAATACCCTAAAATAGCAAAAAAAAAAAAAAAACTATCTTAACTTTTCTGTAACTATCTACCTTTTGCTGTAACGTATCGTTGTGAAAGAAAATTTTCAGCTTACACTTACAAAAAACAAATTTAGGTTAAGATTTGCGGCTACCCTAGACATGAGCATACATTTTTCAGACATAATACCGAACTATAAAGCAATTATTATTAAAAAATTAAACAATTTCGTGCTTCACACTAAAATTAAAGACTAAACGTGTTTTACTTTTAAAATATGTCTAGTAAAAATTTTGTTCTTATTTTAATTGGAGTGTCTTTGATTTGTTATCATTTGTTGGGGCGTTCTATAAAATTAAAAGGATTTGGTGAGTGTTCCGTTTCCTTAAAAGTTTAGGAATCTCTGATGTAAAATCTCTAAAAGATTCATATTATTAAAAAATAATACATTTATATATATGATCTTCTATAAAATGATATTTACGATATGCACTAAAAATCGCTGAAGGGTCAGTTATAAAGTTTTGATTTATATTTTATTCTGTTAGCAGTTTATGGGAAAATTGTCAAGTTTTGTGCCGATATTTGGAAACGAAAATTTATGGCACTGACGTCAAACAGCCTGTTTGATGATCGAATTTACAGGTTTACTCTTTTCACAGTTTATTCTCATCCATTTGCTCATAGAATCGTTTTCCTTTATTCCTTGTTTCTTATTTTGCAGTGCACTTAGTCGCTAAAGTATTCCTCTAAAATATTCGTTAGTTTGTCAAACTACATTCAAGTAACTAATTGTTAATGGATTAATTTTATGTAGTTCTAATTAAATGACTACTTTCATTATAAAATTAAAAATTAGACTCTTCATTTTGTTGTAAGGCCAAAAAAAAAAAAATTGTTG
Source organism: Cheiracanthium punctorium (assembly GCA_038373885.1). Lineage (NCBI taxonomy): Eukaryota > Metazoa > Arthropoda > Arachnida > Araneae > Cheiracanthiidae > Cheiracanthium > Cheiracanthium punctorium. The sequence goes on along the minus strand of JAWZYV010014507.1, from coordinate 561,462 downwards.
AAAATATAAATAGACTATGAATTTTGTTTTAAGACAAACACATGTTGTTTTAAAACTCATTTCAGCCCCAACATGAGCGAGTGGATAAGCCATTCAAAATGGAAGACAGCTGAAGGTTCCGAGTTCGGAATTATAATTATTATATTATGTAATCATTCACTTTTAAAGAGAACAACATTTTAAACATGAAATTGACATAGGAAATTTGACTTGTGCTCGAATATTTACATAGGAAATTTAACTTATGCTACGATCGTAGTCCACGCGCCTAACAGAGGGTAAGTAAGTTATAGACCATCCGTCATGTCCCCATATCATCTTCTAAAAACCAACCTTCAGCATTAGTCTTGTTAAAACATCCCGAAAAATCAGTTTGTGGCTGTTTAATACCCGATTGACTCTTTAATCCCCCGAAGATTTTCCGGCATCGTATCGGCGTCTTTCCGTTGAAACCCAACGACCGTCATTGAGAATTAGCAGGAGTTTGGCGCTCCTAAGTATGAAGCCAGCGTGTAATTACTAATCCGGCAATTCAAAATGTCCGTTCGTTACTAAATTGCCAAAGTGAAGGACCATGCATCGGATAGCTTGTAATTAGATCGCAGCTCATCATCCAGCAATAAAGATTCAAAATAATTTCCAGATCGAAATTAACATCCGAGTTGCTAATGCCCAGAGTTTTTGTTAATCGGAGGTTTCTTGAGAGTGGATTGGTTTGGGATGTATGCTCGGCGAATTAGAGTACGTAATTTCAGACAGCGATAGGAATGCATCAGAAGTAATATGTGTTAAAGTGAATAAAAAATTCTATACGTCCTTCAGTGGCTGAGTTTATTCAAGCTCTGTTCCTATGAGAACACCAAAAGCAAAGCAGGGTCGATCTTGGTTAGCGCTTGGGAGGTTGACAACCTATCTCACCTCAACTGCTGTGGGACCATGTACGATACATTAAACTGCTGCATGTAAAATTCGCCGTGGCTCCAGTATCCTCCCAGTTCAAACGATCTGTTATGGGGGTACCAGTTTAGGTGCTGGTCCCTCACCTGATTTTGATTCAAAATTGGGAGACCCTGAGTTAAGTCGGTCTTCCTCTCACTGGGGCTCGATTGAATGGAAACTGCTCAATTTTTCGTATCGGTCTCCTATGGGACATTTGGGAGAGACGTTTCTGTCATCTGAGTGACAGCGTATTGCGCATGCGCATCCTTTCTGCGTAGATTCTCCTATTGTCTTCCTATAGTATTCAACCCAGAAAAAGGGTATTAGAAACATGTTTTAAACAGATGTTGATGGGGCCGCGTCAGCCCCATTTGGGAGAGACGTCGATCTTGTAGTCGAAAAGCTGTGAGTTCGATCCTGGGACCATCCGAAGACCGCCGTGCTCACCAATGGCGATTGGGGTATGTTAAATACGTCGTGGTCACGATGTCCCCAAAGTTCCCATACAAAAGCGATACCTCCGGGGGTGGCAAAAGTAAGTCTTTGGCAAGAATATTCTACTTGGTATTTACTTCGAAATTAAGAAGCCCCCCCCCCGCTAACGATTGGTAGTGCTGCCATCTATCGGCTGCCGAATGAGGTGGAAATGAAATCTTCGGGAGTTTGCAGTAGAAATTAACATCCTTGTTCCGTACTGCCGTGATCATACTAATCTGGATTTGGTGTTGGTACAAAAGGCTGTAGAAAAGCAGAAGTGCTTCAGACCTCATAATCAAGGAAACAATATAGACGGACAGATAATTATCCTTAATCACTTTAAAACATAATAATGCTACTCTTAAAAAGCAAGTCGAAGATTTGCTTAACCAATTCGGTCCATTACAATCATCCCAAAACGTGAACTTTATTTTTTTTTTTGTATGTTGAAAATCGAGTGTTTCCCCTTTGAAATAGATTCCGAGAGCCCACAGCTGTCACATAGAAGGAAGGACATATAACAGATAGGTAGTTTCGTCGAAAAGTTCCACCGGGATGATCCAGCGCCTGTACGCAATTATGGACACCAGTGTAGATTGTGTCACTATTTTTACGAAGCATTCTTAATCAGTAAAAAAAAAAACAACAACGTTAAGGTTACATCAGTTAAGAAAAAGAGGAAAGGCGAAGAGAAGAAATGGATGATGGTATTGCTATAAAATTGCAATGTTGTTTTCCTGCATTGATGCAGGTTGCTGGAAGGAGAGTTTTACGGGCGTTTCTCTAAGTTAAATGATTATATGACCCCTTGACCTTGGTGACAAACTTGGTGACCGTTTTCTGTCTTGTTCTGTCTTATTTTCATGGATTACGGGGGTTTCGCTCCTCATATTCATAACATTTTGTACCAACACCAAATCCATATTAGATGAATAGCGGCAGTAGCTGAAAAGTGTGTTCATTTCTGCCAGACTCCCGAACAGTTCATTTCTACCGCATTCAGGAGCCAATAGATGGCAGCACTATAGCTCGTCAGGCGGTCTTTGTTTGGTCCCAGGATCGAGCTCACAACTTTTCGGCTGCGAGACTGACGCCTCTCCCAACTGGGCTACCGCTACTCTGACTTGGTGGCCGTTATGGCCACCACAAGAACTCGAAAGTAGTGCAATTTCCGCTGCATCGCAATTAGGAAAGAAGTTACGAGAAGGATCGAGAAATACGACATCATTATCTATGTGACGTCACATCCCCTCTTGAAATGCATGAATATCGCAGTCTCTCTAGCGATGCGTTAGTTAAAACAGACTGTGGATATAGAAAGGAAAGCTATGTGATTGACATTGCGATTTGAATAGTGTTATTGCTGTGATAGTTAATGATTTGCTGTTGCAAGTGTTATTAAACTCTGTATTTTTTGCGTGAGATGTTAGTGCTTCGATTCGTCGAATAAAGTTTTGTATTTGCTCTTCTATGTTGCTGGACTATTTAAACGCACACTGAATTTGTGATTTTCGTAACGATATTAAAAATCCGATGATAGATAGAGGTCTGAAGGAAAAAAATATGGCCTTGACTGAAAGTATTGCAAAAGCCGCCTGAAGATATTTCTGTAGCTATACCATGACGCCAAAAACCGAACTTAAATTAAAAAAAAAATTCTTTCGAATAGCATTTGTATGCAGTGTAAACTTAATTCCTTACATTCACAGAAAGTTCGGATTATATAAAAAAGGAGATAATACACTCTCTTGTGATTTCAACCCTTCAAAGTAATTTGTATCTAAATTGATGGGATTTACGTGACGTCTCCATTATGGACTATCAAGTTCTCCTCTTTGGTTAATTCAGTATGAATAAATCGATATGCATTTCGAAATGTAGGATCAGTAATTATTGCAAGCCTCGTGCATTTGATGTGTGTTTATGGAACTCTTGTTGGTAATGAATAATGACAGTTGGTAAATCTGTAAAGAAGTGTGCTTTCATGTGACTGTATAAAGGAAAGAGATCAAGGAATCAGACATATGTTAAATAACTAATTTATGACTATTACTGTGACCAGAAGAATTATGGGAAAATCTCATAAATTCATTTAAGTATGCTGCTCTCCGCACTTATTATTATTATTTTAATACTTTCCAAAAATGTTTAAAAGTGTTTATGATTTTGGTTTGTTTCTTTATTCGTGTGTGCTCTAATTGCCGTAAATATGCATCAATTTAATTATTTTTACAAACATTTTACAAAAAAGTTTAAAAGTGTTTATAATTTTCGTTTCTTTCTCTATTCCTCTGTGCTCTTATTGCAGCAATTATGCATAGCTTTATATTTTTAACACTTTCCAGAAAAGTTTAAAAGTGTTTATGATTTTGGCTTGTTTCTCTATTCGTCTGTTCTACATACATAACATGTAAATATGCAACGATGTATTATATTATTTTAAAAGCATTCCAAAAAAGTTAAAATTTTTTTATGATTTTGGTTTGTTTCTCCATTCGGTTGGGATCTAGTTTCCGTAAACATGCATTGATTACTAAAAAGTTTATATAATTTGCTTTATGTATGCTAGTGAAAACGCTATATATGTAGCATTAACCCTTTCAGGGGCAACCCTTTCCCAATGCTGAAAAAAGGGCAGCCGTTGCCATCGCTCGACTTAACTACCAGCGAGAAGGCGGACGATCGAAACGTTCATCGCGAGAGACCCCTTTTTTCACGACAGCTGGCTGTGCTCGCGCATAGCCAGCTGTCTGTGCTCGCGCATAGACAGCTGTCTGTGCTGACGTGCTGTGTGACGACAGCGGGCTGTGCCGGCAAAAGAGTCTCTAGATCTGTGGCACGCGATGAACGTTTCGATCGTCCGCCATCTTGCTGGTAGTTAAGTCGAGCGATGGCATCGGCTGCCCTATTTTCAGCATTGGGCAATCCATCCAGCTGTTATCGCATTCTTCCATTTTTCAGCAGATGTCAGGGCTGTTAAAAAGAATCGTGACCATTTTTTTACGAGAAATGACGTGCTTAAAAAGTAAAGGATTCTCTCGTGCAGCTATGTCACCCGCAACTATTTTTACAGAAATCAAATCTATTCTTCGTGTCTGGCAACAGTCAAAACGTCAGAGTTTGGTATTCCCAGAGAGGGAACACTGCGCGTTAAAGGGTTAAAGTAATTTATGTCTAAATTGATTGGGGAGATGCGTGGCGTCTCAGTTGTATAGACTATCCAGTTCTCCTCTTTGGTTAATTCAGTATTAATAGAACGATACAAATTTTGAAATGTAGGATCAGTAATTATTGTGAGCCTCGTGCATTATATGTGTGTTTATAGAACTCTGTTTAGTAATGAATAGTGACAGAGTTGGTAAATCTGTAAAGAAGTTCGCCATTATGCGACTGTATGAAGGAAGGAGATCAAGAAATCAATCAGATGCTAAATAACTATTATTAGTGTGGCCAGAGGAAGATTTATGAGAAAACCTCATAAATTAATTTAAGTATTCTGTGCTGTGCACTTTTTATTATAATTATAATTATTAAACAATTTACAAAAAAAGAGAAGTTACGATTTTGTTTTTTTTCTCTATTCGTCTGTGATCTAATTTCCGTATATATGCTTCGAATTATTACTTTTTTAAACACTTTACCAAAAGTTTTAAACGGGTGTATGATTTTGGTTTGTTTCTCTACTCGTCTGTGCTCTAATTTACGTAAATATGCGTCAATTTATTACCTTTGTAAATATTTTACAAAAGTTTTAAAAGTGTTTATGATTTTGGTTTGTTTCTCTATTTGTCTGTGGTCTAATTTCCATAAATATGCGACGACTTACTACTTTTTAAAACACTTTACAAAAAGTTTAAAAAGTGTTTATGATTTTAGTTTGTTTCTCTATTCGTCTGTGGTCTAATTTCCGTAAATATGCGTCGATTTTTACATTTTAAAACACTCTTGGAAAGCCTTTACACATGTACTTATGATTTTAGATTTTTTTTCTGTTCGTGTGTGTTCTAATTTCGGTAAATATGTATCACTTAATTATTCTGTAAAAACTTCCAAGAAAAATTTATGAGTATGATTTTGGTTGGTTTCTCTATTCTACTGTGCACTAATTGCTGTAAATATGCATCGATATTATGTTTTTTTTTAACACTTTCCAAAATAGTTCAGAAGTGTTTATGAATTTGGCTTGCTTCTCTATTCCTCTGAGCTCTAACTTCTGTAACTATGTATCAATTTATTATTTTTCTGAAACACTTTCCGAAAATAAAAGTATTATTTATGATTTTGGATCGTTTATTTATTCGCTCCAATTTCAGTAAACATGCATCGATTTGTTATTTTTTAAAATACTTTGAAAAAAAAAAAACTTTAAAAGTGTTTATGTCTCTGTTCGTCTGAGCTCTGATTGCCGTAAATATACACCGATTACTAAGAAATTTATACAATATATTCCTATTCACTTCACTGTAGTGGGAAATACGCTGCTTTAAATAGTTGGTATCAATTTTTTAACACTGTAGTGTACAATACAGGGTGTCCCAAAAAGGTGGTAAAACGTTTCAATTCTTTATTTATTAGCGACGAGTAGGAAATTTAAATCGAAAAAAATGGCACAGTAAAATAAGAAAAAATATTACATTAAGAAAAAAATTCCTCTGGTTTATTTTTATAAAGTTAGGTAATTTAAATTTGTATACGACCTCCGTAAAAAAATTCTAAATTATTAAAATATACTCCATACACTAATGAGGTGATGAACAAAATTTGAGAAGTGTAATCTGAAATGCGCTGTATTCTAAAATGGTCTTCATAAGGTACGAAGAGAAACGTATGCTGACTTAATTCACTCTTAAATGGCTCTCGAAGGAAAAAATCACTTCAGAAGATCCCGTTTCAAAAGGGTCGTACAGAAATTACTTAAGAAAATATTTTTTTATTTATTTATTTTGCACAATAACAATAAACGTTTACATTCAAATTCGTGCATGGTCACAGATCAACTTTTTTTTAAGGTATCTCTGAGAAGTTTTGTAATAAATGGCTGAACTTTTGCTCATTACCTCATTAGCTTATCGAGCTCATTTCTTAAAGCTTAATGGGAGTTTTTTATTTGTACGGAAGTATACAAATACAAATTTAAAAAGTATTTATTTTTGAAAATGAACGAGAAGGATTGATTTTTCTTACCTTATTTTGAAAATTTTTTTCAATTTACATTGCCCACGCATCTCTATAGATAAATAATGAAAAACTGTTACAGCTTTAGGAGCACACTGTATACAATCTTTAATGTACTGAATACTTTAATAACATGCACTTATTCATGCGATTATTTTAAACATAAAAGGCTATTATGCAGCTAATCTCCGAAAAAAGCAGTAACTTTACACGCCCATCTTATATTCCAGTATGGAAAATTAATGGAGCATAACTTTTTGTTTATCTTCAATTAGGTTAATGAGCTTACTGTCTAGGTTTTCTGAAAAAATGCGAACCATAGCAGAAATTAGAAAAACGATATTTACAGAAACATTGTAAGGTACAGTAAATAAAGCAGTGTTTCAACTTATATTTGCAGAGAAGCAATTTTGGTTCCTATTATGAGAGTATAATTTGTACGAGAAGTCAAATGCCGTTGTGAAGGCAATTACAACTGGCGCTAGATAAAATCATTTGACGAAAATACGTTTACGCTCATTATTAGCACTTGAGTGCTATTTCGCTTGATCACGGTTTTTGGTGTAGACACGATTTGTCTACGCGCCGTAATACTTTTCAATTTATATATATATATATTGAGTATAGTTAGAAAACGCCTGGAGAATATTGTAAAATAGTTTTAGTAGGCGATTTAAATATAGATTTTAATTCCGAAGAAGTGTTTTATAGAACAGAGAAGACGGTATACTCATAGATTATAATACACTTTCCAAATGGTATTGATAAAGGTGAAGTATAGTTTAACTATGCCAGGCGAAAATTTGTAAAGACTTTTGGTAGGAGATTTTAATATAGATTTCTATTCCGAAGAAGTATTTATGGAACAAGGAAGGAAGACACGGTACACACATGGATTATGATACCCATTCCAGATGGTATTTAAAATATGTCTACGCGACAGGGGAGTAGCCAAGGGGGGGGGGTTAAGGAGGTCATAACCCCCTCATGAGGAATTTTTTGCCATACAAGATGTATATTCTTCACTCCCTTATCACACGCATGTATGCATATATGTGAGTTGCAGTAATCGTAACCCCCCTCCCATGAAAAATTTCTGAATACGCCCCTGCTACGCTATATAATTGGAATATGCCTGTAGTTCAAATATGCCTGACGGAGATTGTAAAACAGTTTCAGTAGGCGATTTTAAGATACAGGGTTGTCCAAATTAAACTTCCCCAACTCAGAGGCCTGTGCAGGATGTTGTATGGGTCATAATGTGATGAAATTTTGAAAACAAACACTTCAGATCACGCGCTCGGGATTTATTTAAAAAAATATTAGTACAAGAAGTTGCTGATGGGTGGAGCTGCAGATCAACAAGACGTTCTACAGATGTTCTATATGTGTGCCGTGGTCGAATAGGGCATATCAACATATCAACAGCACGAGAAACAGTGGCACACTGACAACACCATGTGGCGATTGGCTAGTGGCGTCCACGATCGCCAAAGCAACGTCTTGTACGCGTGCAGAACCATAGCATGTCGTCCTCTACCTGATGAAATTCCCAGCAGTCCGGTTCTTTCGAACACTCCCATTTTCAGCATTGGGGAAAGGGTTGTGCCTCAAAGGGTTAACAAGTCCTACAAAAATTGAATACTCTTTCGCTTTTCCTTCTGGTCCAGTTTCCAATTTACGGCAAAATAAGTCCATTTGGTATGGCTGCCTTCTAACTCCAGGTACAAACATGGCGAAGAAGCAGACTGAGCATGCGCACAGAATTAGCAAGAACAGTTGCTCACCAGTTGCTGCGAAACAGTTGCTAGTAGGCTTTACGACGATTTAGCGTAGGCAGATACTGTGGTTTTGCTGTAAATTCCATGGTCATTTTTAACAAATTTGATAACTGGTTAACCATCCTATAAGAAGCAGTTTATGTGAAAAATGAGATTTTCTTTGAAAGTTTTATAATTGATGCTCTCGACATAATTAATGTTTCTAGTTCAATATGCATTTTTATCATGCTTTGAGCATCAAGAATAGTTTTATCGGAACTATTTTATTGCAAAGCGGTTTATAATTAAAGCTGTCGACATAATTAGTATTCCTTGTTTAATATGTATTTTTATCATGCATTGTGCGTCAAGAATATTTTTATTGGAAAGTGATTTATAATTGAAGCTCTCGACATAATTAATATTTCTTGTTTAATACCTATTTTTATCAGGCATTGTGCATCAAGAATACTTTTTATTAAGCTTTTCATTATACTTAAGATGCTCGTAATTGCATTTAAACACAATTTGGATTTCAGTCGCATCATCACTTAGTAAAATACTTATTTAGCATTCAACACTAAAAAAAAATAATTTTAGAGTGCAAATAATTTAGAAGCAGCTGCAGATAATTTTTCAAAATTACAATTTTTTTAACGGACTGTTTTAAAACTCTGTTTTTATTCAGTGCCCGCCCATCAGATTTAATAATTAGGTTACATCTGTTCGAGGCATTACATACAGAGTTAATTGAAGAACATATGCAAAACTTTGATTCGGAAAATTTTAAATTTGCATTAAAAAATATTTTGAGTGAAATGAAGCATTAATTTGAGCTTTAGTGCTTCCATATCATGAATATTCCACTTGAAATTAGTTACTTTTAAAAGTTTAATTAAAATTCTCTCTGCTTCAGAAAAGATTATGAACAACAACAGACTACTAGATATTTATTTTCTCTATATTGATAAGACAGTTATTCCAGATTTGTTGTTTTAGAACGCTTGATCAACATTGAAGTCATTTTAATACCTGCCGCTTGCAATTTTCATTAAAACTGAAATAACGTTAGCTAATTATTGCTCATCAAATAATTTCCCACTTAAATATAGCAATGTACGTGAATAAATCGAGATATTTTTATTATTCGATTGTTAATTGCATTCGAATTTACCGATTTTGAAAGATACATTCGAACTATCAGCATATAGCATTCGAATAGCACATGGTATTCGAAATCTCGAATACTATTCGAATAGTGAAATCGCAACTGCTATTTGAATATTCGAATAGTAAAATCGTGATAACTGTTCTAATATCCGAACTGTGAAATTATGGTTATTATTCGAATAGCAAAATTGTGAAAACACTGGAAGAGTGAAATCGTGGTAACTAAACGAATATTGAATGTCGCGAATACTATTCGAATAGTAAAATCGCGAATACTATTCGAATAGTGAAACCGCAAATACTATTCGAATAGTTAAACCGCGATATTCGATAGAAACCGAGAATATTAATCAAATAGTAAAAATTGCGATGTACTCTCTATTGGATTAATCGATTATTGGTTCGATTCGTACAATAGTAATCGATTATAGAAATCATTCGAATGGTACATACTAGGTAAGTATAATGTACATTAAATAAGGTATAAATGTAAGGTAAGTATAATGTAAAAAATTAGTGATATCTATTATTTTAAAATGTCATCATTATTTAATTAGACGAAATACACTGTAATTTCTAGACAGTGAACATTAACATAAAAGCTTTTATTCTGCGAGTCAATAATAATTAGTTTGAGGTTTGAGGTTTCCATTTTGTGAATGGTATGCTACAAGCAGACTTATTTTAAAATGGTTATGTAGACATATTGAGCTGTAACAAGAGTTCCATTAATCTTTGTTAAGCTTTTATGCAATTAATCTGAAACAACTAAACTCTTGTTTAACTCTTGGTATACTTTTAATGATGAATAAAGAAGCCTAAAATTAAAATATCATTCGGGTATCCACTGTTAATGTAAACATATATAGTCGATTCTCGTATACAATTTATCAGACGAATTTTCTTTCACAGCTTTTACATAGTATTGTTTTCCAAAAACTTAATTGATTTATATGAGGATTTTTTTTTCTAAATGAATGTTTCCACAATGTGTCCCAAACACAGATTGCATTAGTGTACTGAAAGATTTTAAGGTATTCCTATTAAAAAAATAAATAAAATTTTAAGAAATCATGCAAAGCGAATCAATTATATAAAACTTTCCAACACAACATCTTTTTTGAGCCAAATTTGGCGAATTATCGTCTTGAAGCTTGGCGCAATTTTCGGCATAACGTCAAAAAAGCTGCATCACTATACATGTAACTTAACGAGACCCTGCAAAAATAATTTAAATGTTATTTCCATGTGTTAAATGAAGATTGAGGTGTTATAAACCTTTACAATTTTCTTCTCCAAACTTCTCTAAACTACAGGATGATCAATTTAAAAGAGTACCCTTTGTTTATTACCCTTAAATCTTACGGACGGAACAACTATTCTAAAATTGAAATAAAATTTTTTTGAACCTTGTTTAAGTGTGGAAGATAATTTCGACACCTTTGGAATATTTTTTATGCGGTAAAGCAGATAGAGATGCGCAATGTTACTTATACCGAGGTAATTTAATTTTGTAAAACATAATTTAATTCAAATTTTTTATACATCCCAGACAGCAAAGCAAACTTGCATCAAACTTCCAGCAAGCTTGATTTATCAAGTCAATAAACTTGAATTAAACTTGAAAATTTCAAGCGTGTAAACTTAATGCAAGCTTGAATCAAGTGTTCTAGTTTACACTTGCCCAGCTTGCATTAAGCTTGACATAGCAAGCTTAATCAAGCTTAATCAAGCTTATTCAAAAAAAATTTCCTACATACACGGGGCACCCGTCGGCGAACTCGCCCCACATATTTTATTTTTCCAAGCATTTTCCACTTTACGCTGAAATTTCAAGTTTTTTTAATCTGTTACCATCAACGTCCGCGGCTGGGATCCAACTCTAAGGTTGGAAGCCAGCGTCCTAACCACTCGGCCAACTGATTGCGCGAATGACTAAAGTTTGAAGTGACTGTTAGGTTATCACGCCGTTTTCCGGCGAGATCTATCAGTGGCCGATGTGTTGATCTGTTTCTTTTATTTTTCCATGGGATGAATCAAAATTAAAATAATGTTATGTGTGATTTAGAGACTCTACTAATAGGGAAATAAGCATATATAAACTTAAAAGCAGCACACGTTTTAAAACTTTCAATATCGCGACACTCATGTTGGGCAATACTGGCCAAAATCGAGACAAACGACTGATTTTGAAATCAATTTCGTAGTATAATTGTATTTTATTTTGAAGAGTTTCAATATTTGGAAAAATAGAGTCTTGTTTTTTTTTTTAATTCTATGGTCAAGTACATTTATGACCAATGATAAATTATTTGTTATGTGGATGTGGATTTCTAAATCAAGCAGTCATCAAGTTGTATTCAAGCTTGACAGTTCAAATGACTCCTCCAAGCTTGCTGCCAGCTTAAAATGAGTTGAACTGTCAAGCTTGTATTAATACGCCAAATTCAAAGAAATGTCAAGCTTGATTTAAGCTTATGTGCTATCTGGGATTGTCATTCTTTACAGCAAATGTTGAAAATATTCGCCCGTAGGGATGGATGGGAGACGAGAAATAGGCATCTCGCAAAACTGCTGGAAAGCTTTGTAACGTCTAGCAAAATCCCTAAATCATAATGTTAAAAACGTTTGTCTCGTCTCTCAAAGAAGCTGTAAATCACTGTCTCGTCTCGCAAAAACTCGTCTCGCGTCCATCCCCATTCGCCCGCAGATAGAATTTTTCAGGGAATTTCTGCAAGTACCGATGAATTAAAGCATATCATAACAATGTTATTTCCATGTGTTTCATGTTTGCGTTCAAAATGGTGACGAACATTTTCAGCATTTGCTGTAAGTAATGATAGTGTAAAAAATTGAATTAAGTTATGTTTTTCAAAAATAAAATTATCACCGGATTAAGTAATATCGTATGTCTCTTTCAGTTTTACCTTGACAGTAAAGGTTTAACCCTTTAACACGCAGTGTGTCCGCTCCGGGGAAGCGTTTTCCCAAACCCTCAAGACTTCACGCACTTGGCGAAAACAGGAGCGCGCCAACGATTTGGCGGAAGAGAGGAGTTACGCGAGCTTGTAGTCGCTATAAGGTTGCAGTGCTAGTAAGACCGCCTCAAGAATTTATGATGTAATAACAGGCGCGCTTTTCTGATGTGTTTAAAAAATGTAATTAGTTTAATATATTGGTAGAATATGAAAAGTATATAATATGATTGTATATATAAAACATTTATTTATAGATAAAATTTAACTTATCGGCTCCGCAATTTTATCCTAGGCACTTTAAAATTGTTTATCGCATGTTCTTTTTGGCGCCATCTACTTTCTTTTGAGCGTAATTATCAGAATAGGTTTATTGATCTATTGCATTTAATAAACATGTCTCCGATATATTTAAAGAATGTAATTTGTTAAATAATAAATGGTAGAGTAAGAAATGTATATAATTATACATTCTGTATTATGTACATTTGTGTTTTTATCTGTAAAGCCATTCATTTACAGATAAAAACACAACTTAAATGCTTAAAACTTTTCTATAAGCACTTCAAAAAAATGCCTAATATTTTTAATTTGGTGCTACCGACGTTTTTTTTTTAATTTTTTTTTAACGGATTTGTCTTAGTAATAGTAGATTTCTTAATTTTCTGTTGTAAGTTTAATTTCTAGCTTCATATTGAAACATATAGTTATTTTTTCCTTATTATTCAAAACTGAGAACATGCAAAATAAGTCAATATTTCGTTATCAAGCGTAATGAATTCACCAAGAAATTTTTTTAACTAATCTTCAATAATAAACTATCATTTTTATATATTGAGAAATTTTACTGTGATGATTCCACTTTTTATCTATTTGATTGCCGCACAGCCAGCTGTCGTCAAAAAAGGGGTCTCTAGATCTGTGGCACGCGATGAACGTTTCGATCGTCCGCCCTCTTGCTGGTAGTTAAGTCGAGCGATGGCAACGGCTGCCCTTTTTTCAGCATTGGGAAAGGGTTGCGCCTCAAAGGGTTAACGCCAAAAATGCTCGAATGTGCAGCGAACACTTCGAAGAAAGCCATTATATTGATGACTTACAAAACAGACTTTTAGGTCTGCCTATAAGAAAAATATTAAAAGATTCCTACAGTTAATTTACCTTCTTTTAAATTGGAAGAAAAAACAAATCCTAGATCGGAAAGGCAAAAAAAAGAGGAAAGATTCGGAAGATGCTTTCAGTAGACTAAGTATAATTTAAGTCCTAAGAAAATACGATCAGAAGATACAATAAATGATGATGATGAAGTAAACTTGAATGAAAGTTCAACGAAAGACAGTTGTAAAAACTGTGATGCACTGGAAGAAGAAATCAGCAGTTTAAAAATTGAGTTAGAGTGTGCAAGAAGGAAATTAACAATATTAAAAAATAAAAATCGTCGTTCATTTAAAATCATGGCACAGAAATTAAAAAGAACCCTTCTGTATAAAAAAAAATAAAACATCTGAAATTGGAAAATTAAAAAGGAAAGTATGCATCCTGGATAAAGAGAACAGAAAATTAAAGAATCTAAACGAAAAATCTTTTTACTTTATTAAAATATTATAGAAAGTACTTATATAATTGTTTTGCACCTTAAAAAATTAGTTAATAAAGTAAAACAATAAAATTAACTATTTACATTAAATCTTTTTAAAAATATCAGCTTTAAGCATTATTAGAATCGACTTTACAGACGAAAAGAAAAAATTAGTTTTTGTGTTTTTATCGGCGATCTTCAATTGGTCTTTCATTTCAAAAAAAAATTATCATCTTCAACACTTTTAATAAGACGGTGAAAAGTTTCTAGTCCTATTACAGCATCCGGAAAACTAAGAATTTCTGCAATCTCTTATTCAGTTTAGCTCATTTCTTAATTTTCTGTAACCTCATGAATTTCATGCACTGTTAGCATTTCACTGGCCAATGCCATACTTTTTCAGTCCTAAAAATTGATTTTTCAAACAGTAATAAGAAAGGGAAAAAAATTAAAAACAAAACAAAACAAAAAACGAAAGTCACATGTAAACACGCTCTGAATGTAAACTTAGAAGTGGAAAAAGACTTTTTAAGCAGGAAAGTGTTTGGAACGAAACTTTTTAAACGGGTTGTTTTCACATTGTAAGAATAGGAAAAAATAGGGAACCGCAAATAAGAACTTTTTAGGCGGGAATTTTTTAAATGGGTTTTACTGTATATTTTTTAACATTTAAAATTTAAACACACACACACACACATATATAAAGAAAGTTGGTGCATAATGTTTTATTTTGAATGATTCTTTTCTTTCTTTTTTTAGAAAACAATCCTATATTCATTACTTTATCTCAAAACAGAAAATCTGGTTTCTACTTGAATATATTTTTGAGAGCCTATGTATATTATATATTACTAATAGAAAGGGATTCACAGAAGCAATTGTTTTAATTTTTCCTAAAAATATATCACACTAAATCTAAAATGTCATAGATAGCATTTTAAGTGAGAAAAATCTAATAAAAGTCATTGAGAAAACATTATCTCCACGACTTCTCCCCTGTCTTCACATCTCGCAGGCGATTGACCCAGCCCTTGTGATTCTATAGCCCTGATGAGAGGGTGGCTTTCGCAATGCACGTCTCTCTTCCGCCAAACCGTTGGCTCCCTCCTGTTTTCGCCAAGTGCGTGAAGTCTTGAGGGTTTGGGAAAACGCCTCCGGGAACGCCAAACTCTAACGTTTTGACTGTTGCCAGTCACGAAGAATAGATTGGATTTCTATAAAAATAGTTGCGGGTGACATAGCTGCACGAGATTCCTTTACTTTTTAGCACGTCATTTCCGTAAAAAAATTGTCACGATTGTTTTTAACAGCACTGACATCTGCCGAAAAATGGTAGAACGCGAGAACAGCTGGATAGATTGACCAATGCTGAAAAAAGGGCAGCCGTTGCCATCGCTCGACTTAACTACCAGCAAGATGGCGGACGATCAAAACGTTCATCGCGTGCCACAGATCTAGAGACCCCTTTTTTGACGGCCTTTTTTGCTGGCTGTGCCGGGCACAGCCAGCTGTCGTCGAAAAAAGGGTCTCTAGATCTGTGGCACGCGATGAACGTTTCGATCGTCCGCCATCTTGCTGGTAGTTAAGTCGAGCGATGGCAACGGCTGCCCTTTTTTCAGCATTGGGAAAGGGTTGCGCCTCAAAGGGTTAACTGTCCAACAGCGTTGGAAATTGTTTCCCACACTTAAACGAGGTTGAAACAATTATATTTCAGTATTGGAATAGATGCCACGTCCGTCAGATTTGATATTATTAAGAAACACAAACGGGTATTGTAAAAAATATATCATCTTTTATAATAATTAAATTTCGTATGTCAACGATAGCATGTTCAGAAATAATTAAAGAAAATATTTGCAAATTTTCTACATTAATTTTACAACCGGTAACATATTTAAAAAAATCGGCAGCAATTAATCATTAGTTGAAGTTCTAAACTACCATTTCATGAATATTCTACACCAGTTTAGTTGTTTTAAAATGCTAATTAAAATTCTCGTTGCTTTAAAACCAATTCATCAGCAACAAAATTGCTTCCGTTGTTGAATTAAATTGTTAATCCAGCTCGGTAGGCAATTAGCCTAGATCATTGAAGTCAAATGCTTTATCAGCGATGAATATTTTTAGATATTTAAGCATCGGTTTCATATAAGTTTCGCCGAAATATTTGCCATTTACAGATGCATTAGATTTATCGGTACTAAAATTATTATTTTTTTTTTTTTTTAGTTTTATTATTTTCAGTAGTACGGTTATAATTGTGGAATTTTTATGATTTATTTTATTTCTTAGTATATTTCTGACTAAACAACTAGCATTGTTCAAGAGTTAAACAGATATAACTTCTCAGTTAAACCTTTTAAACACAACAAATGACACATATCGAAAAGTGAATCCAGCAGATTGCAGTCAATGACGAGGTATGCAGCCCCCCCCTTTCACTGCATACCATCAAAGGGATCTTTAAGTCTCTGTATTGAACGGCGCATTCCTTTGAATATTGGCCATCGGCGCCACCGTGTAGAGTGGTGCAAGGAGCATAGAAACTGGACATCTCATCAATGGAGTTGTGTCCAGTGATGTGTTATGGATGAGAGTCGTTCCACTGCCACAAGCGATTCTCAACGCGTGCCAGTTGATTTCAAGAGAGGTCGGTTTCATCCCAGTAACATCACGGTAAGAGACCGTTAACCCTTTAACCCGCAGTGTTCCCGCTCTGGGAACACCAAACTCTGACGTTTTGACTGTTGCCAGTCACGGAGAATAGATTTGATTTCTATAAAAATAGTTGCGGGTGACATAGCTCCACCAGAATCCTTTACTTTTTAGCACGCCATTTCCCGTAAAAAAATGGTCAGGGTTATTTTTAACAACACTGACATCTGCTGAAAAATGGAAGAATGCGAGAACAGCTGGATAGATTGCCCAATGCAGAAAAAAGGGCAGCCGTTGCCATCGCCCCACTTAACTACCAGCAAGATGGCGGACGATCAAAACGTTCATCGCGTGCCACAGATCTAGAGACCCTTTTTTGACGCAGCTGGCTGTGCCGGCACAGCCCGTGAAGTTCAGATCTAGAGACCCTTTTTTGACGACAGCTGGCTGTGCCCAACTACCAGCAAGATGGGGGACGATCGAAAAGCTCTGAAACCGAAGATCGGTATAGTCAGGAGGTGAATCCTTCCCCATGTGCGTCTGTTCCGAGTTGCCATTGGAGCAGACTTTGTTTCTATGGATGGAAATGCACGGTCACACTGGATTCCTGCTATTCGTGAGCTACTGGAAAGCCAAGATATCACTCGAATGGATTAGCCAGCGTACTCCCCCTGATTTAAATCTCATAGAACATGTGTGGAATGCTTTGGGGAGACGCATTACGGCATGACTGCATCCTCCACGATTACACTCAACAACTGAAACAGACGCTGATTGAGGAATGGGCGCTCTTACCTCCAGAACAGTTGGACAATCTGGTGCTGAGTGTGGAGAGACGGTGCGAATCAACCATTACAGTAAAGAGAGGGCATATCCCATACTAAAGAACATCTGCTTGTTCTTCCTCTTGTACAGACAATTGTGTGTAACGATACTATGAGTTCAATAAAGCCTTTTTTTTGTTTCACCGCATTCTGTATGCATTCTATTCATTTTTGTGCAACTATTGCTTTCGTCATCCTTTAAATAAAAATGCTATCTCTCATTTCTGAATTTCATGTTTCTCTCGTGGAGTTATCGCAAAAAGAACACCTGCTGCTTAAGTTTTGTGCACCAGTCTATTTTGCAATTGAAGTAGGGTTGACGTTAGTTTAATAACAGTTCTAACCATCCTGCCTGTGTGGATAGTGAATCTTTTTTTTAAAAAACAGTAGAAGAGTGGATCTCAGTTTACTGTCAATTCTATCCTGCCTGTAAGGATGGTGGAGCTCTTTAGCAACTAAAGGAGGGTTGACTTCAGTTTAATATCAATTATAACCTTCCTGTCCTAATGGATGACGGAGCTTTTTTGAAACGTAAGAAATATGGACCTCAGTTTACTATCAGTTCTGATCTTCCTGCCAGTGTGGATAATGAAGCTTTTTTGTAACTGAAGAAGGGTGGGACCTTAGTTTACTATCAGTTCTGACTTTCCTGTTTTCAGTTCTGACCTTTCCTTCAGCAGCTTGTTTAAAATCGCACAAATTGCGAATCTATTGTGATTTGACATGAAATTTGTGTTACAATTCTTCAATCTGAGGCAATTTTTACTGCATCATATCAAGTTTTTGAATATCGAAAAAAGACCCCGTCTGCCTCCGTAAGTTCATCTGGTTGATTCACCCAATTTCTTTTCTAACAGAGTGATATAAAACTTAAAACACTGGACGAAAAAATACAAGGTCATGAATTACGTTATGGAAGAATTTAATCCCGAATTAAAATACAAAGAAACAAATAAAGTTTTTTCAATGTGTTTTACTGTTCCAAATTTTACACCCAGAATTTCTTGATTTCCAGAATTTCCCAGAATATTGTCTCTCAGGATCTTATGACGCCCACATCATTTTTCGAATCAATGGTTAGTGTGAACATTTTTACTGCATTTGCGCTTATTAGTAATTCATGAGCACCATTTTTAAAATCGCCTCTTTAAAAGCGTTTCCGGTTTTAAAGTAATTTAGAATCAACCGCGGCGAATATTTAAAACTTTGTTCGCAACCGCTGCAGATTTTTCTTTCTTTATTTGATGAATATTTTTAAATGCTCCAATTTAATTCAGGTATGTCTCACATCATATTAAGGTAATTAGATTTCATGCGTCAGCAGTACATTATGTGTGGGGTTAATTACAGAAAACGTGTGCTGAACTTTAATTTCGAAAACTTGTACATTAACATTTTTCTTTTTTGAATTCTCAAGCCAATTAAACTTTAATTAGAATTCAGATATTTTCTTTCCACTAATATCCTGCACGATCCGAGTTATTTTAAAAGATTAATTAAAGTTGTCCTTGTCTTCACGAAGCTGTTCAGTATCAATGTTATATTTCCGTTTTTAATGAAAAGAATATTATCCGTAGCCAATAAATTAAAGTTTAAATCCATCGTCAATATTAGACACTCTTAACGTTTTCCAAATATAAGTTACAATTTGCAGTTAAATTGAGTCATCACTAGTTAATTAATGCTTTCTATAAGGTGTGTAAGTACACTGATGGGACAACGAATGCAATATTTGATATGGTGTATAAACCAAAGGGCTTTGGTGATGCATCGTCAAAGTCAAATCAAAGTTATGGTCAATAAAATAATATAATGGGCATTTTTTTTTCAAAATTCCCCCCCTCTCAAAAACAAATTAAAAAATCAGTTTTTGTCTGAAATTTTTGCGTATTTAGAGAAAGTCAAGAAACTGCTCAACAAAATTCTAATTTTTCACGTGCACCAATGGCTCTTTTTACGCATTACCCATCACTACAAACATGAAAAAAGTTTTTTCGGCTCACCCTAATGGGCATCTTTAGTCCATTAAATCTACAGACAATCATTGTTTGCTCCACGCTCAAAATCTCGCCAACTGTCATCCAGCTTGGCGAATTTTGCCGAAATATCGTCGCATCTCACGCCAAAAATAAGTACTACAGTGAAATCCCTCTATAACGATATTTTCGGGGTCAAAATAATATATCGTTGTCAAGAGAATTATCGTTATAGAGAGAATCGATATTGGAACGAAAAGATTTTTGGTTTTTGTTCTTCATATATCCCATACCCTGCGATATCACCAGAAAGTGTGCTGTTTTCATTCAGCACACTCTCGCAAGTAATATATAATAAATAAAAGGAGAAAAACATGTTTATAGTTTTCAGTAATTTTCACAACACTCACAAATTTTAGTTAAATATCCTTGTCGCCTCGCCAGGGATTCTATCGGAGATATAGCTTATAAATATTTATAGCATATTTGAATAACAAATATATAATGTCTAAATAAATAATATCTTTAATTTATCCTTATTTATTTTGCTTCATGCCTTTATCAAAATCTTTAAAGATGTTGAATTTCACTTCGATAGATATTTGTTTTCTTTTAGCCAGTTGCTTTCGATTTTCACTAAACAAACTTCAAAGTAAACAAAACTCATAAATGATTTAAAATATCCTCGTGTAATAATCGACCTCGATAGGATTTATCGGAGGTTAAAATTCTTACTCAAGTTCAGACAAAAGAACGTATCGTTTTCTATATCAGTTCCGGTGAAAGGAATCATTG
Organism: Cheiracanthium punctorium; assembly: GCA_038373885.1. Taxonomy (NCBI): domain Eukaryota; kingdom Metazoa; phylum Arthropoda; class Arachnida; order Araneae; family Cheiracanthiidae; genus Cheiracanthium; species Cheiracanthium punctorium. Next base: position 541,140 of record JAWZYV010014507.1, on the reverse strand, counting down.
ACCATTTTTTAAAGAGGGGGATAGGAATCAAAGATGAGTCATCCAACTGCCCTTCCACCTTACGAGAAATGCACATCTCATTACCATAGTGTTACATCAGCAAAACTAAACTTAGAAGACGTTCTTTGGCAGAGGCGTGGTCCAACCTGTTCCAACCACATTTTACCTCGACTTTCTTTGTGTAGCTTCAATGTCTGTGCATGAGTTGGGCTTCTGATGCATGGTAGAAAAAAAAATATATCGTAGTAGAGAGAATTATTGTGATGTAAGGGATAATTATTACCATCGTTGTAGAGAGAATTATCGTTTTAAAGGGTATCGTAATACACAGAACTGTTTTACATTAATCTAAAGGAAATTCAGCCAGGATTATGAAAAAATATCGTAATAAAGAGAATTATCGTTATAGAGGATATCGTTGTAGCGAGATTCTACTGTATTACGCAAAGCTCAAAAACATTTAACCGTAGAATGTTGAAATTTTGTATATAGTACTGTTAAAACATTTGGTTGTTATAACATCTTTTCTTCGATTGCAATCGACTGTACTTTATTGACTGTCTTCATCCAAAAGACTTTCAGTACATTAAGGTCTTATGGATACCTTCAATGCATTGAAAGTCTGAGGTCAAACACTGTTTGGGCCATACTCAAAACAAACTATCGCGAAGCTTGGCAATTTTTGACTAAATATTGCCAAATGTATCGCCAAAAATAAGTTTTTTAAAAACTGATGTCAGCTTGTTTGTACCTCTCATATCAGGCAAGAAATCATCAACTCTTAAAACCACTGTTAAAAACTCTTATGATTTTGTTAACAAAGTTAAACTTCTTTCTGCTACTAATTGTAAAATGCTTTCTCTTGATGTAAAATCTTTATTTACTAATGTTCCTATCCAAGGTGCGATTGACTGTTTGGAAAAGCGTTTACGCGAGTTTCATTATTCTTCTATTGAGATTAAGGAGTTTATAGCTTTAGTAAGCGTTTGTATTAAATAAACTGCTTTCATTTTTAATGGCTCTTTCTATAAACAAACTGAGGGTCTTGCTATGGGTAATTCTCTCTCACCTCTCTCATGTGATATTTATATGCATTATTTTGAAGAGAAGCTCTTCAAGGTCTTTAATTTTCCGTGCTGGGTCAGATATGTTGACGATACTTTCGTTCTAGTGGATTCCAATTGTGATATTTCTAATTTACTTTTGATTGTTAATTCTCTTGATCCGTGTATCCAATTTACTCTAGAAGAGGAGTGCAACAATTCTTTACCTTTTTTGGATGTTCTTGTTTCTAGGAATCCTGACGGTTTCTCTACTTCTGTTTTCCGCAAACCTTTTTCTATCTCTTTACCTCCTCATGCTCTATCTAATCATCCTTACCAGCAAAAACTTTCTGCTTTTTACACTTATGTGTTTCGTGCTATCAAAATTTGCTCTGATTCTTCATCTATTAATAATGAGATTAGTTACTTAAAATCCTTAGCTGTTTCTCGTGGTTTTAGCCCCTCTATTATTGATAAAGCTGTTTCTAAATTTAATAAGCCTAATACTTCTACTAATACTATTAATTTTCAAGACGAATTAATTGTCAGGACGAATATATTGGACAGACCAGAAGAACTCTCAAATTTAGGCTCAAAGAGCATGAGAGATATGTTTCTAAGCACGAACTTTTCAAATCTTCTATTGCCTCACATTGTTGGAATTCCAATCATCGTTTTCAGTTTTCTAAGGCTAAGATATTGTGTACTCCTCAGTATTTGTCCCATCTTGATTTTTTGGAAGGTTTCTCCATTCCCCAGCACTTAGAACGTCTTGTGAACAATGGTTCTTCCGTTCCTTTCGTTCATTCTGCTTGGAAGCTGCTGTTGTAAGGTTTTATTCACTTTCTTCGTCTATTCCCCCCCTCCCCCTTTTTTCTTTTTCTTTCGGTACCTTTCCCCCTCTATTCTTTTATTTTGTTTGCCCCCCCCTTTTTTATGTGTGTGTACGTGTGTTACTGTCTTTCCTTTACGTCTTTCTTTATAATTTTTTTTTTAATTTAAAAATTTATATATATATTGTGCTGTCCTGTTCGTGGTTTTTAATAAAAAAAAGAAATTGTGTTTTTTATGTTATATTTGTTTTTTGTTATTTTGTTTGTTCTGTTTTCTATTATTTCTCTTTTTTGTGTGTGTGTTTGTATTCGTATGTTCCTTTTTTTATTATTATAAGTTTTTTTTATTAATTTTTTTAATATTATTATTATTTTTTTTGTGCTTCTTTCCATTCCTTTTTATCCCTTAATTTTTTTCCCCCCTTCTACGTGGTTTTGTTCGACTTTTCTTTGCCCCTTGCGACGAAGGGCTTGGACTGATCAAGGCCAAAACAATTTTTTGGCCGAAACGTACGTATCTTCTTACCTATAACATCTTATGTGTGTTTTTTACAAAGTTTTTTATTTACTTTACTTCATTGTATCTCCTTTTTAAATGAAGTAAGCTTAGATGAAGTGCGTCGAAAATGTGCACAAATAAACAAGCATACAAGAAAAGTCATGTCGTGTTCACATGAGATTTTTAAAATAAATTTTCTTATAGTGACAGCGATTTGTTGTCATATTTTGCAGCAGACTTAGGCATAAAGCTTCAAAGACTTTTCAAAGATTCAGCAGTTTAATTGAAACTGACGGCAGTTTCGCGAAGAACCCAAGAGTCTTTTGTGATTAAAGGCACTTTCAGAAGAAAAGTAATCTATTAATGGCATATACTACTGCGGAAATTGTTGATTAGATCAGTGACTTTTTGGGTTCTGGTCGTTGCTTGACAGATGTCCATTGAAAAAGAATATCTTCATCGGGAAGGTTCAGTACTGCAAGAACTGTCGAAAATTGTTGATTGGATCATATATTTTGAGCGTCCTGACTGTTGTTGGACGAGTATCTATTGAAGACGAACCTTGTTTAGCGAGAGTGACTTGGACTGTAAGAATTGGCAGGCCCTGTTCACTGGTTCCAGGAGCTTGTGCGTTCTGATTGTTGTTTAACGAGTACCATTTGAAGACCAATCTTGTTGCGAGAATTCCTTTGGCTCTAGGAATTGGCAAACACCGTTTGCTGAATCGCTGGAGCCAGTATCTTGTGTGTCCTGATTGTTGCTGGACGGGTATTCATTGAAGACCAAACTTGTTGTAAGAATGACTTGGACTGTAAGAATTCGCAGATATTGTTCACTGGGTCCAGTATCTTGTGTAGTCTCATTGTTGCTGTACGGATATCTATTGAAGACGAACCTTATTCCGAGAAGAATACCTTGGAATGTAAAAACTGGCTGACACTGTTCACTGGATCCAGGGATTTTGTGCGTTCTGACTGCTGCCGGATTGACATGCATTGAAGACAAAACTTCCGCCGGGAATGTCTTGGACTGTAAGAACTGTCGGAAAGTGTTCACTGGATCAGGGATCTTGTGCGCTTTGATGGTCATTTTACAAGCAGATTGATCAGAGATCAGTTCAGTTTGAAACACAGCATGATTCATGTGATTTTGTTCAATGAATTTGGAATAGACCAGGATAATTACTCCTAGTAACACGATAGTTTTAGTTATTGAGTTTTCTGTTATTGAATTGGCTCCTCAGATATCATTTCCCGATTCGAAACTGTTTATCAATTTCATATCTTGTTTATCACACTAAAAAACTTTAACAGAACCGTAACCAACAAGCAGAAAGCATTTTTTCCTACGGGCGGACACTGGGTGGCCAGCGTTACCCTCTATGAATGGATAGATATAGGCTAATATTCATGCCCAAGCCGGGATTCGAGCCCAGACCCAAGGCGTGATAAAACGGTTTTTAAGCCACTATACCACCTGGGAGGCCCTTAGCGATTTACGTGTTCCAAAGCAATTACTTTGAATTGGAAAACAATGATATCGTAATTTAAATTTAATTAAAAAATACAAACATTTAATTTCATTACTTTACTTGAACATATTTTGAATATGGAGGTAAAGCACTTACTGCATTTGCGAATACTTAAAAGCAAGTTTTAAAAGCAATTTCTAGTATGGTTGTAAAACTTTAGAATATTGTATTACTACTACTTCAATGTTCTCGCCTTAGATGCTATTAAAAACCGAAATGTTATTTTCAAATTTAAGGATCATAATTTTTCCTCTATTTTATTTTTAAAATTAAGGTAATTTTGATTTTAAATGTTAATATTAATACAGAAACTGATATGAAAAAATATGAAGAATAAAGTAATAAAATGCTTTTTTTTATATTTTACTTCCAAAACTTTCTTACAAAATACACCGTAGAAATTAAATGAAATTTTATCTTTGGTTAAAAAAAAAATATATATGTTAGTCTAATTTAATTAATCACTACCATTGTTCTGTAAGTCAACTTGTCATGTATTGAGTAAAAGTCGTAAAATGTGTCTCAGTTATTTCTTGCGGTATACGTATGTTAGAAGCAATTATTACAGCACTTTCATATTAAAATAAGTGCAAAGATTTGGTATATACTATAAAAAGTTGAACAATAATTTTTTGAATGAAAAACAAAAGTATCTTTAGGCGTGTGGGACCTTGTTTAAAACCAAACAAAAACACCTAATTAATTTTGAGTGCAATATATTCTCTGTGTATTAAAAAAGTGATTTACTCTTGAAAAAAATACAGTAAATTCAGATTTCTTATAGATTTCGCTCAGTAAAATTTGAGCTGATCGTGCAATTTATATTAGCTATGTCATCAAGTTAATTCTGCTGATAAACCATTTTGTTTTTCTGTGCAGAATTTAAGAGAGTAAAAACGTTTAATTCAAGTTTTTTAATATAACTGTGTTATACTGCTGAATAAACAAAAAAAAATTAGGATGTTTTTTACTCTACATTATAATGCTTTAAAATAAATTGCTATGATAATGCTTCATTGCTTTATTAAATTTTACTAATTATAGGTATATTTTTAAAATTTAACATTAAGCGCTCATATTAAAATGCTAAGCTACCTTTGATTATTTTATATTTCAGAATTTCTTAATAGAAATGTTTGAGTAATGACTATTTTTTTTTTTTTTTGGTCTTATGCTCAAGTTAATCAGTCCTTTCTTTTTCTCCCTCAGTCATTTTGAAATATTTGTAAAGATACTTTCTAGTCCTTTTAACTGCTAAAATATATTTCATTTTGCTAAAATGTTAATGGAAAATGAAATCACACAGAATTCTAGTTCTTTCAGACTTCAAAACGGGCATATCATAAAAGATTCTAAAAATATCTTTACTTAAAAACTCCATTACCGTCCAAAATTTAATGCTTCATTTCAATTTTTGATATTTTGGAGTATAAAATCGAAATCTGGTAAAAGCTTATCGGGTTTCAGTTCCATTGGGTATTTTTTAGATTTAAAAATAGGAACTTTAAAATTCCTACTTTTATAGATTAAAATTATTGCACTTAAATGAAAAATTAAATTTGATAAATTAAAAATTAATTTTTCATTTTTATTTAAAAATGTTCCGGATCTTAAAAGGACAGGTATTTAAAAAAAAGAAAGCAAATATGTGTGTGTGTGTGTGTGAAGAAACACAATTTCAGAGACTTTCTATTTCAGAAAAAGTAACATTTATATGCATTAGTGTAGTTTATAACAGAATACTCTTCATATCCAAAATATTTTATGTGTAATTCTGTTGAAAAAATAAAATATTTAAAATATTTTACTCTCAGATGTAAATAAAATCTAGAAGAATTTGAGATTCGTTTTATGTTTTAATTTTAACAGTTATCTTTTGATGCCCAACCAACTTTTCATGAAGAGTCTTGTATCGATCCGCATGATGCATCCAGAGTGAATCCTAGATGAAAAATGTAAACAAAGGTTCGGTTCATCTTCTCAGTCCCATTCAGCATGTAATTGGGAACCTCGTAGTTCAGAGGGTTTTGTACACCTGCAAAAGTGACAGTGCACATGAGGTGAAACCGCCGGACTGGACGAAAATATATAACAAGGGCGATCACTATGGATGACTTCACTCTGAGAGATGCAATTTTCACGTGTATCAAAACTAATACAGTGTAAATCCGGCTTTAGCTAACAAATACCGGGATGAATCAATATATGCAGAGGGGGGGGGAATCGTCCTGTCTCCGCAACTATGGTAGAGAACACGTTAAGCAATAACGTAAGCGCTAAGTCGAGAAGTGTTTCATAATTGAGGCATTTCATATGTTTTGTCTTTCTTCTGCTTAATAAATGAGGTCATTACAGCAAAACGGTAACAATCAAGTAATGAGAGATTAATTAACACCCAAGAAATATGGGAAAAGAGAGTAGGGTGCAAACTTTCAGAGGAAAGAAATTTCAGATTATATCTTAATTGCTCTTGCTCTTTGTGCATCACCTGAGTAAGAGGAATTCCAATATTAATGATTTTGCAGACGTTCTGTGCAATTAACTTAACATAATGACCTGGCATTATGAAAGCCAATTATGTGAAGTTGGCGCTTTGAAAAATTTTTCCAAGCTAATGAAGTTTTAAAAACTTTCTTCGGCTGCAGTGTTGCATTTTATGGTTAATAAAGAAAATTACCTTGTATCAATGCATATACATAGTGATCTTTTTTAAAGTGACAGTGTTTGGAGCTCCCTGTAGCGCGACCTAATAGCCGAAATGGCACCAAACTTGATATTTAGACTAATCAAGACATGGGAAAAGGATTGCGTGAAAAAAATTTAGTTCCAAACAGCACCGCTAGGGCATTTCGTGGCACTGTACAATGTATAAAATGTGAGAAAAGAAAAATACTAACACATACAATCGTAGAATTAAATTATTAATGTTTATTTGCAACATTAACTTCCCCGGTGGGGAAATAGACCACATTCAATGTGAGCACCGTTCTCAGAAATAACACCGTGCATTCTGTGCACAACGTTCTCCACAGCCGTATGTAACATATCACGAGGAATATTCCGCACTGTCTTTGTTATGTTGTCCTTTAGAATAGACACATTTGATACTCCACCAGCATAAACTTGAGATTTCAAATAGCGATTTCCAGAGCCAAAAATCGCATGACGTGAGGTCAGGGGAACGAGGCGGTTATGCAATTGGAAAACTGCGACTTATGACTCTATCATCAGTGAGGTTTTGGCGCAACAGCTGTTTGACCCTATTAGTAATGTGTGGCGGAGCACCATCCTGCATAAAGATTGTCTGTTGGAGACGGTTTTTTTGCTGAAGTTGTGGAATAACAAACTTTTGCAGCATTTCGTGGTACCTTTCTGCATTTATGGTGCACGTTTGGGGTCCTGTCGGAGTGATGGTCTCAAAAAAGAATGGCCCAATTACGAATTCGGCTGTGAAACCACAGCAAACAGTGACTTTTGGGAAATTTAATGGGATTTCGTGCACAGTGTGGAGCTGCTGAGAAACCCAGAGTCGGCTATTATGTGTGTTTACGGACCCATTGAGATTAAAATGACACTCATCTCCCCACATAATGTGCCATGGGAAAGCATCATCAATTTCTATCCTGGCAAGAAACGATAGAGCGAATGTCACTAGCTTATCATAATCACTTGGTTTCAGTTCGTGCAAGCGGCTGATTTTGTAGGGATAAAATCCAATAACGTGCCGCCAAACTCTCCATACCGTTGAATAATTAATGTCCAATTGTCGAGCTACACCCCGGGCGCTGCTAGTATCAGCAATGGTTCCAAGCGATCCTTCGACAATTCCAATTGCCACATCAGTTATTACATCTTCTGATACTGGTTTACGTCCTCTCCCAGCGCGAATGGTCAGTGACCCCGTTTCCTCGAACTTCTTAATCATTTTCTTAAGACCATTCAGCGATAAAGGCCCCTTTCGAAATTCCCGAAGAGCTGCGGATGGATTACATTGATACATGTAATACAGCTTCACCAGTAACGCACGTTCCGGTAACGTGAGAGGCATGTCCACTGGAGCTTGTTTACTTCAGCTGAGATTATTTGTCGAAGCTGTCTACTACTTGCTTTTATAGCCCCAATTACTGGCGCTGTCATCGCACAACATTTGGATTTTTCTTTGATACCCGTGTTTTATGCTAATCTTTGTTATTGTAAGCTACAACAGCGCCACAAAATGCCCTAGCGGCGCTGTTTGGAACTAAATTTTTTTCACGGAATCCTTTTTCCCATGTCCCTTTTCCCATTCTTGATTAGTCTAAATATCAAGTTTGGTGCCATTTCGGCTATTAGATCGCGCTACAGGCCACTCCAAACACTGTCACTTTAAAAAAGATCACCCTGTATTATTGAAGATCTTTTACATTTAAAGTGAGGAAGAGTAAAGTGCGATTTCTTTTTTCTCCGTGAGTAAGTAATAGGGCAGGGCCTTCGATAAGGCAGATCAAAGTATAAACTAGTGATTCCCAGGTGGACCCTTTGTGGGTCTATCAAGATTTTAAAGGGGTCTATAGTGTTCTAGGGGCCTATGAGGTCGATGATAAATTTTTCTGTGTAAAATTCTTTATTTTTTTAAAGGAATATAATTGATAGATAATAAGATCCGTTTTACAATTTATAAACAGAATACAGATTTTCATTTGCGGTGAAATTCATATACCTAAAGCCGAGGCTGGTCTGCAATTTCCGCTGGAAGTAATACAATATAGCCAGTTACACGCTGACAAAATATCAGAACAACGATTTTACGTCTTGTATTTTACGACTTCAGTTTTTAACATTAATGTCATCAAGATGTCTTTTATTAATAAATCAGTGTTGTTGAACAACTTTGTAATTCATTTTTTTTTCCATATTTCGAACCGTTTTTAACATAAGAATGCTAAAACCAAATTTAGCCAACTAAACTATCTAGCCCAAAGTATCCGGACACCCAGTGGTATGGACTTGGAGCATCCTGAGGCACATATTAATATGATGTTGGTCCCCTTTTTGCATCGATGACAGCCTGAACACGTCTGGGAAGACTTTTCACCAGTTTTTGATAGGTGGCCATAGGAATTCACTTCCAGGCATCCATCACAGCGAAAATGAGTGCTTGCAGTGAGGATGGTCGATTTGTCTAGCTACGTAATACGCGCTCTAATTTGTCCCAAAGGTGTTCTATGGGATTTATACCGAAGCTCTGAAAAGGCCAGTCCAGTTTTTGAACGCCCATTTCGTCAAACTACGTCTGTGCAAGCCTCGATGTGTGAATGGGGCAGTTATCCTGCTAGAAGAGAAATGAGCCTTCCCCGAAGTATTGCCACAGAATTGGGACTGCAGCATTGTCCAGAATGTCCACATGCATCGCAGAGTTTATGTTTCCAACCACAGGAACTAACGGAGTCAGGCCAAACCACGAGTAACGACGCCCAACATTATACTGCCACTACCAAATTTAACAGTCGGCACTATTCAGAGCGTTCACCGAGCATCCGCCAAACTCAGACGCCTCCCTCCGACTGCCAGATTGTGAAGCGAGATTCATTACTCCAAAGAACAGTTTTTCACACGTCCACAGTCCAATGACGGTGATCTCTGGACCATTGCAATCGATGCTTCGTATTCTGTGGAGTGATGTTCGGCTTCTGAGCGGCTTCCCGAGCATGGAATCCTAGGTTGTTTAACTCTCGACGAGCAGTCCTGCTGCTAGCACTAACGCTTGGTGAGCTTTGGAACTCCTGAGAAATTTCCATCGACGGGGACTTGCGATTGTTTTTCCACTACCCTTTTCAGAGTTCTGCGGCTGCGTTCACTAAGTTTTTTTCGGCCTACTACTCCTTTTTTCTGCAGTTTCACTGCCTCGACGTTTCCACTTCACAATTAACATCACTCACAGTGGTTTTAGGCTTCTGTAGAATGTCCGCAATCTCACAAACTAATTTCGCACAAAGGTGGCATCCCACTATACTGCCATGATCGAACTCTCTAAGCTCCTTTGACGTACTCATTGCTTCACAAACGCATACATACAACCTGACAAACCACTACCAACACTTTTATAGCTTTCGATCACGCATCAAATTGCGTCATCCGCCAAAAACACTTTTTTAGGGGTGTCCGGATACTTTTGGCCAGATAGTGTATTACTTACCATCCTTGCCATATCTTACCATTGAGAAATTATTGGGGTGACAACGGATTTTAGCGGGCACACTGGATATGTTACAATCCTACTAATACTATAAATGTCAATGTTTGTATGTATGTTTGTTACTCTTTCACGCTGAAACGGTTTGATGGATTTGAATGAAATGCGGAATAAAGACAAGTCCTGGATTGACAAATAGGCTACTTTTTATCGCGCGAAAAAAACACTGTTCCTATAATATTGGGTTGGCAACAAAGTAATGCGTTTTTCCGTATGTCATATTTCGCTGGCCAAAACTACTGAAGTTAATTATGCAAAATTTGGCACGTACGTGGGTTCTTCAACATAAGTGCTAGATCAGAGAGCATTTTCCAAATTCGTAATCTTAGGGGGGTAGGGGCCAAACGTTCTTTTCACATATCCGCGTGATCTCAATAAAAATAGAGATATCGTGAAATTCTTTCTGTAAAATACAGCAGTCACGAATACCTAAAAATTAATTTCAGGACATTTTTATAGTGTCCTCTAAGGAGGATAGAAGCGAAAAAGGGGGAGGGTGGCATCTTTTATGGACGAAAAAAATACTGCCAGTGAAATTCTACTTTAAAATGTAACAAATATGAATCGTATGTTCAGGCACAGCTTACGTGTAATTAAAAACTGTTGAAAACTTATTTGCTTGAATTTTATACAAGAAACGCAATTACTTGTTGCCAACCCAATATAAAAAAAATGTCTTTTATAAAGCAATAATACTATTGAGTTTTTATTTTACAAAGCCGTCAACAGATGGCGGAACCTTATAGAATACACAAATTTGAATAAACGAAACATCAGATTTTTGGAACTTGCATTGAGAAGTTAAAAGGTCAGTGTTTTGATTCGGCATTTTACGTTTGAGTTTTCAGGTTAGTGAAAAATTTTGGGAAAGTGAGGAGTTGCTAATAGATGTTTCATGTATGAGTTTACGGGCAATTTTGTTTAAATATGTTTTTATTATCAACGATATTGTGTTTAGAAACAAGATTACTGCCTTTTGTTGATGGAAACCTTCAGTTCGTTGTGAATTTAAGTTTTTTGAATAGCCTTTATGAAGACTATTGCGCAATGACTTTTTAGTATATGGATTCAATGAGAATTTTATTTTAGCATCGAGCACGCTTCGAGGGGCGTCATTTCGAATCCAAAAACTAAGTAGATCATAAAAGGGGGCGTCTTTTTTACGTTAGCAGCGGGCGCCACTGACCCTAAGACCATCCCTGTTTGTAACCATCTTAATTCTCATGTCCATAAATTAAGGATAATTCAGAATCACACAGAAATTGGTGTCTAAAATAAAAATTTCACCTGTGGAATGATCACACACATCTTGAAGAAGAATATGCAAATTACAGGAAACCACCAGATGGCGTGGATGGTACGTCACAATGACGAGAGTGTAAGAGAGGGGTATATAAGCAATGGTGGCAAAGAAGTAAAATTGTTCACAAGCGCTGTGAAAGCCTTTCAGTGCAAAAACCGCTTAGTTATGGCACAAAGGAGGCATTTGGATGATGTTTTACGTGGCAGAATTATCGGACGACTGGAATGTGGACGTACTCAGCTGGAAGTATCCGAGGAACTTGGAATCGCCCAGAGTGTCATCTCCAGGCTTTGGCAACGATTCCAAGATGATGGTAATGTAAGTAGACGTTACAGCACAGGTCGCCCCCGAGTTACAACGCCGAATGAGGACCGCTATTTGGCAGTTACTGCCAAAAGAAACAGACGGAGTACAGCATCAGACCTGTCTCGTCAGCTCTCTTCAGCTACGGGTACGACAGTTTCAAGGCAGACCGTGTACAGACGCTTAGGGCACATTGGTCTATATGCTCGTAGGCCTGTCAGATGTGTTCCACTTACCGCAACTCACTGTCGCCTTCGATTAACCTGGAGTAGAGAGCATGCATTGTGGACACCGCAACAGTGGTCTTGTGTGATGTTTTCCGACGAGTCCAGGTTTAGTTTGGAGTCTGATTCTCGCCGGACATTCATCTGGAGAGCGCCAGGTACCCGTTACCACCAAGAGAGCACCATTGAAAGACACCGTTACGGTGGTGCAGGATCGCTCGTTTGGGGAGGAATTATTCTTGGTTCCAGAACTGACCTGCATGTTCAGAGTGTAACGATGACAGGCCACATCTATCGGGATGTCATTCTGGAACAACATGTACGTTTGTTTCGGGGCGCCATGGGTGCTGAATTTGTGTTTATGGATGACAGCGCCCGTCCTAACCGTGCAAACATTGTAAACGAATGCCTTCAATCGGAGGATATCACCCGTATGCATTGGCCAGCATACTCACCGGACTTGAATCCAATAGAGCATGTGTGGGATATGCTTGGCCGACGAATTGCAGCCCGTCAACCCCCTCCCACCTGTCTACCGGAACTTCGGAGTGCATTGCTTGATGAGTGGTGTAATATTCCCCAAGATCAGATTGATCATTTGATACTCAGCATGCCTAGGCGTTGTCAGGCCTGTATTGCATCGTGCGGGAGACATACTCCGTTTTAACCATCCTTCTAACCATGTTATACTGTTTTTTGTAAATAGGTTCTTTTTTTAAATTTGATCAAGGGAGTAAAACTTGCAATTTTTATTAATTATGCCAAACATATAGCATCTTTTTTGCTCTTTACTTTTTGTTTAATAAATAGACTTTACAAATAAGTCAAATTTGTTTTGCTTCTTTCTCTTTCTTTGCCTGAACTTCATTATCCTTAATTTATGGACATGAGTGTAAATTGCATTCATATCCGAGAGATTTCAGTGCCAAGGAAGCCGGTGAGAAACAGGATTCTCTCCGAACAAGATTTATTAAGACGGCGAGCTAACTGGTCACCGGAGGTGGCTAGTTACATATAATTCTGTAAAAATTGAAAATGGTTTGATAAAAGTAGTTTTGTTTTATTATTGAATTATCCTTTTACTGCTTGCACGGCGGATCTTTTTAGGTGTTAAATAAATTAGGGAGGTCTATTTCAAAAACAAAATCTTTTAAGAGAGGTCTAAGTAGTAAAAAGGTTGGGAACCCTTGGTCTAAACGATGACTCCATTGAACCGTCTCAGTCTACATCCGTTTTCTAGCGATCTTCGGTGACTCGTTGACGAAAGTCTGTTTTGGATCTAAACATCCAATGCTTCCTATTCCTACGTCACAAAGATGGCGGACGACGTAGCGATATGGATCGTAGGGATGAGCGAAGGAAAAATGTTTTTCAAATGGAATAGCGACATGGAAATAGATCTGACTGAAAGCAAATGTGAAATTCCGCTTTTATGGTATCGTCGAGATCTTAAATATTTAAAAGGATTGCTGAGGCGATGTACTACCTATAATTATATGCTCTAGCAATCGCCAATTCGGCGAATATCAGGCGTTTCTGAGCACAGCTGAGTTTGTTTGTTATGGCAGCCCTGCTTGCTCATCGAAGTGTCGGAATTTAGGCAACTGGCTTTAGCAACAAAATCGCCCAAAATTTTCGACGTGTAGTAAGGCCTTAAGAAGAATCAGAGAGAATCGTAGAAAGGCAAGTGGTTATGACCATAACCACCCGGCTTTCTACAATAACCATTTGCCTTTCTACATTGCAAACTTACAGAGGTGGAGATTCTCCTTCTGTGTTTCTATTGTGCGGAGAGTACATTTTACACGAACAAAATTTCCAGCAATTTGCTTGCTTGCAATTAGTCAGTTGCGGAAACCTTTTTCCTGGAAATTTTCCTCGGTTACCTAGGGAACGGTCAACTAAAACTTTTTCGTTTAGAGGCGGCAATATTGCTGGTTGCTGGAATGCCATCCAAGCGTAGTGGTATTTTATGGCATCGAGTAAAAGTTTTAGGAGATTGAATCTAAATACAAAATTTAAATTTTTATGTGGCCCCGGTACAAAAAAAAAAAAAAAAAAAAAATCCGCTTTAGTAAAATTCGTCCCGTGCATTAATTAGGCTATGGGGTATTCTTAATTTACCCCTTTCATCATAAAAACGCATAGTGATATGTTTTAACAAAGTTGTAAAAAGGCTACACAATACGAATAACAGCAAAAATATGTATTCATACAATTATTATTATTATTATTTTGTAACTTGTGTACGGCTCCTGAAACACTAAGATTTGACGTGATTTTTTCCTTTCGATAGCTTTGAAAATGATTTAAATCAGCGTAAATTTATTTTCATATTTCTGACCCTTTTTATTTTAAAATTCTCAAATTTCGTACATCACCTCTTTTATATATGAGTAAATAATTTAAAAGTTTTCGTTCAGAGGCCATATACAAATTTAAATTTTTAAAAATATATTTAATGTCGCGAAAATTGTTATCAATGCCATAAAATTCTATATCGCTTTTATTTTTAACATATTTTTGTACTTTATTGTATCATCCATGTTTAAAGAATAAGTGTGTTTGGGACACCCGGTATAGGGTTTAAGAGAAATTTTCTTAAAGTGTCTATTGTTCACATGTTAAAAAATGTTCCGTAATATTTGCGTTCGAATTTCTTAACCCGTCTCGCTTTACTGCATTTTTCTACCAGTTGGCACTGATCATAAATCTTTAACAAAAGCGATATTCTTAAATTATTTACAAAGATCTTAGTTAAATCAATTCTTTCAATTTATCTGAGAAAGAAGATATTACCCGATTTATTCAAAATTATCAAGAGGTTTTTAATAGCTTACAAGTAGTTGATACTAAAATACTTTTCCTTGAAAGATGACCATAAACAAAAAAAGAAAAATAAGTGGGATATTTTTATAAAAGAAAAGTTTTTACCACTCGAAACAATAATTAAGTCATACTTATAGAACAGTGAAATTACATAGTACTTTCTCTCTGTTAATTACGGAGTGAGCTTTATTAATTAATAAAGTGATTGCGAGAAACTGGTGGCGCTAAGTAGTGCGATGGTTTGATAAACACCAAAAGAAGAACAATTTTTTTAGTTGGTTTTAAATATGCGAGCTCAAAAGAATGATGATTACTTCTTAATTGCTCTTGTTTTTTTTCTTTAGTTGAAGTGGGTATGAGAAATTTTAATATTAATATTTTTTCAGGGATTTGCTGTAATTAATTCAACAGGAAGGTTTTGTATTAAAGCGTAATAATTTGTAATAGTGATTGAGCTTTTTTTATGTGTGTTTCCTTTTATCTTATTGGTGAGAATTTTTGAAGAGTGACATTAAGTAGCAACTGAGAACTAAACTTTATAGAAAGTTACCTCAAACTATTAAGGCATTATAGACGTGAAATTACTTCATCTCTGTTAATCGAGTGGCTTTTATATAAGTGTGCGAAACGGTGCGCTAACGATATTAATTCCTCGAACTTTTATATCAGTTTTACTCTTTATTTTCCATTCAATTGAATTTTAAGTTATTTGACTACAACCAAATTTCGGGAAAATTTGAAAATATTTTAGTTCTTTTATGTAAAAGTGCATATTTTTAAGATTCCAAAACTATTTTATTTTTGGTTCAACCATTAATAGAGCAGTATACACAGGTGTTTCAACGTCACTTCAAGTTGCTCTCCCTTAAAATAAAAATTTAAAATCCGTTTTCTGGAAAACTGTGTTTTTTTCTTTTAACAATACTTTTTTTCACGTTAAACTTAATTACACTAAAAGTTTTAAAACAATCTCGTTGAAATTTTATATGAACATTCTATCGATACTAAAATGTGCTTTGAACTAAAATTTAAGTTATACATAAAGAGTTAATAATGTCGCAGGTACTTTTAGGTTTAAAAAAATGTTTGTTGTTTTGGAAAATTTAAAATGTTTTGTACATAGCTGTATTTCCGTGAAATTTTAAAATACGTAAAAACTTTTAGTTCATTGCACAGAAAATGCTATAGAAGTACATTTTGAAGGAAATTGATAGCGTTTAATTCAGTGTGCAACTGTTGGTGCAAACTGTAAATTTTGATGAAATTCTCTGTAAAACTGTCATTTAATAAACGTCATTAATTATTAGAATAACATTACGTGAGGCCTTAAAAACTTACCTGAAGAACTATTTTGAAGAGTTTTGCAATACTTTTCAAAGCATTCAAATTTGATGTATTAGATAGCAGTCTAAGTTTAATTATTTTCTTCAGTAGCTGCGCTATGCACTCTTACAAATGGCAATCCTATTACAATTGTAAAATAATTAGGAAAGAAACTTAAATACAAGCTGCTCTATGCACTCTTAAAAATGGCAATCCATTAAGAGTTATGAAACAACCAGGAACAAAATCACACGCATAAGGTGCACTGTGCACACTTACAAACAACAACCCGACAGCAGTAATGCAACCATCAGGAGCAAAATCTTGCACACATGTTGCAATATGCACTCTGACATATGATAACCCAGTAATACTTAGTAGACAATCTGGTAGAAACAGTTAATTACACTGACAGCATTTTATCTGAAATAAATTGTCGAATTTTTGCAAGACGAATTCTGCGAATTTTTTACGAGTTTCTGATGCAAAAAAACACTTTTATTGAAAAAAAAAATTATAAGCATATTTAAAGCCAGTCAGAATCTGCATCGCAAGAACAAGCGTAAATGAGGAATTAGTATGCCAAATTCCCATACATTAAACCATGTCGAAAATTTTTGAATTTTATATTTGCAACTTTAATTTTCTAGACAAATGGAATGTCTCTGCGTATGTTCGTCTTGAAATTGTTTCATAATTTCTGCTTTGTAGTGATTTATTGTTCTTTTTTTTATTTGTGCGTATTGAAATTTCAGGGATCGGAAATTACTTCATTTTAGTATCATTTAGTTTCATGTTTAAAGAATGCTTTATGACTTTTCTCTCTTCAGATTGCTTTTTTTAATTTTCCTTTATAACAAACAACAAGTAACTTAAGCAAACACTTTATGGCAATAATCGCATTTATTTAAAATTATCAACGTTTTTAATCCGACGTTAAGCAATTAATTCTGAAACCATTCTCATAAAAAAACGACATTAAAGAAAGAGAAAAACAAAATTGGAAATTTTAAGAGCTTTTTCAACCAGTGAAAACAACTCTTGAAAACACATTTAATGAAAAATAGCGACTTTAAATATTATGCTTCTGCTTAGTTCATTAAGTTGTATTTTTTAAATGACAGAAGAATGTTCAAAAAGCGATTGCCAAGTAGTATTATGATTTATTAAACTCCATAAATAAAATAAGCGAAGAACTAGAAGATGGAGCTAAATTGTGCAAGTGCAAAAGAATCTTCATTAATTCTTAATTGCTTTTAACTTTCTCTTTTTTGTATATGTTAATGCTATAAATTTTATCATTGGCATTTTTTTGTCGCATGTTTGGTGTAATTAAATCATCATAATAGTCCGGTATTTACGATAAATTGCATGGAGAAGTGATTGAAAGTGTTTGATGCTTTCATCACTTCCTAGCAACAAGTTGATAAGTGATTGTGATTTTAGTTTGTCAGTCTGTCCTTGTCGTAAATAGGAATAGATCACTAAAAAAATTATACCACAGCTGGTTGTGCCGCACAGCACAACCAGCTGTGCGTCAAAAAAGGGTCTCTAGATCTGTGGCACGCGATGAACGTTTCGATCGTCCGCCATCTTGCTGGTAGTTAAGTCGAGCGATGGCGACGGCTGCCCTTTTTTCAGTATTGGGCAATCTATCCAGCTGTTCTCGCATTCTTCCATTTTTCAGCAGATGACAGTGCTGTTAAAAATAATCGTGACAATTTCTTTACGGGAAATGACATGCTAAAAAGTAAAGGATTCTCGTGGAGCTATGTCACCCGCAACTATTTTTATAGAAATCAAATCTATTCTTAGTGACTGGCAACAGTCAAAACGTCAGAGTTGGGTGCTCCCAAAGCGGGAACCCTGCACGTTAAAGGGTTAAATCATCATAATGGTTCGGTATTTACGATAAGTTTCACGGAGAAGTGATTGAAAGTTTTTGATGTTTTCATCACTTCCTAGCAACAAGTTGATAAGTGATTGTGATTTTAGTTTGTCAGTCTGTCCTTGTCATAAATAGGAATAGATTACTAAAATACGCATTATTTTGGAGTCTACCTTTTAACTCGTGTAATATTTTTAGTATAGCATCGACGGTTTTCTTACAGGGAGACAAAAAAATCTTTCATGCGAGGGTTATTCAAAAAGTAAAGTAACAAAATCCTCTAACTAAAAGCTTTTATTCACGAATTCTAAGAGATAAACCATAGGTTCCCAACGTGGGCGATAACGCCCCCTTGTGGGCATTTGAGGCTTTCAGGGGGGCGGTAAAAGATCCAGAGAAAATTAGGAGGCGTTGATATGGCACGGAGGGGCGTGGGAAGATCAACCAAATATAGTCTAAAAAAGACTTGAAAATCACTCTGATAATTCATTTCTATCACGTGTGCGAAAATTCACATATTTCGATATGAGACTTTACTGTTGAGAGAAAGAGATACCTCTCTAAAACTCTTATTCCTCTTTTTTAAATGAAGAAGAAATTCAGTAGAGTTCAATATTTTTTTTATTTAATTCTTGTTTTCACCATGCATTATATAAGCTCTAATTTCTCTGGAGTGGGAGGGGGGGGGTGGAATCGATATATTCACTAGAAAAGGGGGCACCAGTTCAAAAAAGGTTGGGAACCTAGGAGATAAACAGTCAATAGTACAGACTAGTTTTCAACATTATCATTTGGTACAGACTATTTTTGAACAGAGTCTTTTATTATAGACTAGCTTTCAAGATTGTCATTTGGTATATACTATTTTTCAACACAGTCATTTGAAACAGACTGTTTTTCAATATGGCTTTTATGGCCATCAAAGCATTTGCTCCATTCCGTCAGAATACCAAGCCATCGAAACTTTTGCACAAATAAAACAATTAAAACAATTATTTTGCTAGAACTTTAAAAATACTCAGAATTTTCACACAGTTCTAAATATTTTTCACTTTATTTCCTTTGTACGAGTGACGTCGTAAATCCGTATATCCATAACTCCGGCAGATCATCTGAAGCAGTGCATGCACGGTTTTCACGTTTGTAGGACAATTCCTAATAAGAAAAATATATTTGCAAATGGTTACAAATAGAAACCACGCAAAGATATAAAAGTTAAGAAATTTTAAGTTAAGAACACCAAAACAAAAGTGTTTCTTTGTTAGTGATATGCCCAAAAGTTTGAAAAAATACTGTGAGTTTCAGCTTTAACTGTCAAATACTGCAATAAGTTTGCATTCTTGTCTGCCATTTTCATATATTTTCAGTTCATTTTTCATCCGGACATGAATAATGCTTTAGAATTTCTTGAATATTTTTTACTATCTTCAAGCCTGGCGAAGTAGATATCTAGATAATT
Organism: Cheiracanthium punctorium; assembly: GCA_038373885.1. Classification (NCBI taxonomy): domain Eukaryota; kingdom Metazoa; phylum Arthropoda; class Arachnida; order Araneae; family Cheiracanthiidae; genus Cheiracanthium; species Cheiracanthium punctorium. The sequence continues at coordinate 521,673 of JAWZYV010014507.1, read as the reverse complement.
TATAACAGAGAATATATATTTGAGTCTGATGACACGAAAACTTTTTATTTGAGCCATAAGGACACTATTATAAACTAATCGATAGAAGAATGGATTGATATATTTATATATATATATATATATATACATAATCAAATATAAAAATCCCAAAATAACCCCAAGTCATTGTCGAAAGGAAATTAAGTACGACAAAATCCATAAAACAAATTGAAAAAATACATTAATATATCAAACCGGACATTGGTCAGAGGGAGACCGGCGTAAATGTTTGACACAGGTTTCTGTGCCGGTGGCTGGATATTTTTTAACTATTGCATTGTTGGAACTTAAAAATATAAAATTAGAAATCTTATATCCAGATTGCTGTGCTCATGAATTTCTTGTGATGAGGTTTTTTTTTTTTTTAAATCTACACACACACACATCTATATTTATATATATATTGCAAGGTGTCTGTAATTACACTGACATTACTCAGAGTGTTCTGTAGCACGAAAAGGGAGAATGATGCCAAATTTTGTACGAAATTATTAAACAAATGGGGCAGAAAGAATTTCTCGAAAAACGGAATTCATTTAAAAATGGCTTCTCGGGGAATATGTGGTGCTGTGTACTTAAAAAGAAAATCTATGTATCTATATATGTAAAAGAGGAAAGTCTGTCTGTTTGTTTGTTCGCTATACGCGTCCAGACCGTTCGACGGTCCCGGACCAAATGTGGCACACTGACTAAATAGGACAAGAAAAAGCTAATGTCGTAAAAATGAAATTAATCGGATTAATAGTTTTTGAGTTATTTATATTTTGTGCAAGTTAAGTTTCATGTAATGATTGACTTTAGTGAGCTATAAAGTTATAAATTCATTAGAATCAGACTACGCGTTATGAAGGTTATAATAAAATTCATAGTAGCTTACTTACTTTAATTATAGTTGCTAATTTTTGCTACTCTCCTTATTATTAGATAATTAACAACAGAAATTAAAAAAAAACACTAAAGTGTAACCTCCGTTCGCTGGCAAGTCCCCTGTTTCTTTCTTTTTTTCGTTGCAGCGGGAAGTCCCAGGTCCTTTTTTTTATCATTGCAGCGGGAGGATTCACATCCTTTCCCTTTACAATCTCATACTGACGACTGGACGCTATTTGTTTTTAGTAGTTGTGTAGGTATTAGTGATAAATGACTGAATTCAGACACGTAGAAGGTGAGAAGCCTAGTCATGCCCGATTCTCGGTAACCTCTGTACGCTATCAGGTGCCGTGTTCGTTATTCTGTTATTGTTGCAGCGGGAAGTTCCATGTCCTTTTTTTATCATTGCAGCTGGAGGATTCACATTCCAGCCTAGCCACGTCCCATTCTCGGTAACCTCTGCACGCTATCAGGTGCCGTGTTCAATTGTTTTTCGTTGCAGCGGGAAATCTAAATGTTCTTTTCTTATCATTGCAGCGGGAGGATTCACATTCCTTCCCTGTAGAATCTATATTTAAGGTCAATGCGCATTTCACTTCCATTGCACGGGCAACGCCGGGACGCGCTGCTAGTATATTATATATAAGTTAAGGAAAACCTTTTTTTCCCTTCTGCAGCACATTGCGCGAAAAGATGAGAGCGAAATTTGGCTCGGTTAAAGTTCGTATGGAGGTGTTTGTGCGAATGTTAATTTTTTTTCGCAATATGCTAATGCACCGTAAAAAATTAGAGAAGTTATTTGGCATCCAGTATTTCGCGCCAAGTCAGGTGATGGTTGCATTGTTATGTCAATTTTGAAAAATCAACTCTTAAGTTTCAACAGTAAAGTTCTATAGGGTTATAGTATTACAACAAAATTTGCAAAAAGTGAAATTATTCAACACTTTGGTGAAATGCTAATGACTAAATTGTGCTTTAGTCCTGTACTTGGCGACATTTTTTTTACATGGTCGATAAGTGCGCGAAGTGTTGTTAATTCCATGTTTTAAAGCTGTTGTAAAACGGAACGAACAGGTCAGGTTGCAATAGAAGAGACGCTCTACAGAAACGCGCGAACCAGAAAATTTCTTCACAATATCCCGACACACAGTATGCTAAAGCAAAATTTCCCCGGGAAATATTATTGAAGAAATACCTCAGCATTTAATAGGGAATGAAAATAATATTATTAAAAAAATATGGATATATTTCCGAAAACATTCTCTCAAATAACGTATTTAAGTCAGTTATAATAGAACTTAAAAATGATGATTGAACTTTTATTAGTGCTGTCTTATATCTGATGAACAGAGAACATATCAGCATAGCTACTATAAAACAATTTGCAATGATTGCAATGAAATCAATAACTATCCAGTCTAGTTTTTGAATTCTTTGACTGTGGGTGGCTTGGGTTTTTTTTTCGGTTAGCCGGGAGAAAAATTGTCAAATAATTGTGATCTATGTCAAATGCTTACAAACCTAAAGCGATTTCCAGTACATAGTTGTTTATCCCTTTTCATATTTTAGAAGTTAAATTTAATTTCGTATTTTAATTTAATTATGCACGTTTTCCCCAATTCCACATTATGTAAGCAATATGGAACAAGAATGAGCATCAATTTTGCATAATGTTGATTGATTGCGAAGTTTGAACTGGAATTGCGGGCAATAAAAGAATTTTAATTCCACTTATAAAATAATCCTTTCAAAAAACTCAATTTCCAAATATACCTGCATTTTCTTTTTCTTTTTTTTTTAATGACACTATTTACCGAACTTTTAGGACACACCTTGTATTATAATAAATTAGGATTACTTAACATTAAATCAGTCGCAAGGTGCCCTTTGAAAGTAATGAATATCAACAACTTTTTTCATTTAATGAGCACAAATATTTTAGAAACACGGTATATTGTGCTTTAATTCATATTCGCAAACTATTTATTACTTATACATCTATCTTTGTTTCAAACTCTCAATTTAAATACTTAAATCCTCTTTGGTTCAAGAGGATAAAATAGTACACCTTTTCTAAAAGCGTGAAAAATGTCAAACAGTATAATCTTGAGGAGCTAGTGTGGAATTGCACAGACTGCGAATGTGATCTAAATTTTTTAGTCGAGTGTATGAAACTTACACAATTTTTAATTTAGGAGTCTCGATTATGCCTGGCGTTAAGGAAATCACGGTTACTTGAGCTAGATCACCTGGATATTTCACATAGTTTTCAAATGGAGTCCTACGACGATGTAGAATTATTTTTTCCTTTACATAGGACCATAGAAGAATGCAATCTTTTGTTAACAACATTACTTTGTGGCATACCTGATAAGTCGAACATGCTTAATGGAATACCGGTAATAAATTTTCAATGTATCAAATCATAATAATTAGCCGATGTGATAACGAATAATCAGCAGCGGCCCGACGCTGTAAGCAAGGTAAGCATTGTATCGGGACGTCTCTTATCACGCGTATACTGCTCATAAAAAGTTATCAACATTTCACCATAAAATGGCGCTGAATTAGCTGTATCCTTTATTTGGAGAAACGTTGAACCATGATTTGGTGTTTAAACTGATCAATTTAACCAAATCATGGTGAAACGTTTCTCCATAGAAAGGATGCAGCTAATTTAGCTTCCATTGTATGGTAAAACGGTGAACTATTTCTATTAACGGTGTACTAGAATAAAATTTTGTGGCAAATTGGCTATTTTATCAAGCAGGTTTGACTATTAACTACACAGTCTTAGCCAGAGACAGAATTTTTAAAAATCGTTTTCTTTTGTGAACGATTTATAAATGTCGTAGCATATTCGACGATATGACTGTTTTATGAATACATTATATTGATGTTTTGCACTAATTTTGTTTTCTTTGAAAAAGAAGAACGTTTCCGAAGTACACATGTGGACACAAAGCAAACCACATTATATCGTCAAGTGCCCGAAATATAAACAGCTTGAAACGCTAAGTCATTATAGATGAAATCTTTAGCGCCAATGATTACGAAATCACGACCACCATTATGACATAGCTGTTAATTTGAAGCGGAGAGAGTTAAGTGGATAAGCTGTCTAAAATCTTCCCGCTGTTGCTGATTAATTAGGAGAATTTGGGGACTTAAACTGCTTGCGTTCTGCATAAATTCAGTGGTCTTCATTATAATCAACTTAATAAGAAGTTATAATATAGTGAAGCCGGATTAGTCTGTATTAATTTAGAGTGTCCTGCATATCGGAATATGAAAAATAAATTATATAAATGGAAATACTATGAAAAATTAGAACACATAAATAACAGCTTTAGTTAAACGCAGTAGTAAATTAACTTAAATAAATTTACACATGCTTTATTGCTTTCTTTCCTTCATCTGCCGTAAATAATGTTTATTTCCAGAATTTCTTTTTTGCATTAAAAATCCTACGCATTAAAATCGATTTACTGCTTGGTTAGACAAACAGCTCGGACAAAATTTACTGCACTTCCATCTTTGCTTTAAAGGCCTGGTTACAAATGCAACTGCCTGTAATTTGGAAACATAAATTTATTTGGTGGATAATTTCAATATGTATACTTCGGAAATAATTGCAAATTTTAAGCGAAACTTGTATTTCTATGTGTCTCTTTTGGACCTTCAACTTAGTTGTGTGTGTGTGGGTGTATTCTTAAGTACAAAAATCATCTTTATTTCACAGCGCAATTATACATCATTGAAAAGTTGCTAAGTGGTACGCAAGAAAACCTACAGCGCCGCCCGGCGGCTAAGTTTGGAGTGAACGTTTTTATCTCGAAAACGATATGAGATACGGAAAAAAGTCAATTACAGAGTTAATCAGGATCATTGATTTAGTAAGAAGAGATACCTTGAGCACAATAATGGTCACAGTAATGTTACAAATTGGAGTCATAAGACGTACATTTTTATGGTCTAGTTTTCTGAAACTGCACGTGTCTGACATTAGCTTCATTTATCTTTCATGCTCAAAGTGTTTTCCAGCGGCAAAATACACGTCAAGACTCGGATCTGCAATTCCCGATTTACATTCTACAAACATGACTGGTGGCAAGCTGGACACAAGTGATACACCTTTACTCCTTGCATCTTACGCTTTCTATTTTTGACAATTATGGACGCAAGGTGTCTTCTCTTACCAAATAAATTATGTAAACAACTTTGTAACTGGCTTTTCGCCCGTACCTCGTACAGTTTTTAAGATAAGAGCGCTAAATCCAAATTTAGCCGCGAGATGGAGCTGTAAGTGGTTTCCTTGCATAGCACATGGCAACTTTACCTAGAAACTACTTTTATGACTATTGCTCTTGTCCTTCAAAAATTATCAGCGTGACAGCGGACTTTAGCAGGCACACTGTTTATAACATATAATATTAATAATAACAAAAACAAAATGACGCGTAAATGCAACTTCAGCATCAAAAAGACCATTCTCCATTACATCAATAAGCAAAATTTATCTTCAATAACCATTTTCCTTTTTGATACTCACCAGAAAAAAAAAGTTTTCCCTTTAGGGATTTGTTTCTTTATCCTTTTCATACACGAAGCATTTTATTGAACGAAACACAAAAGAAAGACAACGCACAGATTCCAGTAAAAATCGCCAGTCACGCTCGAATAATACACTTTGAAGATATTCAACCAAAAAAAAATTTACGTTTCTAAATTGCAGTCCGTTGGATAACATTAAATCCGTGTGAACAGCTGTAACGATGGATTCAGCGCAATATCTGCCCGACATATCTGTTTTAGGAAACAGTTCATTAAATTCAGCGAGGTTTTTGCTGTACAAAAGATTCGTATCTCAAAGAGTGTCGTTTATGAAAAAAGCAAGAAACGAAACACAAAGATGTATATACGAATGAATTAATCAAGCATGATTGCATATTCAGCTGCACCAATATAAATTTCCAAACAAAACAAATTAATTCTGATAAATTACTGCAGTAAGTTTATGCTTTTCTTAAATTAAACATATTTATCAAACGTTTCATAAAAATGAGAGAAAAATAAGTCTTACAAAGATTTTTTTTGCTCTTTTTAAAGTCAAATTTTAAAATATAAAAAATATTAATAACAGTTTCTATTATAATATGAAAACACGTATTAGCCTCAAATTGTAATTTAATCGATTCTTTTTTTAAACCGAAACTGAATGTTTTCAGTTCTTGCTTGTAGATGAAAATAAAAATTATACAAATAATTTTGGCTGATTAAGTTGTATTTTAGCTGAATTTTCCATATTTAGCAGAATGTATGTATCTACATTCATAGACAAAAATAAGATATTAAAATACAAAAATTGAATACCCAAAGAGCTGTAAGTCTGTGATTTTAAAGGTATTTTAAGATACATAATCTGCGATTTTTGAATGTGCTCTTTTGTGCATGTAATATATTCCTAATCTATGTCCGTCTGGAACATATCCTTTTGATTTCAAAAAAAATGTTCCAAACTCCCAAATGAAGTTAATTTATTTTATCTATAAAACTTAAAAATGGTGCCTCTCAAAAGTGCCTACTTTCCGATACCCACACCATTTCCAACGTGCATACGAGCAATTGTTTGGAACGCTCCCTTAATCCATTTTCGAAAAAAGAAAATAACTGAAAATCAGCAGGAGCTACACCAGGAAAATAGGGTGGATGATCAATTGATTTGATGCGACTCCACCGATCGTTAGTCGTACGATCTCACGAGCGACTGGCACGCCCAAGTGTTTGTGGTTGATGGATATGGAGAAGTATATTCCCTCAGTGAGGAACGTCTTCAAAACAAGCTCTGCGTAAAGCAAACGTGTGTGTAGTTAAGACACAATTCACGGTGACTTATCAATAAAAAATTTCGGTTGGGGCACAAAATGTGAAGAAGGTAGAATTTCTCACAAAAATGATTGATTCATTGACATATTAAGAAAAAATCAAAATTCCGGGAAGTGCCAGGCACGCTTGGGCACTCCCCCCCCCCTTCCTTCCCGTCCCCAGGTGTTTCTTTGTGCTTCATCTGAGGAGTCTCAAAAGATTATTTCCGTGTATAGACATAAAAAATTTAGTTTCAGCACGCTGTTCTCGACATATCTGAACCCGACAATAGAGATGATAAAATGAATTTTGTTAAAAGTTATAACGTGGAAAAATGAATTTTGTTCTTCAATCATTGCGTGCCCTCTGGTAGTCCATTCCGAAAACTTTTTGATTGTGCTTTTATTTCTGTGAAGAATATGCTCTGAACAGCGAATGGAATAGCACTTTACTTCACAGTGAAAATATAGAGTGCCCACGTGCAGTAATTAACGGAAAATTTAAAACTCAATAACTGCTTAAAGGGACGTCATACTGACGTAACATTTAGTGACTCTACACTACGCTGTTCAGAATTTATGTAACGAGTTTGAACGAGTTTGAAATAATAGGAGTTTTCATTTTATGCCATGACCCAGCACTAGACAGGCACGAAGTTGCAAGCAGTTTTCAGTAAAAGTTCGCGTCTTTGCAAGCAGATTGCAGAAGTAAAATCCCGAATTTGACCATCGAACAGAGGATTTCCATTTTCTGCTGAAATTTTGGTCATCACACTGCGAACAATTGGTTCAGTTTTGGAAAACTTTGATCTTATAGTCTTCCCCATGTTGCTGCAAATAGAGAAGCCTTTCGAAACTCTTGTGCAATAAATCGGAATAAGTGTACTTATACGTGAAGTAAATATTTTTCTTTTATCTCTTCTCAAACTCTTTTACTAAACAATTCAAATTTTTGGTTAATTACTGGGTACCCTGTAAATATTCTTTCCTGTAAACACTTTTTTATCTTCAACGGTTGGCGGGGGGAGGGTGGGGGGGGGATGGTTTTTTTTTCTCCTAGGAATTTCTTTCCTATTCTCTTCTTTACAAAGTAATTTATTGAGCGAGAAATAGAAACTTGAACATTTCTGTTAAAATGCACGAGCACTTTTTCGAACTGTAAACATTGAAGATACTCCCTAAATAAATGTATGCTTCCAAATTGCGATCGCTTGCATACCAGGATGTGTCAATTTTAATAGCGCAGAGAAAATTAAATTCGACAGCGGAAATTTCATGTCTTATGCTTCATAAAAAGATATATGTTTAAAATAAATTGCTTTTATCTACCTCATCTCTATCTCGGTTTCAAATTTCGGCTTGTTAACTTCTAACATGCCCAAGGGAGTCGTCTGAAGTCCCCAGAGTAGTTAAATCGTTTGAAAGTCAGCTGATTAAGGTTGGAATGTTGAAATTGCTACTTTGTTAGGCCCGAGCACACAAAGGCTATCTGAGAAAGAAAGGAATGCCTTCTGTGGAGATCGGTATGTTAATTATTTGGTATGTAAAAGGAAAAAAAATGCAAATTAATTTGAAATGTTAAATTTACTGCATGTTATACCAAATTTCATAAATCTAAAAGTAAATTCAAGAGCAGTTATGAGTGATTACTTTTTAGAAAATTCAGATCTACTTTTGTAAGTTAAAAGAAAAACAAAAGTTAGGGAACCTGTTTGATTTTTATTCTTTATAAATAGTAATCGCGTATTCATTTAAAAAATGAACTATACTGGTTTTGTTTTACTGAATACTATGAATTATTTTATTTATATAAAACAATATCCTTTACTATAAATTAATTTTATTTTGCTTAAATCTATTAAGAAAATAGTCGATACTGAAAGAAAAGTATCTGCCTTAAATGTCAGTTGCACGTTTCGAAAAAAATAAATGATTTATATCAATAATAAAATTAAAAAAAATATATTAAAATTCAAATAACACAGTGTTCAATCATTTATTTGTAAATAAAAGTCCTTACAGGTAAATAAACGTTTCCCAGCTTTTATTCAGAAAAAAGGGGTAAAAAATCCCTTTAGTGATTTTCTTCCCCAATCCTATTCGTATACAATGCACTTTATTGATTAAAAAACAAACAAACAAAAAAACATGCAGGTTTCCGCTAAAATCTGAAAACGCATTCAAAATTTACATATAGAAGACACAGTCCGCCTACAAAACAAACTTACGTTTACAAATTACAAACGTAACCAAACCCCTATAAACATGTGTTGCAGAGATGGATTCAGTGCAATATATATTTCCTTGAACTGTTTACTTAAGGTATAAGAAAATTTATCGGAATTCATCTTTTTCCTCTCTCTTGTTTTAGGTGAAGAAAAAAAAAGGTTCTTAAAAGAAATATTATGAGGAAACGGGAAACGAAGCAAATAAAACGGGAGAAATAATTTTTTGTTAATTACGTTTAAGAACGAGCTCGTTTAACGAAAACTAATAAGCTAATATGTATTTCGAAGAAAAGATATTGCATAAGCTGGCTTGAATAAAATACAATTCTCATGTTTATCTTGAACGAAAGATATATGTCAACACTTTCTTTTGTGTGCGTGCATGTATTTATTTATTTATTTATTTACGTTTCGAAATTCCTTTCTTAATAATTGCAATTTTACAAAATTAAAGCTATTATAAACAGTATATCCACTAAATTCCCTTGACACATTCTTAGATTCGGTATGGCTGGTATTATATTCATAAATATGGTGTCTAGCTATAATAAAGTAGCCATGCGCTACTGAATAAAACCGCCTATGATGCCACCTGGTGGAAAACTACGGAGTTCGTATTTCTATCTCAAAAATGGTACGAGTTACTGGAAAAAGTCAACCACAAAGCTGTTCAGCATCACCTATTTATAAAGAAAAAACATCTCAAGCACATCAGTGTTAAAAATTGAAGTCGTAAAAACGTTTTACTGATTCTCTTTCCATCAGGTTACCAACCATATCGTACAACTTCCAGCGGTAATTGCAGATCAACTTCCAGATGTGTATTGTTGCTGACGGGAAACGCTTTTAGCATGAAAGAAAAATAAGCTTAATCTCAAGGTCAAGTGCAGTTTTGGAAAAACGAATTTTCCACGCAAATTAATGCTTCGACCAGAAAAATCTTACCAGACAAATCCGTAGTATTGTAGTGCGAATTAATGAGCATCATGTACGAATTAAGATGTCTTCCTTTACTAAATGGATGACGCTGAACAACTTTGTTACTGACTCTTTTTTTTTCCCTTATCTCTGATCGGATCTGATAAGACCGCTAACACCGTATTTAGCAGCCAGATGGCGCTGTTAGAAGTTTCATTGCGTTATGCATGGCTAATTTACTATAGGTAGATACAACTTTTATGAATATAGCAACAGCCACTCCAAAGTTAAGAGGGTGACAAGGGACTTTAGTGGAAATACTACTATATGTTCATTTTTGGTATACAGGGTGATACAGAACTCTTGTAAACATTCTTTAAAACATTTTACAATTAAACAGTTGAACTCTAAAACATTTAAAGGGTGATAGAGGGAACCAAGACGATTCAGAATGACATAGCATTATGGGGGGCGGAAACGTTGTCTTCATGTACCTGTTAATAATAGTTTCGGTATAATAGTGATCTTTCCAACCATGGTTCCTGAAAAACAAATCCATCTTTCACGACTTGACTAAAATGGTTAATAACAGGATTGATCATTAACTCTTTATAAGGCCGTGTTAAGAATACTTACCACCTACGGTCTATTAAATACAGAAAGCAGTTATCATTAGTGAATTTTCTGATTTTTGTTCAGTTATATTGGATGACATTTTTTCCACACATTTAGATTCAAATTATATTTGGCTTATGAACTTTTCTTTCATTCGTAATTTTAAAGAAAGCTCGAATAATGACTCTAAAATTGAGCATACGAATCATCGCTTTTAATTATATATATTTTTTTGCGTTTAATTCCGTATAGAAGCAGCAGGTAGTTTTCCGACTTTGATTTTGTGAATAAGTAATGCATTCTCCTGCAAAATTTCTATGTTTGTTTAATACTTGTTTCTCCAATTTACACGTGGGAGATTTCAGTAGAGGGAAAATGTATGAATTAATCCTAAAAAATGGGCCAGAAAAATCCCAAGTACTTTCAACTCTCTGCACATAACTTCGCCTTATAAAGGCTTAAAGTAGGTGTGTTATGTATGTGTATAACTAAGTTAAAAAGGTAAAGGTACACTTTAAATCTGGATTAGCCTTGGCGGGGGCAGAGAGTCTGTTCAGTCGAATTCAAAAATGTAAAAGAAGGATTCTAAATTAAATTTTTATATTGCACGCTAGTAAAAAACTGGAGACGTTTCTAATACGTTCTGCGTTCCTTCTCAGCAAAGCGCTTAAGAGGCCTCTATACTCGGTTTGCGGAGATTCACGTCCCAATGCTTTCCTATGAAGAAAAGTGCCTTAACGCCTAATCATTTTTCTCGGAAAGTATTTGGTATTTTTACATGAAATTTTCTTGTGCAAATCTTGAGAACTGTTCGCAATTATTGCGTGAATCAGATTTGGGTTAATTAAGCCGAAAGAGATTTTATTGCAATCTGAAAAGCAACACAAATTCTAAAACCGTTATTTTCATTTTTGACGATCCGTTATTTCAAAATCCCGCTCTTTAGCAAAATTTTAACTCGCGTAATAATGTGTATAGCCATCTCACTATTTTTACATGCTTTTTTCGTGTTTTTTCAATGACAACTTTTCGTAATTTTCAATTAAATGTAAAGGTTATATGCTATGAAATGCATGATTTCAACGCGAATTTCATCCCCCACTTTGGTAACCATTAGTTGCGGTGATTGATGAGGTGGGCGTATATTGACCAATTGACCCCCTGTGGTGTCCTCACTTCCCACCCCAGTGCCTCCAGAAACATTCTCTTCACATTTCAACTTTCGTTTGTGTGTGTATCTGTAAAATCATCTGGCTCAGTTCCTTTTGCATAGCCTTTTGTAGTAAAAATTGTTGTTAGTTTACTGCTCTCAAGTCTGTCGAATACTTGCTTTGAGCAGTGTGCATTCTCCCGGAGCTCATTGATCCACCTTACAAAATGTCTCTTCGATTCAGAAATCCTTTTTACATTATTGACGCAATTAAACATAAAGAAGATAAAAAAGATTTTTAAAAAATTAACAAGAAATGAAATTAAAACCATCTATAGCCTTTTTTTGTATGGTATTGTATGGTATTTTTTTCTTTCAGCAAATGAATGTAAATAAGTGTATTTTTATATCCTGTAAATACTGCGCTTTATGTGAGTGTCTAATACGGAGTTCTATGAAATGATGCAGTTGATAGTTTAGAGCAGTGGCGTATGCAGACTTCCTTCGAGGGGGGGAGGTGTTATAGACATAACTTTGTGTTAAAATGCGTAATAGTTAAGTCGAAAATTGACGCCACTGGTTCAGAGGGTCATATTTTACTTTTAGAAAATTCATTTTTTAATCCAATTCATTTATTGTATGTTATACATTACAAACAGCTGATGTGAAACCAGCACCCCTTGATTTATCTTATTTGTTTACAACTTATTGGTAGTATAGTTATCTTCGGAATTTAAACCAGAATAGCGGCTTTTTTTTCCCTAAGGTTTTGTTTGATATTTTTTTTCTCAGCACATGCAATGTAAATATTTTTATGTACTGTAAATACTGTGTTTTATGTCTACGGAGTTCTATGAAATGATGTAGTTGATAGTCCACAGGGTCGTATTTTACTTTTGGAAAACACAATTTTTTAATCCAGTTCAAAAATTAAGAGGATGCTAGTTGAGGATAAGACGTTAAAGTGGTGATCATAAATCCTTCCTTACGAGTTCTACAAAATAAACACATTACAAATAATTCGTAAAATTGGGTATTAAAATTTCTTACATTTTTTTACAGGGTTTCTACGGATTTCACAGCTTTTGCTTCCGTGACTTTTCCCTGACGTCTATCATGCTCTTCCCTGACATTTTAAATAGCGTGCTTTCCTTAATTTTGCGTTTCTATTTTTAATTTTACATCCTTTAATTAATAACTTTTTATATATATTTTGCCCTTTTTTTTTTTACAAATAATAATAAAATCAGTATACACAAAAATATTATTTGACATCACTGGATTCTAACAAAAACCATATTTGATAACAATTTAGGATCAAGTTAAGCATATTTCAACTGAAGAAGATATGTTCATAAAGGACACATTTTAAAATTATTTATAACGTTAAATAAGAAAATAAAAATAAAACAATTTCTACAATTAGGTTCGAACAGGAAGTATTTTCTTGATTTTGCCGCATATTCTTGCATTTCCCTGGCCTTTCTTCAATTTCTTTAAATTTCCCTGACTTTTTTCCAAAATCCCTGACTTTCTCTGATATTCCCTGACTTTCCAGGTCTGTAGAAACCCCATTTTATTACCGCATTTATTTTCATTACATCCAAACATAGAATTATGTGAGGGTTGGCATTACTCTTGCTTAACGAATAGTCAATGTCTGCCTGTACACTTGACATAGCTAACACAAAATTCCTACCAGATGTTCCTCGGTCAAAAGAAACCTAGATCTCGTTTTCATCCTTGAAAATAGCTACTCACAGCAATATGAGACACAGTAAAAGAGACAGATGTAAATAGGCTCGAGCAGTCTTTTACAAAATTTCTATCAGATAAAGATTTGTCTCCCCCTTCGCAATTTCTTCAACAATGAAAAACTGATCTTAGTAGCATTCTCAGAATTTAAGTTTATCCTCCACAGCATTTCTTGGAACTATTTGCTTTTCCACTTGAAATACTACTAAAAAGGATTGCTAGACTGTTTCTGCGATTTTCAAAAAGTAGTAAGTGGGCAGGATTCAAACAATCGGCGGGCCATATGTTGGACAACCCTGCTATACACCAATTAAATATAGAGAACAGAAAAAAAAAAAAAAATCTGGAGTGACTCCACTCGACTTTTCGAACACTTATGATTAAGATCATTACCATTCATTTAAATAAATTTTAATCGATGAATAATTCAAACATATACGTATACCAAATTGAAACTCAATCGAATGCACCATTTAAACGCTAGCGCACTTTCAAGACTTTCTCCCCGTAGGCCATAATGTAAAAGAAATCTTTGTCCTAGCCCCGCAAAAAAGCTATAAGTCCTATAAACATCAAAATCAATAACGGTCTTACGATGGTGGTTTATAACAAATATATCCAATTAGAGCACAATCTAATGTACCGTTTAAACGCTAGCGCTCTTTCAAGAATTTCCCCCCATAGGCCATAATGTAAAAGAAATCTTTAGCCCTGTAGAAAAACTATAAGTCCTATATACACCAAAATAAATACCGGTCATGTGACGGTGGCTTATAACACATATACCCAATTTGAGCTCAATCGAATGCTCCGTTTAGGAGCTATCGTGTTCACACACACACACACATCTCGTAAAAACAGCATAAATGAATTCAGAAGACCTCAAAACGTGTCAATACACCAAAATCTCGAAGCCAATTTTTTTCATGATTACAATACTTTCCTTACATGGTACATGTTCGGAAAATAAAAATCCCGAAGTGCAATAGCATTAAAAATAAATATTCAGTCATGCTGTGAATTAGTTGTCTATATAATTTTATATTTTCTTTCAGAAAGAAATTTTTAACTGTCAGTTTTGCAACCTTTATAATAATTTTTGTGCGCAATTCCCTTTCATTGGTTTGTGATAAATAGTTCTTTTGCATAGTACAACTTGTTTATTTGATTTTAAAAGGTTGGGTTTTTTTCTTTTTTTTTTTTTTCTTTTTAAAAGCACATTCGATTTGAAAACTGAGTTTGGCATTTAAACAATAATGATGGAAATTAATATAGGGAAAATATAAAATGTACAGAGGCACAATTTACTACTTGTCTCTCTAGACGAAGTAAATATAGAGAACAGGGGGAAAAAAGACTGATGAAAGCGCAACAGTATTAAAAATAAGTCATACTGTGAATTAGTTGTCCCTATATTTCGAGTGTTAATTTTGTAATCAGTATAGTAATTTTTGGGCGCAATTTCTTTTCATAATCTTAATTTGTGATAAAATTATGTATAATTTGTAGTGTTTATCAGATTTTTAAAATTAATAATTATTTCTTTTTTAAAGTATTTGATTTGAAAATTGAGTTTGGGCCTCACCATGGCAAAGTGGTTATGCCACTGGAAATGGTAGACGGGCGAAGTGTGAAGGTCTCGAGTTCGGGTCCCATCGCGCGCCCGTCGACCTAACCGTTCGGAGTTTTCCGTGGTTTTCTCCGAAACTTAGCGTAAATACGGGTTAGGACCCCTTAGAAAGACCCCCACGGAGGGCACCCCACCCATCGTCCTAGAGCCCACGCGTAGCTAATCGGCCGTAATCCCACAAACAAACAAAACGAAATTGAGTTTGTTATTTTTCATAATTATAATTTTACTGCCAAAAACGTAATCTAAAATGTGCCTATACCGTTTATTACTTATCTCTTTAGACCACTGTTTTTATGAAATAGCAACCAGAGATAGATCGTTTTGTCAGTGCGGATTAATACAAGTTTGTCGGGGGGGGGGGGTGAACGATTAGTTTGTCTGTGGGGGCGGTTAATTAGAAGATTGACAAATACATCTATTTTATGGAAGTAAAATAGGATCTTTTACATTAATTTCTTTTCGTTCTCTCTCTCTTTTTCTGTCTCCCCCCCCCTCTCTCTCTCTCTTTTTTTTTTTTTTTTTTTTTTTTTTCCGAAGGAGAGAGGATGGAGGTATAATTGATATCATAAACTATCTAATTGTCTCTTGTAATGACCTTTATATTATCTTGTTGAATAAAAGAGCTATTAAAAATCTTGTATTTTCACATTTCAATTTCTGAAATAAAAACATGAATGCGTATTAAAAAATGGAAAAAAAAAACGCTCTTTTTTGTCTAACAGAATTGCAGATAATGTGTAATATTTTTATGTTACTTAATTTGACTTCTAATGGAAATTTTACTCAGCATTTTAATGTATGCACACACAAATCATAATATTGTTACTTTGAATATTTTATTATTATTATTATTGTTTTCATGAATAAATATAATTTGAAAGAATACTTTGCTATATAATATACATTATATTTTGATACTACAGTATCATAGGCGCACCCACGGAGGGGGCTATGGGGGCTGAAGCCCCCCCCCTAAAGGTGGGAAATTAGAAGTATTGAAAATTGTCACTAATGAGTTAAATGTTTTCTTTTTAAAAATTGTCTTCAGATTATTTCTAAAATACTTTTTACCAAAAAAAAGATGTTAGTTTTTAAATAAAAACTTACAGTTAGAGCTTGAAACACGGTTAAACTTGGTTACAACATCACTGAAAAGATCATATAATTATTTGATTCTAAAATGAGTTACATTGATCGTGGGGTTGTGTTCTACGGGCAAGTCGACTGGCACAGAATATTTTGACGTTATAAGAGAGTTATAACTATAATTGAGGTCACTATAACCGAGTTCAGCAGTATTTGTAGCCCAGCACCCCCTAAACTAAAATCCTGGGTGCGCCACTGTACAGTATATATTAAACATCCCTCCATAAATATACATTTTTACGGAGTCGTGTTTGTGTATATTCAGTATTTTAAAATCATTTCAAACAAAGTGATATTTAGAACATTTAAACTACTCATTTTTATAGTAAAAAGAAAAAATCCCATACAGTCCAAGTTCTCAAACGGAAGTGATAATGAATAGCTTATTTCCAAACAACTAGGAGGAACAGGGGTTGTTGTATGTGCCCCCTCACTCCTGGGGGTCTTCTGTAAGATGAAGACTAGAGGTGTGGTCAAGAGAGTAATAAATCTGTCACAGATTGCTATCCCCTCTTTCCCAATTTCCAGAGTATCTCAGAGGAAGCCACCGTTTGCGATTTTTTCCGTGAGTAGAGAGGCCTCTTAAGTGTCTTCAACCCAAAATTCCCCAAGAGTTTACCATCTGCTGCTGCGACTCTGGCTGACAGATAGTAGTTTAGGTTTGAACGAATTCTAAACAAACAATCCTAGTATTAAATCAGGAGACAACAAATCTTGGCATATGCACCAAACTTCGCGCATTGGATTCTTACTGGAATATAAAGCATCCAGAATTAGCACAGCCCAAAATCGAGTCCGTAATATAACATCCCAAATGCTTCATTAACAGTTCAGCAAAATTACACCTTAACTTAATGTCAAACGTAATTTGAAATCATACGTGACGCCGATATGATTCACAGTTAAATAAACCATAGAGATATGAATATCAGGAGATGGCATTACTTATCTGATAGTGAAGCGGAAACTGTAACCGAGCTGCTATATTGCCGTGATCAAAACATTGTTATTTATGGTGATAGTTCCAATGTCGCCCTTCAATTATACCAACAAATTTAATATCTCTTGAAAATGTGTTAGTTTTAACAACTTTTACTACCTCTTACCAAGTAAATGGAGGTATAGTCTAGTGGGTAAAGTCAGTCCTTTTGAGGATCCGGTCCTCTGAAGGACCGATTCCTTCAGACGCGGTTCTTTTGGATCCGCTCCAATCAAAACTCTCTAAACTAATTGTTCCGCCGTACTGTGACCAACCGGGGCCGTCGTTATTAGCAGCGGGCCTGCGTATGAGTTGCCATCAGTAAAAATGAGTTTATCATTGAGGCCTGTTTTCCCCCAGTCACAGTGTTCTATTTTATTATTCTAAGTATTATAAATGTTATATTATTTTATTATTTTAAAACAATTTTTTTATACTTTTGTCGTACTAAAGAACTTTAGATGTAGGTAATCGTTTTGTGAATCTTGCGCCATTTTCTTTCATGAAAATTTATCCTAAAATTCGAACATTTTGCTCTGAATGTAAAGGTAAGTGAACGCTTATAATGTATTTAGAAATTCTAAAAATATGTATGTAAATCATGTTTAGTGAATAATTACTCATGTGTTATTTATAAATAAATTATTTTAATCAGAAATCGTATTACTTGAGTAGTTTTTATTCTTGTAAATAAGCATCACGTTGTGATACTATTTAGACAATTTAATTTTGCCAGTTGAAAATGTTATTTATCAGTTATATATGCCTTGATTATGTGATTCAGACTTACATCTGGTACAGTGCAGAAATACAGTAAATTATAAATTATTGATTTTTGCCCGTTTATACAGAAACTTCAAATGTAGTTAATATTTTGTACAAGCGTTCATTATGCTTGCTCAATTCCAAAGTTCGATTGAGAAAGCGACAAAAGAATAATATATACTACATGAAATGTCTTTATTAAAGAATAATTAATTCAGGGATCGCGCTATAGAGCGTATTTTTATCAATTTTCTCCAATATACAGGATATCCCGAAAACACTGAAATGCGCTTTAATACATCATTTGTTAAAGATTAAACTTGAATTGTTTAAAATAACATAGGAAATACGACTACGTTCATGAAATATTCTTTATAAAAATGTCTTGTGTATTTAGTTATTTTAAAGTATATTAAATATCCACTTGTGAAACTAAAATAAGCAATCGTGAATCATGAGAGTAAGCGCTACTTTGTTTTTCCTTCAAATTATATGCATCTATTTTCTTTATGTCAATATGTATCATAGCAAACAAATTAATCATGAGTTCGTACTTGAATTAGTAACACAATTACTACTTAAAACTATATTAAATAACGTTTGAAAGCACTGGGAAGGTTAAGAAATGCCTGATGTATACGTGAAGACTCGAGCATCCGTAGGCCTCTTTGGATGGCTCATCAAAATACACGCGCAGGCCCGTTACTAATTGCGAAGGCCCCGGACCAACTCAGTTACCACATTTCGTCCAATGCTGAAGATAGCTAATGCCACCTCCTGGTATTCATATCTCTATGAAATAAATGGGATTGTATTCATCCAGCACAAACAACAGCAGCAGTCAGACATATGTGCCTCTCAGCTCAGTCCGATCAACTCCTTTTGCGCTTTTATCACGGAATTCTTCGTTTGCATAGAGTATTTTCACGTGACGTCACTGAATTTTCTTTTTTTTTTGGTCAACAAGGATATTTAGGGATACAAAGCCACGTTTTCGGCCAATGACCATTCTCAAGTGAACGAATGTTTGACCAAAAAAAGTTGGTTTCTAAGGTATGATACGTAGTGATAATGACGTAGGTGAAACAGCTCTATATGCAGCAGTCTTGATGTGGTTGTTGCATGGCTGAAAAACCATGGAGTAAGGACGGAGACTCCGTGATCTTTCGCCTTTAATATCAAGAGATATTTCCAGTTGCGCATTAGATCATTTTTCCTATTGTTTTGAGACAGATTGGAGACTTCCGAAATATTTTCATACCCGAAAATACATTTTATTTCTTACGATTTATGAATTCACGTCAAAAGGAAGCATTTGTACATTTGAAAAACATATATTAATTACAATTTCTTGCATTTCTTACTGCAATTTTGAAAATGCTCGTACGCAGATAGGGTTTTCCAGAGAATTCCTGCAAACAATGATGAATTAAAATACATCATAACTGAAGAAATTTCGTCAATAACATTAACAATGTTGTGAAGTGTGGAAAAAAAAAAACTTGGTTCGACGTGTACATGCTTGCCTTCAAAATGGTTGCGGACATTTTCAGCATTTGCTGTAAATAATGGAATGTAAAAAAAACTGAATTAACCCTTTATAAGGCGAGTTTATGTACAGAGAGTCGAAAGTACTTGGGATTTTTCTGGCCCATTTTTTAGGATTAATTCATATATTTTCCCTCAACTGTAATTCTCACAGGAAAATTGCAGAAACAAGTATTAAACAAACATAGAAATTTTGCAGGAGAATACATTAATTATTCACAAAATCAAAGTCGGAGAACTACTTGCTGCTTGTACACGGAATTAAACGTCAAAAATATATAATTAAAAGCGATGATTCTTATACTCAGTTTTCGAGTCATTATTCGAGCTTTCTATAAAATTAAGAATGAAAGAAAACTTCATAAGCCAAATATGATTTAAAATCTAGATGTATGGACAAAATATACATCCAATACAACTGAACAAAAATGAGAAAATTCACTAATGATAATTGATTTCTGTATTTAATAGACCGTAGGTGGTAAGTATTTTTACCACGGCCTCATAAAGGGTTAAGTTATGTTAATAAAATTATCCCAGGATTAAGTGACATTGTTAAGGGACACCCTGTATATTTTCATTCAACATCTAACAATCTCGGAACATCTACCAGATATCTAAAAACAATTAATTTTAGAACTCTCTTCCTCGGAACACCAATTTCACTTTCATGTTCACATGTTATTACACCCCCTCTCTTAACCTTTTCCGGCGCACGAACTTTTATAGTATTATTTCGTTTATGCTGATACCTGGAGTAATAGTTAAATTTCTGATGTCAATTTAATGAAGCATGGATAATTTTTCTGTAACATATCTATAACATTTTTAAAAATATACATGACACTTTACCTCCTAATATCATTTTGTGCAAATTTCATTATTATCTGGTAAATAGACATAGGAAAACTGCCTAATACTTCTGAAATTTGTGATGTATACCATAAGTAGGTGGCTAGAACGTCTAGCCACCGTCCGCAAAAGGGTTAACCCATTTATGCCTGGTGTCCCTTTTTTGAGACGGCATTGTCGTTATCAGTCGAAAATCTTCCTTATTTTTCTTAGCCTTTATCCACGAGTATTGAACCTCAACTCCACGAAATATTTGAACATGACCAAGTAGGATTTGTCATTACAATTTTTATACATAATGGTTTTAAAAGAAATCATCCCTTGTTCAAGGAATAACATCAGAAATTTATATATCATTGCTGGTATTTGCAAAAATCGAAGAAAGTCGCAAAAATATCTGGGCACTAATAGGCTAAACTAAAGCTTACTTATATTCGTGTTCTTCAACTCTAACCATGGACGTAAGTAAGTAAAGAAGGTGCTGGAGTAGTATGGCACATTTGAATTCAACTGTTTTTTAATAAAAAATGGTACCTGGTATGCACAACTTTAGACACCCCTACCTTAAACCATTAAAAAGTTTGATTACCCTTTCAGAAAAGCAGAAATCCGTAAATAGTAAATCTGTACAAACGTTCTATACAGACGTTATATCCTGAAATACTGTTCTTTTAACAGGAAAAGCACTTTAAAATAAATGCATTGTCCAATAAGGCTGAAGTGCGACTGAAGACGATACCTTCGCGTTCAGATAAAAATCAGACAGTGCAATTAAAACTGTCTCAAAAGAACATGAAAACGAGGAAATCTTTTGATATAGAAGGAAAATAACAAAATCCTACTAATGGTATCATTATCAGCATTAATTTTGAAATGGAAACTTCTATAAAGGAAAACTTACTTATAAAGAGGAAAAGCTACTTACTAGAAGAGTCTGTTCAATTACATTAACTGAACAAATAAATAATGTGCAAGACACTTAAGCACTTTGCAAGGAAAGTAAGCATAACAAGCGTATTAGAAAAGACTCAACAATGACGTGCAGTACGTTTGTTTGTTTTGTGTTATCGCAAGGCTACAAGAAGGGCATCTGCCTACTGGGGAAGGGGTTATCTGATTAAAGCGTTAAACGAGTTATAACGTTGTAATGAGTACATCGGTTAAACATGTATTAACGTAGCATCTGAAGGACAGGCAAAAACTCCAGACTGTCAGGTGAACAGTTGCGGGTAGACCCAAACAATTGCCCCTCACACTCCAGCCGTCTACCATGTTCAGTGTGCCTTATCAACACCTCCTAGATATACAATGCCTCAGAACAGAAACTTTTACGTCATCACTAGGTCCACCAAAATGACGTCATCACGAATTTATTTTCACAAGTAAAGCTATTCTAAGTTTGTGGTGACTTTACTCCCGCATAAAACATTTTAAGGATTTAATGTAGAAAATTTAATTTTACGACAAATAGGAAATTTTAACTATCACTAATTATATAATTTGATATAGAAATAGATCATAATAAATTATTTTTTATCAGAAAGGTATTTTAATGTTTATCCTTAACTTAAGATATTTTCTAAGATTTGTATCATTCACCAGAAATATTAAATAGTTTTACTTTGTGAAAGTAAAACTGTGATGACGTCATCTTAGAAGACCAAGCAATGACGTAAAAGATTCTGTTCTCAGGCCTTCTGTATCTAAGAGGTGTTGGCCTTATCCATTCGGCCATGGTGTGACTGAGTGCAGTATGAAAAAGAAAGAAATATATATTTGTCATGGAAAATACATCATAAAATACTTTTCCGTAACAATTGTGTTTTATGCACATAACATGCATAAATGCATAACAATTGTGGCATTTCATTCATTCTCTACCATTAGAGCATTATCTACTATTATTCAGTCGTTGAGTGATCTGATATTCTGAGAGTTAATTTAGGCAAAAATGAATAGCCCAACGTGATAAATAAGCAAGTTTTGCATCGTGTTGCATATAAATTTGATTTTGAGGATTTTCTGTCAACAAATCTGACAGTACACCGTTAAAAGCAGCCAAATCTAAACTCCAAGGACTTGATTACCCATTATTCTCTTTGTAACGGCCATTAAAGATTACTTTCTATGTGCATTCTTCACTCTGAAGAATAACTTCTCATAAATGTTTTACTTATTTTACTGCACTTGAACTGGTTTATTGTTCCTAAACTGTCGTAAACCGCATGAAAATTTATTTTGTTCTCTCGTTTAAAAGAACCACGAATGCCGCATGTAAATTTTTCGACAGAAAATATTATCTCTTAACTACAAAACTTATATTACTTTGTTTTGTTCGAAATGGGACTGCGTTCTTGAAAGAACTTTTAAAAATGACTGCCAACAGAGCACGACAATTTATATTTGGTGTACCGAAAAGTACTATTGTCCTTTTACATAAAATAAAAAAAAATTCAACAAATACTGAACTACAATCAAACTGTACCCAAGCATGGTACTCATATTTATTAAATTAAAAGCAAGGATTTTATAGATGATACTTTATTAATGATACTTTATAGATGATAAGAAAAATAACAATCATCTCCCTTTTTTCACTTCTACCCTTTTAGGAAAATCATATTAAAAAATGTTCTGAAATCGATTTTTTTTTGTATTCATGAATGTTGTATATTACAGCAAGAATTTTATAGATATCTCTTTTCTTTTTTAAGATCAAGCAGGATACGTGAAAAGAGCGTTTTGGCCCCTGATCTCCGATAAGTTACGAATTTTTGGAAGTGCTCGACAATCTATAACCTACGCTAAAAAATTAGGTTACCTGCCAAATTTCGTATTATAACTTCAGCGTTGTCAACTTGGTTCGTTTTGAGCTCGAGAAATTGTCGAAAATCCTCAATCGTTCTTTTTTATGTAGGGGAAATCATCCTATTTTCATAACTTTTAATAATAATTGTATATAAACAAATAAATAAACGTTAATTCTTGTTGTCTTTTGTGTTTCGGAGAAACTTTTATGAAAATCGTTTTTCCTTCTTTACGATATCCTGTTTGATTTCTTCAAACTGCGAGTAGCACCTATAGGAAACAAAAGGACTTACTTGAAAAAATTGCACTCCTCATTCGTTGCTGATGAAGTTAAAATGGGTCGAACTTCTCAGAAACGTATGACATACTATTACTGTATTATGCAGTTTTTATTTTAGGCATAATATAATTGCACGTATAACTTTTAAACAATAAAAATTAAAACACGATAACTTACGAGGGAAAACATTTAATTTTTAATATAATACTTAAATTATTTGATAATTTTTGAATTAAGAAAACAATTAAAATAAAATCCATTAGAGATAATTCTAAAATAAAACTGTTTCTAACTTAGTATTTCTAATAATCGGATTAAAGGTAAATACGTTTTAAAATGACATAATTAAAAAATAAAACTTACTACATCAAATATTCGCAGTAAAAGAAATTATGTTTAATTAGATGAAAATATGATCTCTTTTCAATCCGTAGTGTATTAATTTAAAAAAAAAAATAGTCTAGAAAATAGTTTTGCCGTATTTCGCACAGTTTTGGAACTTTGATGAACTTAATTTTAAAAAAAAAGATTTTTAATGTACGCTTAGTTTAATCTCTTATGATACTTAAAATTCGATATTCGTTTATTAATTTATTTTAGTTTATGGAATTTTAAAAACAATTAACATTTATGTATGGTCTCGACAAAAAACTGGTGTTAATATCTAAAAGGATTATATTTAATAATTCAATGAATTAATTTAAAAAAAAACAATAACAGCAATGCTTTAAAAAATGTATCAGAAATATCTGCAGCAAAATTAAATAGCCAGTTGCATATAATGATAGTTTTAGAAAATATTGCTGTTACATAAATATTGCTTTACAAGTTTTATATAAACTCGAAATAAAAGATTTGATACCTCTTCTAATTGATTTTTTAACAACTAAAAATTGATATTTTTCCGATTAATGTTAGGTGAACCGGAAAGTAATGTCATTTTTTAAATAAAATTCAAACAAATAAATAAATAAATTTTGAACAATTACTGAATTACAAACAATCTGCGCGTAAGCATAGGTTTTATATTTGTTAAATTTTAAAGCTAGAATTTTATAGATATTTTTTTTCCTTTAAGAAAAATGGCCACCCTCCTCCTTTTATCACGTCTACCCTCGTTGGAGGATTATATCCAAAATGTTCTGAAACTGAAGTTTAGGTATTTGTGAGTATCATACTTTACAGCAAGAATTTTATAGATATCTCTTTTCTTCTTAGAGATACCGCACGATATGTGAAAGTAACGTTTGACTTCCCGCTATAACTCGACCTATCCCCTATAACTCCAGAATTCTGGAAAATGCTCTCCAACCTAGCACCTAAGCATAAAAGAACTCAAATAGGTGCCAAAATTCGTATTGATAGCTTCAGTAGTTTTGGCTGATCAAAATACTGACGTACGAAAAAAATGACAAAACGCCTTCTAAGATTTGATATCGGTTTAGTTGATTTTTAAAAAAATAAAATTTCATTAGTTTTCCGATTAATATAAAAAGTTTGTCAATTTTCTACTTCAAAAGAAAACGCATCCATGATAGAAAAAGGGAGTAGAAAAAGAAAAGAAAAGAAAAAAAAAAGGAAATTTTCATGGGTATCGGGAAAAGAACTGAGAAATAAATAAATTTAGCTATTAAGAATCCAGAAATCTACCACCTTTTCTAACTTTCGGTAATCTGTCATGATTTTCAACAATGATTATCAGAATGTTTCGGTTTCCGGATTTTCATCTTATTTCCGGCAATTTTCGATTCTGTAAATTAGATCATTTTCTGCGTTAAATCAACTTCCTAAAAATATTAAAGGAGTGTGATGTAAAGTATTGAATTAACTTACATTTATAGCATTTTCTTGTATTTGTATAATTCGTAAAAATAAACCTCACGTAAGTAAAAGAAGGTGCAGAAATTACAATATTTAGTTAGTTGGCCAAAGGATCAGTGACTCCATAAATTCCCCAGTCCGTAATTTATCACTGGTCCGTATACATGATATAAAAATAATGGCAAAACGAAAGAAACTATATGAGTAATATGTACTGATTCCTGATAATTAAAAAATCTGATGTGTACAACGCATGACTTCCTTTCACGTCTATTAAATCAAAAATATTTTAGACGCACTTCATCTAAACATATTTTTTTGAAAGAGATAAAATATCAGTAATAGTAAGGTTTAGCGATTTCTAGCCAAATATTTCGATATTGTCAAGCTGAGTTCAGTTTGAAAGATTTCCTTCTGACACTTTATTTGGCGATATTTCACCAAAAGCCGACAAGTTTGAGATAGTTTGCGAGATTTTGGGGATATTCAAAGTAGTTCATTGACCACAGAATTTCAGTGAATTGAATGCATCCATACACCTCAATGTATTTAAAGTCATTTGGCTCACCCTGTAAATAAATTCCCAGTCAATCGCTGTCAAAAAAGATATTGAAAACAGTTCGATATTACAATAGTTCTAAATGCAAAAGTTCAAAATTCTACGGGTTAAAGTTTTAGAGTTATACAAAGTACGAAATAAATTTTGGCGACAAATTTGGCGATATTTCGGTGAAACTCGTCAATGTCGACGACATATGGCGAGGTTTTAAGCATGAACCAAACAATAACAGATTATCGCTGAATTTGGTGATATTTCGCCAAAACTTGCTAAGAAAGATGACAAATGGCGATACTTTGGGCATGGACCAAATGACTGACTATCGCCAAATTTGGCGATATTTCGGCAAAATTCGCCAAGGTCGACGACAGAAGGCGAGATTTTGGGCATGTACCAAACAATGACTGTCTACAGTTCTATTATATTGAAGATGTCCATAGACATTAATGTGCTGAAATTTTTTTCGGTGGTCCAGTAAATAAACTCTGAAGTAGATTGGAACCAAAAATCGAGATGCACAACTAGATGTTACAACAATCTTATATCTGAAATTTGGCGTAGCTTCTTCGGATTCACTTTGGCTTTTGGCGTAGTTCTTGAGGGAGCACGTGACCGTGGTCGGACCATTACCTATCTTATGTTGTAGGACGCTATTGTGCTTGAAATGGATGAATGCCCCTAAAAGTGTCATTGGCCATAATGTATTGGAAATCTTTTGAGCGTTCCTGTTGCAGAACTATAAAGACATTCTTTTTTAATGAAGAAATTCATTTTGTAACTCTTAACAGCATATATCACATCTGAGTCGTTTGAAATAGCCCAATACCACTAAATACGCTTTAATGAATTTCGGCCCATAGAGCGTAATGTATTTAGAATATTTTGAGCCACCCTGTAGATAAAATATGCAGTCGAATAGAACCAAAAGAGGAGCGGAACAAGTAGATGTTACTACAATTCTAAATATAAAGTTTCAACATTCTAAGACCAATAGTTTTTGAGATAAACGAGTTTAATGAATTTCGGACCATAGAGCGTAATGTATTTCGAATCTTTTGGGCGGTCCTGTACATAAACTATCCATTTGATTGCGACCAAAAGAGGAGGTGCTCAACTGGATCACAGAACAATCCTAAATATCAAATTTCAACATTCTACGACCAATAGTTTTTGAGATATGCGATTTACATACATACGTACGTACAGACGGCATGGAAAAACTGGCCAAAATAGACTCGCCGCTGCTCAAAATGAGTTGCAGGGCGTTTATAATGATCGTGCATGCTAGCTTACGATGAGATGCATCGAAAAAATTCTTAAAAGTAAATTTAGAGGTAGTCAAAATATGTTTTTACGTCGAAATTTGGCCCCCGATATTTTTCGGGATCACATTACTTACTTATACTACGTACAAGGAAGTAAATATGCAAATATCTATTGTAAGAATATTAAATAGACCAAATCATGTAACATGCATTGGTAAAATTAGGTTTCATGTATTATGGAGCTAAATGAGGAAAGTTTGCAAGTGAAAAATACAAATGAAACGTTACTGATCCGGAGGACCAACAAATTTTGTATTGTACTGTTCCGCTGTATATTTTATTGGTCTCGGATCAGAAGCCCACCGTTAATTTCGAGCCCTGAGTAAAAGTATACCGTAAAGTACCGTATATGTGGCCCTTCAATTGTCGTGAAAGAACGGGGTACATTTGCTACAGGGATAAACGGGATACCGGATAAACGGTAGTAATAACGAAAAAATGTATAGAGAAATTGACACATACTTTCCTATTAAAATTAAGAGGGTCATAGAACAATTTTAAAGCATAACATAAGCTAAATTCAACTATAGTGTTGTAATATTAAAAAAATAAAAATCATCTGTATTTAATCAAACATTCTTGGTTAACCGGCAGCCATCTAATTTTTAAAAAATGGAAACTCTTATTTCCATCCTTCTAACAATCTGTTTTAAATTATTCACCGCTGCTAGAAAAATTGGGGATTTATATTTTCAAATAATCAGTGCTAGGTTTAATACAAGTCAATTCAATGTTTGTTTTCACAAAGGTAAACCTTATGAAATAAATAAATGTGTAAGAGAAGGCATAACGGGAACCAACTGACGTAAGGAGTAGGGAGCATTTATTCGGTGTATTTGGAAAAAAAATTTATAAAACAATTTATAAACAATAAACCATATACATAAAAACGTAATAAGAAAGAAAAATAGTGTGTATCTTTTTGTTAATTCACAAAACAATTTATTTCTCAGAAGAACCATTGCCTATAAACTTCTGAATTTGGAATTATTATTTAAATTTAACTGATTTATTAATTTTTTTAAATTTTTATTTATTCATTATTTATTTATTTATTATTTTAATTTTTAATAATTAGTTAATTGTGTTTGTTGTTTAAAAGTTAGTTTATCCTGAATTACAACTCTGAACTTAAAATATATTTAGCGCAAAATAAAATCAGGGTACATATTGCATCTGCATTCTAAAGTTGATGAGATCCATTCCAAAAAAGTACTTCAATTTCTATCTTATAGGTCTTAAAACTTTTTAAGAAAGAAATGTGATGTATAATTTTCATTAAAAATTTGTTTTCATTATGTTTTTTCTTAATTTTAAAACAGTTTTAAAATTATATATATTTTTAAATATAAAAGTTCAAAGTTATTTCAACTGAGTTTTTGTAGCATTTTGTAGCACCATTTTATACTCCGTAGTATGTTGATTTTTTAAGAGAAAAATAATTCAAGTAATGAAATTTTCTAGAAAAACACATAGCAAATTATTCAGTTCAGAAAAATAATACTGAAAAATTATCATGTTTTAGATTGTAAAACTAATAACCTCAAGAAAAGCTTAAAATACGTAAGTTCTTGCCTTTTAAATTACGTAAGTTTTACTTTAATTACTGACACAGTTATTGAAATTACTTTATTGCTACACTAAGTGACAGGGGAAGAAATTTAGACAAGAAAATTAAATAATAATAAAAATTTATATGTATTGAATCGGCAAATAAAGCATTGTGCTGTTTGAATCGCATGATGTATTCAATTTTCATATAAAATATTTGTTCTAAAGAATGTGTATTAAATATAAGTTTTAAGGACCTTCTTAAATGTAGCAAATAAAATCGCATATTAAAACAAATTTTTAAAAAATCTTTAATATAATACAGGATTCTGTTGCAAAAATGATCAACCGTTTTATTTTTCTCCTAAAAAAATAGTTTTTAAATAGGACTACATTTTCATAAAATTTAATAAACGCAATAAGTTTTAAAATGTTACATTTTATAAGCAAAAGAAGAGAATACTTTAGCTATTATTAACTCAATACTTCCTCTACAAGAATACGCTGTTTTACGCATTAAATTTTTTTTCTAACAGAATAAGTTTTTTCAATAAAATGAATATTATTAAGAAAATAAAGCAGATTATTTTTATATTATTATAATTTATAATAATTAAAATTAATACGTATTGAATCGCCAAATAAATAGTGTTGTGTAATTTGAATCACATGATGTATTCAATTTTCATATAAAATATTTATTATTATTGATGTAGTATATTAGTTCTAAGAACCTTTTCAATAGCGAAAAATTGCATAGTAAAGCAACTTTTTCTAAATCTTTAATGTAATAAATAATTTTATTGCAAAAGTTAGCATACATTTTGTTTCCTGCTGAAAAATTAGTTTTTAAGTATAACTAAACTTTTAATAAAATTTAAGAAAATCAACAAACTTTAAAATACTGCATTTTTCCAATTGAAAGGGAAAATAATATTTTACCTATTACTCACTACTCTACAACAACACATTGTTTAACCCTTAAAAAATTATCAAGGAGAATAATAAAAGAATTTTTTTTAAATAAAACGAATATTAACAAAACACTCAAAAGAAACTGGTGTATAAAAGATAAAATAATTAAAACTTTGTAAAATAACACGCTTAAAACGTACTTATCAAAAATTAATTCCTTTTATGTGTTTCATTTTACAAAATTTTCATTATTTTATTTTTAAAAGAAATATTATTAACAAAATAAAGCAGAACATTTTTTTTTTACCTTTTTGTGAAGCATCATTAAAACAAATTACGTGAAAAAGAAACTTTGGAGCGCACAGCTCAAAGTCTCTCCCGCTTCTCTTGGATAAGTACGAATTTGAAGTGAGCGGCTAGGTCCTTCAGTGGATATGTTAGGATACTCCACTGGCGCCAAATTGTTTGAAAATTTCGCCAAGGGGGAAAAGTTCCTTGGAAAACGTGAAGAGTATTTTTAATTTTTCTCCTGATAGGTAAACATGTTACGAATTTCTGAAATATTGGGATATTGTTGGTATGTAATATAAGTTTATTTCCCGAAATGAGGTGGATTTTCGAAGAGGATTTGACATTTATTATTTTATTTTTATTTTTAATTTTTAAGAAATAGTACATTAAATTAATTTTTGTATTGAAGCTTATTCATTTAGTTTAATGTACAGGATGTTCCAAAAAAAGGGTAGCGAGCTTTAATTTTTTATCTATTAGAGATAAGTGGGCCATATAACTTGAGAAAATGTTCAAAATAAAATTGGGAAAAGGCTCTGTTAACCCATACATGCCTAGTGTTCCTTTTTTGGGGGGGACGACTTTGTCAGTCGAAAACGTTATTTATTTTTTCTTTTTTGAGTCAGGATTCGCACGAATCCTTAATTTGCTAACATTTAAAACTTTAAAAAAATTGTCCTAAAATGTTCTACTATGGAGGTACTCGAGAGAACTTCTCTCCGTCTTATAAGAAACAGGACCACTTTTAAAGTATAAGACCATTTTAGAACAATATTCCAAAATATCGGACTTTTAGAAGAAATTCAGGACACGTATGAATCCTGTGAGTGGGTGTACAATCCTAAAATAATTTCTTTGTGAATAGGAAACATTCTTGTTTGAAACCCTTTTCATAATTTGTAGATATATACAGGGCCCGATTATGAAAAAGTGGGGCCTGGGTCAGAAGTCTGAATCGGGGAACCCTACATGTTGTTACTGTGTATGACAACTACTTCAAGTATTTTTTTCTATTCCCGCATATAAATTCTTATCATGATTTAATGTGTTCAACATAAAATATACTAATATTAGATAAATGAGAATATTTATGAACATTATAAGCATTATAAACATCTACATTTTAAAATAAGCTTTATTAAAAATGAAGGCTTAAAAAATACAACTAAAAGCCTGACTTTTTCGCAATATTAATAATCATTATCGACAAACTTCTATTTATTGGTTCCCCATTCTCGCTGGGTAGTCACTTAAAAAACTTTTGTGGGTCCGGCAACTTACCGCGTAATCACTTAAAATCTAATAACCATCCTAGTTACCATTTCTTACTGCAGAAATCGTTAATCTGCTGTGATGTTTTTCCTATGGAGAGTTAGAATTAAGGAATTAAGAAACATTTTTTTTGACTATTTTTAGCTTGTAAATTGATAACTTAACCCCCAGCGTCCTATTTTTAGGACAGTCGAAAAAATCGTTAGTTGCGAAAATAAATTAACATTTGTTTATTTCCTATTTCAATTTCTCGAATAATAAATCTGATTTCCACAAAATACTTAGCGATAACAAAGTAAAATAGGAATCTTTCACTATTTTATTCATATTTTTAGAAAAAGAAATACATTCTTCATGCTCGACAAATGTCAGAAATTTCTTTATCACTTCTGGCCTCAACATAAATTGGAGAATGCGATGAAAGAAGTCGGGCGCTAATGGGTTAAAAAAATTAGGCATTTAATACATTTGAAAGAAAAAGGGAAAGAGAAAATAAACTAAATTCCCATTCACATACTGTAATAATTTAAGGGACTCTCAAAATCGGGGACCTGGGGCATATGCCCCTCTCGGCCCTGCGATAATCAGGGCCTGTATATGTGAATGAATTTATCCCTCTTGTCAAAATAACTGCTTCAAAGAGAAACTTCCATTGAAACATTTATTGTAGGAAACAGAATCGCAAAGATAAAAGCTCAAGGCAATGTCTGTTTAATAGCTTAATATTTCGCTTGAACTGTACCGATAGCTTATAAATAAAGCTAAAATGGCATCTGTCATTTTGTGTACTCAACATGTATTTGAGCTGGCAGGAGTCAAAAATAAGTTTTTTCTCAGTTGAGCCAATAATAATTGTGTTGTTTTATCCTCGTGATTGCAATTTTTAAGTACAAGAGTCAAACAGTTCTTTATATCTAATAATGTTTTATTAATTGATTAGTGTAGTTTTCTTCTGAAAAGCATATAAATTTTAAAATATAACTCGGCTGTCCGAGCCACATCAGGGGTAAACCCCCCTGAACTCCTCTAATTTTTTAGTTTCAATATTGCCATATTAAAACGATATTAATTGTCTATGTTATTTTATCTCTTCATCTTTTGCGTATTTCGCCTGGTAAGCCTAATGTTAATTTTTATGATTGTAACCTATTTATAGAAAAATAGATCTGGTGCATATTCTTCAGCTTACGAAATATTAACAGTAGATTAAAGCTGTTGTGAACTAATAGTATTCAAATATACGTAAAAAATACATTGATGCATATTCTACAGCTTACGAATTAGAGTAAGAATAGATTAACGCTATTGTGAACTAATTTAAATATATGTAAAATTATGTCGCATACTTTTATGCCGTTTATTATGTCGCATTTTTGGGACACAATTTTCAATAAAGAAGGGGTAGATAAAATGACATAGTCATTAACCCATCATTCCTTGCCTGGATATTTTTGCGACTTTCTTCAATTTTTGCTAACACCAGCAGTAATTTATAAATTTCTGATGTCAACTTTTTGAACAAGGGATGATTTCATTTAAAATCATTATGTATAAAAATTGAAATGTCAACATCCCACTTGGCCATATTAAAATGTTTTGCGGAATTGAGGTTCAATACTCGCGAATAAAGGCTCGGAAAAATAAATAACGTTTTCGAATGATAGCGAAAATGCCGTCCCAAAAAAGGGACGCTAGGCATAATATGGGTTAATAAGAAAACGGCACATTCGGCACATAAAGAGAGCATCAAAATGACTTGACATTTTGAGCCGTTTTATTATGTGTAGTGCATTCACACGCATGTATACATAGGGTGGTCCTAAACTAGGTGTCATAAATACGAAGGTTGATGAGAGAACCAAGACAGTTCGAAATCGTACAGCAACATGTGGTCGGAAACGTCGTCTTCATGGACCTGTCAATAATCACTTAGGAAGAAGTGTTGAACTGTGCGTCTAATTTCTTAAGCAAGTTTCATAAACAATGGGCTTTCCTCAGACAGTTTCATATATGTAATGAAAGAAACAATTCTGAAATAACAATTGCAATCGGTGAAAGAGGGATTAGTTTTTGAAAAATCAATGTCGGAAAGTTTACTATCACTTGAACACTTCTTCTAATGTCGAACACTTCTTGAAAGTGTCGAAGAGCAGCTCATTGTTTATGAAACTCGAGTGAGAAATTAGACAAACACTCCAACAGTTCATCGAAAGTGATTATTAACTGGTACATGAAGACGACGTTTCTGATGCCACATTACTGTGTGATTCTGAACTTTCTTTGTCCCATCTATCTGCCTTTACATTATAGACATAAAGTTTAGGACCACTCTGTACATATGCACTCAAAAAAGTATTCGAGTAATAGCCAAACTTCCTATTTCAGTTTTGTTAATAATTACTTTTTGGAAAAATAGAAAATTAGAAAGAAATTATTGGAAGTTACTGCTATATATTCGATGATTCAATTTTACGGAGAAAAATATCTTAAATATGAAACTCACACAGGAAATTTGACTTACGTTTGAATGCTGTTTTGAGGGGACACACCTTCTCAAAAAAGTATTCGAGGGCAGTCTTATGTCTGTTTCATATTTAAAATATTGGTATTCGTAAAATTAGAATAATTATTTTTTTTCTAATAGCTAATTAACTATCACAAATGAAAATATCAAATTTGGCTATTACACGATGATTTCCATATTTCTTTGTAATTTTGTGTATTTTCAAAAACTATTCAATAATTTACAAAACTAAAGTAGAAAATTCGGCTATTAATCGAATACTTCTTTGATTGGGTATAACTTTTGCAACTTTAACCGTTGAAAGGCCAAGATTTTCATACAGTTTTCATACATTTTGCAAATGCCAGTCGTGTTTAATACATTTTCGATATTAACTTCATAACAGTTTAAAAATAATTTTTCTAAATATACACCTTCCAAAAAAAGTATTCGAGAAAGAGAAAAATTTCCTGTTTTAGATTTGCGAATAATAATTGAGTTTTAATTGAGTTAAAAACGCACAACTTGATAGAAATATGGAAAGTCATATTTATACATAGCCTAATTCAGATTCTATGATAAATAATTTTTAATATACGAAACCAATGTAGGAAATTTCTCTCTTGCTCGAATACTTTTTTTGGAGGGTGTACATATATAAAAAGTGATAAATCCACATTAAAAATAAATGTAAGCAGTTTATGGAAGCGCTATCTACCACTAATGAAAAAAAAAGTTGGAAATTCCTGAAATGATCAAATATTTTTGCACTCACTGAAGCTGCAGAAAATAGGGGATTTTCATTAAAATTATCATTAACAAAATAAATTAACAAATGTCTCCAGAAATTTGGTTTACGCTTGAATACTTTTTTAAGGGGGTGTACATAGGTTTATTTTAGTTTGTTTATAACTAATTAGCTTTTAAAGGAGTGATAATGAATTTTAGAAAGAGATTTTCTGGTTTTTTCGAAAGCTTCATATATAATATTGCTTCTTAAAATAAAGATCCGAGTAATATGTGAAAAATACAATTTTATTTATTTATTTCTTGCCTTCAAGGACAGCATGAAAAAAGGTTATGAAAATCTGCAGACATCATTTTTTTATCTCATAAAAATTTAAAGAAAAATTTAAAAGATCACAGACCTTTTCTTGCTCTTGAGATTTGATGGATTAAAATCAAATATACTCTACCGTGAAAACATTCGTTTTGACCAACTCTTAAAGTTTCAAATCCTCAAAATTTGGCAGGAATACAAAATAATGAAATTCTTAGAAAAGTCACCATCGAAAGCATTTTATATAATTTTTAAAAAATGCTCCGATAAAATATTGTACGTATCTAAAAAAACCATAAAAAAACTAGCAAATTCTATTGAGAAAGGAAGCTTAAAAAGATTGACAGTCGATGTTTTTATTTAAAAAAATTAGGTGAAATAAAACCGTAAGAGCAAATTTCGATTTTTTTTTTTTTTTTTCGGAGTTTGAAACTATCTTTCAGTGTATTTTTTTCTGTATTCAGTGGCTAGACAGTTTGACAGGAATCGTCTATTATTTCTTTATGTCTGGTAAACTTATCAGATTATTATTATTAAAAAAATGGCTGACATAAAGAGATTTAATAATAAATTAAAACCACGGGCAAGCAATTTTTGTCATAAGATCAGTGTATGCTGTTGTGTGCTTTCAATGAATTTACACGGCATCACTTTAATAACTTTAGTTTTTTTTTCTTCTAAAATTGACGAATATATAAATATGAAAGTATTAACAACTAAACTTGAGCTGAAAAGAATTCAGCAGCAACTTATTGCTTCACTAATTAAAATATACATCCACTCAAAAAAGTATTCGAGTAATAGCCAAATTTCCAATTTTAGTTTGTTTGTAACTAATTCGTTTTTAAAAAAACACAAACATAAAAAGAAATATCAGAAGTTATAATTATGCTTGGTATGATTCACATTTACGGAGAATAATATTTTTATGAAACTGACATAAATTTAACTAATATTCGAATACTTTTTTTAAAGGGTGTACAGACTAAGTAAACAAGAAATAATTAAAGCGAACATTTTATTCGATTACATGCCACTTAGGTCCAATATTGACGATTTTTACTGCGCATTTTCCTGAAAAATAAATAAATAATTTATAATAATAATTAGATATGTAACCGGAGGCATTATGTATTTAAGCATAATTTGCCGAAAAAATGTCCGCTCATGTTCTCTTATCTTATTCCCTAGTTCATTTTCACAACCATTAATGTATAAAGTGAGTATGAATTTTAAAAACAGCAGTCTGCATATGCGTGCAGTTCCTCAACAACTGACTGACTTAACGACCAAAATATTAGCATTAATTCCTAAGGAATGGGGGAAAAACAATCTTATTTCTTAGCTAAAATATAATTAAAAAAATATTGCCAAGTCCCGTTATCCTGAAAATATACTAAAAAGAATAATAACTTTCAAGTTTTGCAATTTAAAAATTAATGCTATACACAGTGCTCCTGAATTTGCTAAAATTCCGAACTTTTGGATTATTGTTCTAAGATGGTCTTAAAGTTTAAAAGTGGTCATATTTCTTATGAAATACTTAATGAAGTTCTCTCGAGTATTTCAAATAGTAGCACATTTCAGGACAATTTTTTAAAAGTTCGGAATTTTAGCAAATTAAGGACTTTTGCGAACCCTATGCAAAATCTGTTTACACGCACTCAAAAAAGTATTCGAGTAATAGCCAAATTTCCCATTTTAGTTTAGTGGCTAATTAATTAAGTTTTGGAAAAAAACACAAAATTAAAAAGGAAAATGAGAATTTATTGTTATGTGTTTATGATTCACATTTACAGAGAACATGACTTAAGATCAAATACTTTTTGAGAGGGTGTATTCGCGTAAAGAAAACTTCACTGAAAAATAATAAAAAATCAGCAAATAGTGACATAATTTGCATTTTTTTTCCTCCTACAGAAATAGATTTGTTGTTGTTGTTGTTGTTGTTTTGGTATTTGTGTAACATTTTTTTCGGAACTTGTTCCAAAGTGATTTATTAACGGCTGCATGAAGACGACGTTTCGGACCCCACATTGCTAAGTTACTCTGAATCCTTATGATGCGTCCTACCGCCCCTGGGAATTTACCGTAACATTTATGGCGCACCCTATATAAAACAAAAAAGGTAAATCATGCCAAACGCATCGATTATAACACACTTTTCAGCATTCAGTATTTTTGAGCGAAATATTGTTGGCAATAGTGTAATGGCGATTATATTTATAATATCCACATTGATTTTTTTAAAAAAGTGGTAGTCCGTTTGTAGAAACTACCGCTATATTAATGTAAAATTACTTACAGTGCAGTTAGTTGTAAAGTGCCCATTGGAAAATTATGAATACAGTGGATCAGCCCTATGACAACTTTTGAAAAAGACGGATTTGTATAATACGGAGGGAAAATTGCGACCGCATTCTTATGATGCTACAAGAGGTTCGTATTTTACAGTAAAATAATTGAACAGAGCTTTCGATTTTATAAGTTTGTAGTTTTGCTGATCTTAATGTTGCTCATGTATTTGCATAATCTAAGTGCCTTGTACAACACACAGTTATGATCATGACGAACAGGGGACAGGGGCATTGATGGATTCGAAGTCCCATCTATGAAATTTGTTTCATTTTTCATAAAATTTTGATATTAAAAAGACTATTTCAGGACAACATTTGAAACTGGAGGCCCTTTCGAGTCGGGAGCCCTGGGCAAAGTCCCGATTTGCCCATGAGATAATAAGCCCCTGACAACACGGATTAATTAAACGCGGTGTCTCTACTGTGTTAACCCTTTGAGGTGCAACCCTTTCCCAATGCTGAAAAAAGGGCAGCCGTTGCCATCGCTCGACTTAACTACCAGCAAGATGGCGGACGATCGAAACGATCATCGCGTGCCACAGATCTAGAGACCCTTTTCTGACGACAGCTAGCTGTGCCTGCACGTGTGGTACTGTTTCGATCGTCCGCCATCTTGCTGGTAGTTAAGTCGAGCGATGGCAACAGCTGCCCTTTTTTCAGCATTGGGCAATCTATCCAGCCGTTCTCGCATTCTTCCATTTTTCAGCAGATGTCAGTGCTGTTAAAAATAATCGTGACCATTTTTTTTACGGGAAATGACGTGCTTAAAAAGTAAAGGATTCTCGTGGAGCTATGTCACCCGCAACTATTTTTATCGATATCAAGTGTATACTTCGTGACTGGCAACAGTCAAAACGTCAGTGTTTGGTGATCCCAGAGCGGGAACACTGCGAGTTAAAGGGTTAACGGGACCGAGTAAGCCCTATCTCCGCCATGTTAACCCATTTGTCCCCAGATATTTTTTGCGATTTTCTTCCTATTTTGCTAATACCAGATTTAGTAGATAAATTTCTGATATCACCTTCTTGCACAAGGGATGATTTCTTTTAAAGTGATTATGTAAAAAAATTGAAATGTCAACATCCTACTGGGTCACGTCAAAATATTTTGTGGAGTTGAGGTTCAATACTCGTGAATAACGGCTAAGAAAAATAAATAACGTTTTCGACTGGTAGCGAAAATGCCGTCCCAAAAAAAGGGACACCTGGCATACATGGGTTAAATTCATCAAATTTATGTACATTTTTCTCAGAAATGGTAAAAGATAATGGTACAAAATTTTTACATCAGTTAGAATAGCATATTTTACATAATTTAATAACGTCACTGTTTTTCTAAATAAAAATTTAAAAATATTATTAATACTTTACTGAAAATCACTTTTATATATCCATTTTTGATAGGATCTTGCTGCCTAAAATGAATACTTCCCAATATATTAATAAACCGCCATGTTAAAGTATGTAATATAATATGATATATCTGTCTTTAAAAAATTGAGTTCTTTAAGCTCAATAGATATTGAGAAAAAGGAGCACGAACCCGTAAAATTCGAGTTTTGAGAAAATCCGCTTTAAAGATTTTTAGATGGCGTATAAACTATGAAGTGCCTTGGGGAAATATAAAAAATTCTAATACTTCTGTTTTTCCAATAAACAAGTGTAATATATCTTTAGAAAGGTAAAAGTTTAAAGTATGTAATACAATAAAAAATGAAAATTGATTTTTTCACCGAATTTTTCTCACCTGGTCCCCTTAAGAATGACGAGGGTCTTTTGTTTAACAGTCACGAAATATTTTTTAACACAGTATATTGTATTTCAATCCACTGTAATCGTAGCAATAAGCCGATTCTATTCTTTATAAGCTTGTGTTTCCATTACATTACTAAAAAAAAAAAAAATTAAGAATCATGCTCAGTTCTAAAAATAAGAGCAAATCCTATCTCCTGCCGGATGCTTAATTTAAATATTTAAATTTTCCGAGGTTCAGCAGAAGAAAATAGTTCATTTATTTCAACATCGTGAAAAATGTCAAAGCGTCATATCAAGGAGCTATTTAGGATTGCACATATGGCGAATTAATTTTGATTTCGAGTATATTTTTTGACAGATCTGACAAATCGCATGCAATTTTTAATTTATGCCTTCACATTTTTGAATGCCTTGAAAGAAACCCGGGTTAGTTCGCTTAGTTAATCCTGATTAGTCCATTTTTTAGTTTTCAAAGCGAGTTCAGTTTTTTCAATTTCATCTTATGAGATGAAATGCCTTCATATAACCTATATAGTATAGCCTATCATCTATAGCTATATATAAACTAAATAACCCATTATAACTTATACATAACCTATCATCTATAATCATAGAGGTATTAATGAAAGGAGATGACATTAGCTATCGTCAGCATTGAACGAAATGAAGTGACTGTGTTGGTCTAAGAATGGCCGAACATTTAATAGGTTTCTTTTTAAATGACAGTAAAAGATGCAAGATTTTACGGATCAAAAAGTAAAGATGCACAATTATATGTTAAGTTAGTTCTAAATTCAAAATCTCAGCATTCTGCCGTTAAAAATTTCACAGTTATGTTAAATACGTAATTATTCTTTTGCGCCGACTTTGGCGACATTACTTCTTAAAAATTCGAACTGCCAACACATTCATATTGCAGTGTGACCTAAGCAGTATGGCGCATTGGTTACAGTTTCGGCTTCACTATCAGATAGATAATGCCGTCACCCTGTATGCATATATCTATGCCTATAATGCTATCAAAGAGTCAAATAACTGTGATGAACCGTAAGAAGTGTGAAAAGTCAACGTAATTGTGTGTTATGTACACTTTTGAACAGTTCCTGAAAAGTTGTATCTGAAGTGGTTCTTGAAGTGGTTGATCATTGCAGTTCTTTTGATTATCTTTATTCACGGTAAGGGACCTAAGTACCGTCCTTAGCTTGTTCAAAACAACTTTAAGATGTCCACTTTAAGTAGTTTTATGTTTGATTTTACATCAATTTTACTTATCTTAGGTAACATCTGAGTTTGGGGGAGTTTAATACCAGACTGATGATTCTGCTTGAAATTTTAAGTGAATCATGCACTTCTATTCTTACTCATAAAAAATTAAGAAATTTCTTGCAGTGCTTGTTAGCTGATGGCTAAACTGGCACACTTACTAACCCATTTATGCCTAGTGTCCCTTTTATGGGACGGCATTTTCGCTCTCAGTCGAAAACGGTATTTATTTTACCTAACCCTTATTCAAGAGTATTGAACCTCAACTCCGCAGAATAATTTAACATGACCAAGTAGGATGTTCACATTTCAATTTTTATACATAATGATTTTAACTCTTTTTTGAGCAGATATTTTTGCGACTTTCTTCGATTTTTACTAATACCAGCAATATTAGATAATTTTCTGATGTGAACTTATTGAAAAAGGGATGATTAAAGCATTATATATAAAAGTTGAAATCTCAAAATCCTACTTGTACATAAATTCATTGTACAAAAATTAAGAAAGAAAATATTTTTTCCCGCACTAGCAGTAAACGTTTACATTCAAACTCATGTACAGCGCCCGATCATCTCTGTTTAAAAACATTCCGAATCATTTTTTGATGAAAAACTGAAATTTTGTCCATCACCTTTTCAGTGTATGGGACACATTTCATAACTGGGGTTTTTTTTTGAAAGGAGATTACAAATTTAAAAAGTATAACTTTTTGAAAATTAACCAGACGAATTTTTCTTAAAATAATCTTTTTTCTTATCTTAGCATTAAACACTTATTTGTTATTTCTAATGGATAAAGAATTAAAGAACGGTGTATCTTCTTTCGTGAACACCCTGTATCATATTTGGAATAATTCTCGGATTATCGAGGTTCATGGGCGCCGGCAGCATAGGACAAGGGAGGGCAATGCCCCCCCCCTCTGGATTTCTGAATCCTGTGTTTTTCCTTGCTTTTTTGCTCTTTCCAACATGGTAACCATACGCTGTAGTAGTCTTTGCCCCCCCCCCTGGGAAATATTCTGCCGGCTCCCATGTCGAGGTTTCTGTGCATACATTTGAATAGGAAACAAATTTCCATAAAATTAAAAGTAAAAAGGTCGTCTAATTTCTGTGTCATGTACCTCCTCCGATTTCATGACCTTTTAAAAGAAATGATCCAACAAATAAAACAAATGTGATCTCTCGGACAAATTTAGCCACAAGTCACCGCATTTAGAACTTGTCAAAGATCTTGTGTCGCCATCTATTGTCAGCGTATGGCTTTTCCGCCAATATCGATTTTGCTATTTATTTTGAGAAAAGAGTACTTTATTAATAAATGTTGAGGAATTTACGGAAAAGTAGTAAAGAAAAACATCACAGTGGGAGTTCTCAATTTCAGAAATTAATGACGATCATGACTTTTCTTTTTTTTTTTCATTTAAAGTTTTACTTTAGTGGTAAAAATATTTTTCTTGTATTATTATTTTTTGTTCTCTATTTCTCAGAATTTTAGCTGTATTTACAGCTACAAAACAGAACTTTCCTAGAAGACACATAAGCTATTTTATTGACCCAATACATTTTCTAAATGCGCTGTAAATATGCAATTAAAATTAGCTGTTTTTATATCCGGGGTTTGAGAGGTGATTTATTTAATAGTTCTTGCACCTTTTAAAAGAGATGAAAATGAATAAAATGTTTATTCATGAATTCTATGTTTACATAATTATCTTACTTGTGTGTAGTAAATTTTGTATACCAATGCTATGGCATTTTTCTTTTTAGCAATGTCTTTAAAATTTTTCCAAGTAAGTTCGAAAATTTTAAGTACTTAACAGTTTAAAAGTAACTATTTTTTTTCATGTGTGATTCTCTATGCCCATTCTGTCACACATAAGTTATTGTATAGACTCAATATATTTTCTACATGAACTGTAACATGAACTGCACCATTTAAGCTTGCCGTATCACAGAGCACTTATTATGTATTATTATTACTGCACGTAGAAAATATATCGAGACTTTACCACGATTTTTATGTGTGTTAAAGGGCGCACAGTGGATCACATATTAAAAATAGTTCCTTTTAATCTATTAATTACCTTAAATTGCCTAATTAACCTGGAAAGCTTTTCATGACATTAATCCAAACGGAAA
This sequence comes from Cheiracanthium punctorium, assembly GCA_038373885.1. Lineage (NCBI taxonomy): Eukaryota > Metazoa > Arthropoda > Arachnida > Araneae > Cheiracanthiidae > Cheiracanthium > Cheiracanthium punctorium. The sequence continues at coordinate 479,414 of JAWZYV010014507.1, read as the reverse complement.
AAATCACGCTATTACCATATATATATATATATATATTTTTTTTTTACATATGAATAAATTAGTTATGTAAATGTGGTGTCATATATTTATGAAAGCACGTTTTTCTATTTTCATCATTTTAAAGTAGCTTTTTAAATATCTTAATATTTATGGGCGTGATAACTTCAAATTTCCTCATTTAGTTCAAAAACAGCTTTCTACTGCTTTTATTTTCAGCAAAACGAACTAAAAACACTTAATATGCCTGTTCTACGGGTTAAATTATTTTATACACGTTTTCACGTTTTACCCTGCCACACTACATCTCAAAGCAGCCATAAAAAAAAAGAAACACGTTTGTACACAAATCGAACAGCAATCTAAATTGTTGTAAGTACTGAACAGTGATAACTTCTATTTTAATTCTGACTTTCCTTTCCCTATCCAGAATTTAATACTCTTTGCCATTTTGAAATTCGCATCTCTATATGTTCAGCTATTTTAATTCCGTTTTGTAAAGTTTGGATTTTACCGTAAAAATATCATGTCTTACAGGCTCCCTCGTACACAGTATTAGCTCTTTCCTCCTGTTTTCCAATGCGGCTTCTGCAAATTTTCTTCACCTACAAGTTCTCTTTACCTATTCCCTGTTGGCGAGCCCACATTTAAATTTTATTACTATTGTGTTATTTCTAACTGCCAACTCTGTTTTCATTTTCTTTTTCACTATGGCTGTTTAATTGGCGTGCATTCTTTCTTGCTCCTAGCTCTATCGCCAAGTTGGCCTACCGTGTTCTCACACATTTTTCTGCCCCACTTATCACTTTGGTCTTCGACATCAAAGTCACGCGTGCTTTTGTTAGCTACCAGCCACCTTTATAGTAAGCCTTTATTATTTTTCAATAAAACTACTTGGAAATATGTACTGGTTGGTTGTTCATTTTAAAGTGGGCCAGTCCACGATTGTTGCGAACGAAATTTCGCTTGTACGGTCACGTTATGTTCCACTTTAACTTAATATTTTCCGTACAAATGAGATGGGGGCCCAGGGCGGCAACAAAAGCTTCATCGAGTCCCCCCCCCCCCTCTTTTGATTTTTTTTTTTTTTTTTTTTATTATGCAAAGCAATTTTCATATCACACCATACAAAGAATGTGTTATAATAGCAAAAAAAAAAAAAAAAATGATTATTTAATTGCCATGCGGTGAGATGAAATAGTTCGGTCGATAATAATATTATGTAGGAAAATAATATTTAAATTATATTATTTAATATTCAATCGCCACTTCGGAAGGCAATTCCTGTCACAGTTCCGATTGATAATCAGCTCTATTGTTCCCTCGCGGTGAGCATATAACACTAGATAGGCCTGGCCTAAATGATGATTTTGCGCTGAATAATTTCCTGAAACTACCGTTTAGTTTAAAAAATGGTGTCTCTTATTTTAAATTAAAATCAAAATTTACCAGTTTTTAAACTTACAAATTGGGGCCACCTTTTTTGGATAGCCCGTGCGCTTGCCCCGAATGCTGTGGCCCTGATAACAGTATGAAAATGATTAATTAATGAAGGTACAAAGTGAAATGCCATAGTTCGATTATAATAATATTATATAGAATTATAAATATTTCAATTATATTTTTTAATTATCAATCGTTAATTTCGTTCCATATTTTCCAAAATATTTTTATATTTATTTTTCTAATGTTTATGTGAGAGTATTTATTTCTAATGGGATATATCTTCACTTTGCTCCATTTAAAAAGCTCTGTTTCCTTTTATACGTTCCGATTGAAAATCCGCTGTAAGATTTCCTCGCTATCAGCAAATATCGGCACGTCTAAATTAATAAGTTTGAGCTGAGACTACACCGTTTAGCTAAAAAAAAAATGTGGCTATAATACTAGCGCTATGAAATAGTAACAGTTTTACTTTTACTATTAAATTTGATTAAATTAGCTTCTCTGCCGCTTATTTTAAATTAAAGTCAAAATTTTCAAATTTTCAAACTTAAAGGGTAATTTCGGGGGCCTCTTATTGGTAGGGGCGCGGGCCCTCGCCCCGAATATCTTGCCGAAAATCTGTCCCTGCATACAATTTAGGGCGGCTGACCCTCAATAGCAAAAGAAAATTGAAAACTATGAAAGTCGGTGCTTCTGCCGAATAACTAACTGAACAGGAAGGAGTAATTCCCATAAGTAGATGCTATAATAAAGCATGCATATTTTTAGTACATTTTACCTCATTTCTAAATTTGGTAAGGTGGAATTCATCTGCTGTGTTGCATACCATTGTTTGCTTTGAATGGCAAGCTCAGACCCAGCCTCGAACAAACGTAATGTGGGGTTCCAGAGCATCCTTCAAAGACGGAAGTCGGGGAACAACGCTGGGCACAGAAAAGGGCCATGCCTCATTGATTTTTTTCAGAGATGATTGTGAAAAAGAATAAACGATTTAAACGTAAATATTCTTTCTTTCAAGATATATGAAGAACACATTATGATAACTACTTCATATTGGGGACAAATTTGAAACAATCCCGAAACATTATTATTATTATCATTATTATTATTATTATTATTAAACAGAGTATTTGATAGTTTAACCCTCCAAGCAGTTGTGACGTAACTGCCGTCCACTTCACCATTTCAGTTTTCACTGCAATGCATCTATAATTTAACTTATTTATAGCATTCTTATATCATAAAATATGTTTTGGTATTAAAGCTTGTAAATAATTTAGAAGCTAATTTTTTAATTATTACAAATTTTCTTATGAAACTTTTATTTATTTATTTATTTTTAAAGCTTCATCAAAGATTTAACATTACAGGAACTTTACATTATTTGCCCATTTCCAACATTCCTCAGAGGGTTTAAAAAAAAGAGTACAGCAAAATTAATAACAAGAGTACTCAGTGTCGTCGGAGTTGCACGCGTATGCAAAGTTTCAGCTCGATCGGGCGGTAGGAAGTGGGTTAAAATTCGTATACAAATTTCAAACTTTAAATATATACACAGAACAATCTATTAAAATGCTGAAAATAAATAAATAAAAGAGCTTAGATGCATTACATTGAAAAATGAAGATCAATAGACCAAATTAATCTCAAACTCTCAATGAGTTACGTATGCGTAAACAAAATTAAACCTAACATATCCAACAAAATCAAATTATATTTTACAATACGGAAGCTGAACTAGCTCCTCCAAATGCACTCACACGGGAAAAGGTTGAAAAATATCTTCCTTTAGTTTGTTTTCAATTCCAAAATTGCTCCTGAAAAAATGAAATATTTTCCAAGTACGTGAACACCGTGGATAAAATACATGAGATTCAGCACTCCTCGACAGGTGCTGCGAAAATGTATTGTTACGCACACCTTGTTATGCAAGTCACGGTCGTTTGGAAAAGGTACACACAAGCATACTTCTTGACTCCTCCGTAGCACGGTGTGTGTACCATCTTAAAAAATTTCGCAGCATGAAGACAAAACAAAACAAAAAATAAAAGAACAGATGATGCATTGGTGATGCATGTTTTCGAAAATTCTGTTGCATTTTTACTTACAGAGAATAAAAATATTTGTGTCGTAAGAGTAGTTATTTTAAAAATATGTATTATTACAAGAGCTCCCTGAAAATGTGTTCACGTTCCCTCTTGTATATTTTTAAAAAAATCTGAAACACTTTCATATTTTAAATACGCCTTTAAGTGATGCACAATAAAAGCTCATCATAATCCACGCGTTGTCCCTATTTTTCTTGCTTATTCCATTAAGTCGGAAAGTACATCATTATTCGTAAGTACGCTTTATTTTTCTTCCGTATCCCATAAAATACTTTTTTGGAATCCAAATTTGTATTAAATTTGTCTACTAAAACTGTTTTATAATTTCCACCAAGCACATTCTAGCTATACTTAAATACACACTAAAGTGCTATATGTTAAAAACGTACCACAATCGATGCATCGTCCCTATTTTTCTTCCTTATTCCTTTGAAAGTGTATCACTATTCATGAGTGCGCCGTATTTTTCATCCTTCTTCCATAAAACACTTCTTTGGAACTTATAATATCGCCTACTAAAACTGTTTAACACAATCTAAAATAAAATATCTTGCTAGAACCGTTTAACAATCTTCGTCAGACATATTCTAGCTATTCAAGTTTATAAATACTGTTTGGAAAGTGTATCATAATCCATACCATGTTTGTCTTCCTTTTTCCATAAAATACTTCTTTTGAACTGAAATCGATATTAAAATCGGCTACTAAAACTGTTTTAATATATTCGCCAGGCATATTGTAACTATACTTCTCCTTTGTAATGTTGTGTAACTGTTGTGTTTGCGAGGTTCTAGCGAAAAATGGAAGATATCACGAAGTTAGGCTCAGTTTTGGGACTTATTTTTTGGTGCCAAACTTGACGATAAATCGTCAAAATTGCAAAAAAAGGCGACTTTTAGAATTTTACTCTGCCCCCGGATGTCTGGCAACCGTATTAAAAAATGCACTGAAAACGTGTTGGCGTCCATAAATGATGCCCAGAAATTATGTCCACAAAATTGTGGAATAAACTGGGTGAACTAACGAGGTTTAACAAAATGAACTACCCAAGGATTTCTTTTATAGCAATCAAAAACTTGACATCATAAATTAGAAAATTGCTTGAGGTTGATAAACGACCTAATGTCACAAATGGTCATAAAAGAGTTACTGTGACGTCACAAGACTATCACAAACTATAAAAGTCACAATCGATGCGACTCCACTATGTGATCATTGTGAAGTTTTACTTGTTGCCCAGTCAGCAGGTGAATTCACTGTGAAGTCACTATGTAACTGCAGGTTGTTGGGACTTAAAAATAACATCACAGTGGCTGTTAGGACTTTGAAAAAAAAAACTAACTTTTTGCTAAGATTTTTTTTTCTTTTTGGTAATTTCTTCCGTGAAACATTTAATGACTAAATACGAAAATTATAACAAGTAATTGAATAAAATCTCGCAGTTGTGAGGCAATACAATTTAGCGAAATTTCTAGGGGGGGGGAGCGTCTGAGAACCTTTTCCTCTCAGCGAAATTTCTGGGAGGTGTTTGATCATCCACCTTATAGTACCGATCTTATTCCCGAGACATGAACCTGAAGAAATTCCTGTCTGGATATCACTTTCTGGGTCTGCAGACGAAGACTGTAAACAGCTGTGACAGGCTGGCTCCATTCTCAGGCTGCAGACTTCAATGACCCTGAACTACGAAAACTTATCCCCCGGTATGACAAGGGTTACAATTCCGCTCTTTACTATGTTGAGAAGTAGCTGAAATATTGCTGTACTTTTTACAATAAATCATTTTAGGTAATAACTTTTTGTTCCTTTATATTGGCTGTGGAAAAGTTATTTTCCGGACTTCCCTCGAACATAGAATTACGACACGTGAAATGTGGAATATCTAGCAAATCGAAAGAAATATACAGGGTGTCCCAAAAAAGTGGTAACGGGTTTTAATTCTTTATCTATTAGAGATAAGTGGGCAGTGTAAATTGAAAAAATATTCAAAATAAGGTCTGAAATAACACACCGTTAAGAAAAAATTTCTCTCGTTCATTTCCAAAAAGTTAAACTTTTTAAATTTAAATACGACCCTGTACAGAAATATTCAAAATTAGTAAAATGTGCCCCATACACACATGAGGTGATGTACGAAATTTCAGCCTCGGATCATACATCTCAGAGCTATCTTTAAAGAAAGAGGATCAGGGACTATACATGATTTTGAATGTAAACGTTTAATGTTAGAGCGGAAGAAAAAGATTTTCTTTTGCAATTTCTGTACGACCCCTGAAATGCGATCATTCGACGTGATTTTTTACCTTCGAGATCCATTGAAAAGGGTGTTAAGTTATAAAGGGTATAATTATCAAATTTTGTATATCACCTCATTAGTATATGTGGCACATATTACTAATGGAGAATTTTTTGTACGGGGTCGTATACAAATTTCAATAGCATAACTTTTTGAAAATTAATGGAGAGTTTTTCGTAGAGTAGTCTCCTTTCTTACCTTATTTTGAACATTGTTTCAATTTACATTACCTACTTATCTCTAATAGCTAAAAAATTAAAATCCGTTACCACCTTTTTTTGGGACACTCTGTATAAATTAAGAATATTTTATACGAATCTTAAAGAGGAATAACAGTTTTACTACAATTAGCTGCTAAGTGAATATCCTGTAAGTTACATCTAAATCAAACTGATATTGGGATTACATTTTCTCTTCGACTTGACTAACTATCTTGATTAAGTACTTATTGACTACCTACCTTAGCTAACTCGACTAACTTTTCTCTTCCTCGGAAAGTCAACCGCTAAACCATCAAGCAAACAAATTTATTTTTAGAATTTAACAGAAAGAGTCTACGGTTACTGGACTATTAAATAAGATATTCCTTGCAGAAAGAACATTTCCTCTACAGCTTCCAATATAAAAGTTTTCCTTGTACATCAGGACGAATTTTTTCTCTAATAGCACAGCGATTGTTGAGTTCTAAAGAAGGCAATAAACCCCAGAAAAAGCTTGACTTCAGCATTCTAAGAGGTTTTACGCGGTTAAGTTCTATCTTTAATACTATAGCGTATTCTTTAACTTCGTTGAAAAAAACAAACCCCGTGGGAGATGTACTACAAAAACAACTCAATGTTTGACCTCCCGTTTGCACACCTATTTATTTAGGAGAAAGAAAATAGTTCAAAAACCTAGCTGTTCGTTAGCGCTTTTAAAAAATTAAATTTTAATAAAAAAATCTTCGCGTTTTTAATTGAATATGGTTTATAATTGAAATGGAGTATCAAGCTAAAAATTTAAATGTCGTTTTAATAAAATTCCGCGTAAATTTTTAAATATTGGCAAATTTTTGTGAAGTTTTGGTAAAAATTGAATTTACGCTACACCTTCTGTAAGCAATTTTATTAGATATTTTTAATAATATTTCTACAGTACATGTAACTGACCTATTTATATGTGTTATGAATCAAACGTTTTGCAATAGTTTTAATAGTTATGAAAATATTTCGACTTTTATACGAAACTTCTGTATTCTTTTCTCAAAAAAATCATTTTTTTGTGAAAATAAATAGTCTTAAAATAAGTAGATAAGCACAGAAATTTTATATTCTGCAACATAACGTAGCTAGTAATTGTCAAAATATCCTGCCAAAATTTCAAGTCAATACCTTAAACACGTTATGAGATATGACATTTATCGTAAAGCAAATTTACGGAAAACACATTTCTTCAGGAAACGGGTTTAAAGATTTTAATACTATGTTACAATCCTTCTGGTTTATTATTTATTGTATAACTTTTTTTCTAGTTATTGATCGTAGAAACAAAAGTAAAACTGTTTTAGAATCCTAATCGTGTAACCTATAAAATAAGCAAATACAAAAGTTTTCGGGAATTTTCGGATTAGTTTCATACATTAAAACAATGTCATGAAAAGCACCCCTCTTCATGGAATGGAGATCAAAAGGTGTTTATTCTTATAGCGATTAAACCACAGGGTTGTTACTTTTTGAAGAGAATACTTTGCTAGTAATTGTTTTAGAGGTTTGAAGCGAAACAGGAAGCATAAATCATGCCAAACATATCGATTATAAAACCTTTTCTGACACAATAACATTTAAAAAACAATTTAGGTTAGGTATCACCATGAAACTATGGGATAAAGCCTTAAAAAAGCTCTGCAATTTTAATTTAAAATTTGCGGCAACATTAAAAGAAATTTTAAGTCTTATTTTCATCTTGTAAATAAGTAGTAAGCTACTTTAAACGTTTATACAGGGTATCTCAAAAGGTCGTTGCCAAACTTAACATGGTGGTCTGTTATACCTTGACAAACGGGATTTACAAAGGAACTTGTGTTCGGTAATGCAAACGGCTGTCGCTACGGGGCGATGTTCGCAGGTTAATGGAATTACGTAATGGTTAATTTAAGTAATAATGGAAATTATTACGTAATCATTTCAGCCTAGGATGTTGCCGGAGATAAATAAATCGGTTTATTAACTCAGAATTGGCCGATATGCATCACGTATATTAAGAATTCATCTTAACCCTATATTTACTGCATTATGAATGACCAAGACTATCAAGTTGAAATTGTTTGTTTTCTCTTGTTTTAGTTAGATAATGACTGATCAATACTGATTAATACAATATAAGCGAAAATTCAGAGAAAAAACAATAAACAGTAGCTGTGCGTCTGATGACTGTTTCATAAGCAATTGATGAATCTTTTTCAAAAGAGCATAGCAACAAAATTTAAGTCAATTAATAATTTGAATGACACACTTTTGGGAAATCTAATCTTTTAATCATAAAACCAACTTCTGAAAATTCACTAACACTCATCTTTCTTTCTTTGGCTCGATATGATTATAAAGATAACGGAAAGCTGTCCCTGTGAAACAATTTCACTTGAATGCGACATGTAGCAAGCTGATTAAATGAAGTATTTAGTAGCGATTTTTCAAAGAAATAGTTACAATTATAAATAAAATTGTTTTAAAAACAATTTTTTATTTTACGGTACTTCTAAGTACCGTCTGTACATAAAGGGCTAAAGTTGCTTAATTTTTAAAGTGAAATGCGGTATCCTCATTAGATCGCATTATAGCTTATGGGACAAATATCTCTGCAATTTATTACATTTTCTGCAATTTAAAGAACACTATATACTAAAAGAGAAAGTCCTCCAAAGAAAACTTTTGTTGTTGATTAAAAAAAAACAATACACAAAGTATTTCTTTTAATAATCCTACAAGCACTGTTGTTTTCTAGAAAATTCAAAAAATATTTTTTCATCGATCAGACTTTATAATCCAATGTTTACAAAGGATATATACAGAGAAGTAGGTGAAATACCCAATCTGTGCTCGGAAATGAAGCCTGCTTTCACAACTAATACAACCTAAAGCACTGTTAAGTAAATATATGTATATGTATTTTAGCTTTGGATAGTTCTGCATATCTATAAAAATTCTAAAAGTCTATTTTCATCGATCTTACTTTAAACCAGTTTACAGAAGATTGGTATAAGGAATTCCCGTTCTCCGCTCGTGAATGAAGATTTCTTTTATAGCTTGTGCACCTCTGAATTCTTAAACATATATTGTAATTTTTAATAGCATCTGTTTGTCTATAAAATTTTTCAAACGAATCGAAATAAAACCGCCTTAAACAAACGTTTTTTTTACAAATTTTATTCATTTGAACTTATCATACTGTTTTCAAATTGTATGTAATTATTTTAGAACACATAAATTTTTGAATTTCTTAAGCTTTTTTTTTAAATTCTTTTCTTTCTTATTTTTTTGACTTAACCCGCATTATTAAAGTAACAGATGTACGCCAATTCTATCACTAACACTGAGATATCGTAAAAATAAAAATGCAACACGAACTAAACTAGTGGTAATACAATTTTAAAATTGTGTCGTAAAAATGACATCAATCGCACTTGCGGCTAAACAGTAATGAGCTAGAAATATGAATACTAAAACCCTCACTTTAGTAGCTCTTACATTAATTGCTAAAGAAGAAAAAACCTCGGAAACTTAATATTCCATGGAAGAATTTGTTTTTGTACTTCGAAGAAATATCTCGAACTCATCAGAATCGCAATAACTTCAAAATTACTATGTTTATCATGACGTAATTTTTGGGACAGAGTTGATTAATATAAAAGTGTGAAGTAAGATTTCTAAAGGCAATAAAAATATAATTTTTGATATTTGTGCATCATCGGAGTTATTTTCTGAAGTTGAAAATAATGAAAATCAGTTAAAACTTGCGCAAAGTATATGCTAATAGTATGATAGATTTAGACTAGAGTTTAAAAAATTAAACTACTGGAATTCTTTTTATTATATTTTACATAGGTTTGATTTTATACAATTTAAACTTTTCAGACAGTTAAGTGTTGTAACATGTTATTATATAGAATATGTCTCACTACAACAGAACCTCGTTTTTCATGGGGTGCGTAGGGAAAAACGATGAATGCGGGAAATCGACAAATGCGGGTTTAAGTCAAAATACGAATAAAGCAATCTTTATGTATACACTCAATGACTGTATACAAACAAATACTAATTTCTTTTAAAACTGTAGAACAAATAAATCGAAGATGAAAATTAAGCGATACTTATTTTTAAAAAATCAGTAATTTTATGTGGAATTTTTCACCATTTTTGAATTAAACAGAAAATATTCAAGATTTACGATAATTTTCTGGACATTTTATGTCATTTTATATTTGTATAAAAAAGTTCATACAGTTTCAAATACCGTTATTGCTTCAGACAAACTTCTTACTAGTGTAGGCTCAGCCTCATCGGCATAAACATTATCCTCTGCTTTGCCATTATTTTCATTTTTTGCATCATCACACGTTGCTTCCATGTTTAGGATACCGCATGCCCGCCGTCTTGATTAATAGAAATATAATCATTAAATTCACTATGCACATCCTCTTTAACAAGCAATCAGTGTTCATCTGATCATCAGTAAACAAAGAAATCATTCCACGAAGCAATTACAATTTGTATGCCATATGGATTCACTTAACGTTCAATTTCATTTTTCTAAATAGAATTCTTCGAAAAATAGGGTTTTATAGCATCTGTTATAAGGTAAGCGCTGCCTTTCCTATTTATTTTGATGTACATTCCTTCATGATTTACTGAAAAGAGTATTTTTTAGATAAAAATTGTACTTGCTAAGCGTCATCCAGTAATATTACCTAAAGTGGGCAGCCATACTGAAGGGTAAAATGATCCATCGACTGAAAGTACTAGGTAACACGGCAGGCCTTCAACCATTCTCAAAATGTGTGACTCTCCATTAAATTATTTAATTTGTTTCAACGTTTATTGTAGGCCATAAATTTTGATTTATAATTTTGAAGTATTCCATTCTATTTTAAAACTTCCTTAAAATTAATTATGCATGCTGTATGATTGTGAATCTTATTTCATTTCTTTATGCATAGTCATAATTACATTTACATCTTTTATTTTGCCGATAAAAAACTACTAACAGTTATTTTCAAATGGAGGGCCATTTTGCCATTTGGTTGAGGGTAAAATGATCCTTTGGTCACTTTCTCAATTTTTTTTTCATTACTCAGTGTGCTCTTAAAATATTATTAAAATATGTTTATGATGCAAAATACAGTTTAAAATATGATAGCAAAGAGCCAAAGTTTTGTTTTATACAAGCTTAAACCTTAAGCGGACCATTTTAGTCCACCTTCCCCTACCTTTCAAACAGCTTGGAATAGAACAATTTTCCTCAAAGGAAACATTTTTAACTTTAGCTACTTTAAAAAGAAAAAAGAAAATAAATCTGTTTGATCTCTTAACTTTAAAGATGACATTTGCCGCACCATTGTCTTCAATTGTTTTCAACCAATGACGTGTAAATCTCGTTACTTTGAACTGTAAACAAATCGAAGTACCATCATGAGGTTGCGCTGTTGAATCTTCCGGAAGCAATCTCCCTGGGGCTTACTGTTTTCTATATATTTCTTTTTTTCCCTTCGAAACAACGCTACACAGTTAGGGAAAATCCTTAATTATGTGGAAGTCGTTCTATACTGAGAAGAAACTTTGATTCGACTTTTTGAAAAATAACACGTATTCCGTTTGATAATCCTGTAAGTGTAGGTGCTTTAAAAATTATATAAATAAATGCACCAGGATGCTCTAACCTTTAACATTTCTGCTAAATAAAGTGAGGTATCAAATCAAATAAAAAAATAACTTCATGAATGACAAAATTTTATACGTTACTTATAAAAAGTAACTGAGATCTGTGCGGAAATATTCATTTTTGTAGCAAAAAGAAGTGGGCAATCTCATTTCCCTGAAATACAAGCCTTCTATCTTTTGGGTCATTATTTTTTAGTTTCCAACCGAACCGGATTATTTCATTTATTTACAATTTTTAATTTGTACAGTGTACTCTCGAAAATTTCAAGAGAACCATTTTGGCTCTTATGGGTGTCCAGTAAATAACACCCTGATTTCAAAATTTAAACTCTCAAGAAACAAAGATCAATAGAAGAATACTGCAAGTGGTATTTAAGAATGTAATCTGTAAAAATTTCATACAGAATTTCGAAACTGTAATTACAATAGCTGCTAATAGAAAATGGCTTACACAATCTTTTTTTGGACACAGACAACACGTACTCAGACTTCAATAATAAGGTTCAGGTGTAATTGACGAAAAGGCATTTTAATCCACCTGTTGCATGGCTGGCAGCAATTTATCGATATGAGTGACATAAATCGTCATATTTCAAACAAAAGAAAGGGGATGAGGCTGGAAGTTGGAATATTTTGAAAATAACAGAAAAAACTGCGATAAAATCCAGAAAAACTGATTATTTTTATTAATTTGTTTTGTGTATTATGGCAAGTCTACATAAGGAGCATCTATCTACGGAAAGGTGCCTTGATCGAAGGACTTTCTAATGGTTTCTCACCCATATTCACGTGGAGTAAAACGACCAAAACTGCAGACCATTAGATCAACAGCTGCGCGGCTGGCCCCGAACGTGATACGTTCACATTTCAGCCGTCTGCCATATTCGGTGGATTATCCATTTGTCCATGCCGGGGACTTGTCTTTCTTGTCTTCTTGGATTTTGTGGGCTTTGGCACTTCTGCTTTATAGCATTTTATACCACCCCAAACAAGATGAAATCGATAGCGGCAGTTTCTGCCAACGGTGTTAAGTTCTACCGCAGACTTCCGAACAGTTCATTTCTAATTCATTCAGGAGCCGGACTCCGAACAGTTCATTTATACCTCATTCAGAAGCCGGACTCTAGAACAGTTCGTTTCTACCTCAGTCAGGAGACGGACTCCCGATCCGTTCATTTCGACCTCATTCAGGAGCCGGACTCCTGATCCGTTCATTTCTACCTCATTCAGGAGCCGGACTCCTGATCCGTTCATTTCTACCTCATTCAGGAGCCGGACTCCCAAAAAGTTCATTTCTAGCTCATTCAGTCTTCTTTCCAAACAGTTCATTTGTAGCTCATTCAAGAGCAGGACTCCCAAACAGTTCATTTGTAGTTCATTCAGGAGCTGGACTCCTGAACAGTTCATTTCTACCTCATTCAGGAGCCGATTGATGGCAGCACTACCGATCGTAAGCGGGGGCTTCTTAATTTTGAAGCAAATACCAAGCAGAAGACCCCAAGGCTTAGTTTTGTCACCCCCAGAGGTATCGTTTTGCATAGAAACTTGGATGGCATTGCAACCTCGACGTATTTAGCGTGCCCAGTCGTCATTAGCGAGCACGGCTGCCTTTGATTGATCCCAGGATTGAACTCGCAACCTTGCAGCTGCGAGACACACGCCTCTCCCAACTGGGCTACCGCGGTCCATATCGTGGGGATTTACTGATTCTTCTTAATATTTTTGGACAAATCTACTCAAATATTCCTCTTTGCAGTAAATGGTTTTATTTTAGAACCTTTAACATATACAGTCCAAATTTAACAGATAAAAGAATCCTTTCCCCGATCCTCCACTCAAATTTATGGCCACGAAATTATTGAACAGTGAAAAAATAGAAGGGGCGTAGATGATGTAGCAAAATGGAGGTCATATTTGGATTCAACAGGCCATTTTACATAAGCCGAAATGGTGTCAGTGACAGAATAAAGTTTTTTTTGGCAGTGCAGTTTCATGACTAGATGTAAAATATTTTACTTAGCAAAATTTAACAATACCAGTAAAATTTTCACACTGTGAACGAAACAACTGATTTCCTACATAAAAAAATGATAGGTGTTCAATCTGTCACCCGAAACTGACTTTTTTTAAAAAGAAAGAAAATTCAAGTCAAAAAGAAACATTTCAGTTTTAGTGCATGGTATTTGACTTGTGCCGAATACCATTAATGTCATTCACTGTTTAAATGTATGCATCACTAATAACTAAGGTCTTGTAAGTGATTGGGTTCTTTTTCGATGCTCGGAGACTGAAATGAAAACGAAGCAAAAAATTTTAGTCCCAAGATATTTTCATTGGCTTATTGATAACTAGCCACCTCCGCGCGACCAGTTGGTACGCCATCTTAATAAATCTTGTTCGGAGAGAATACTGTTCCTCACCGGCTTCCTTGGCACTGAAATCTCTCAGATTCTGAATGGAATTTAAAATTAAGATGGTTACAAACAGGAGCTGCCCTAGGGTGAGTGGCTCCCCCTCCTAATATGAAAAAGGCGGCCCCTTTTATGCTCTACTTAGTTTTTGTGTTCGAAATGACTCCCCTTCGAAGCCGGCTCCCAGATGCGATGCTTCCTGTTTCGGGCCGTCCCTGTTTGCAAAAATAAGATGGTTAAATGATAAAAACCTACAAAAAGGAACAAATTATTTTCGTCCTATATTAATTCGGAAGAGCTTCTGGATATATTAGCCTTTTATCAAAAAACGGAAAGGAATAAAAGTAAGAAAATCTGAAAGACTTTCAGATTTTAAATACGCACTAAAGTGCTATATATTAAAAGCGTATTATAATCCATGGTTCTTCCCTATTTCCGTTCTTTCTTTCATTAAGTTGGAAAGTATATCATTATTCATGAGCCTGATTAAAAAAAAATAAAAATTGATATTTCTAAGATCCTTTTTCTGGATGTAATACATTAGAAATAGATGGAGAAAAGCTGCGCAGAAAAATGCACAATTCCAACTGAATGAAAATTTCAAAAACTTATTCTCAGGTGCATTCAGCAGACGATAAAATTACGATAAATTGCACCAAGCGTTAGAATCATCTCCTCAAAATCGCACATCAAACACTTTATTTTTCGCCAAATTAAAAAGTTGCACATTTTAGTCTCGGAAAATTTCCAAATCCTATTTTTCTTTTGAGTACAAAACATTTCATTCCTGCTCTGATTTCACATGCACACGATATTTTAATTAAAAAACAACCTTACAAATAATCTAAACAAAAAGAAATCGTTATTCTTTTATTTTTACTTCAAGAGTCTTAATCATTTAATAAACATGCCAAATGTAGCAACTTAGATATGCTTAAATTCTCACTCATTCCACTGCGGGGTTACAATTGCGAAATGGCGAAGCGAAAAAATGAGCCTTTTGCGACACGTTTTTTATCGATATCTCCTAAAATAATTCGAATTTCGAAAAAAATCGCTTCGAGGCATGTCGGGACCCGTCCTTGAGAATTTCCATACAAAATTTGGTAGGTCTACGACCGCCCGTTTCGGAGCTACGCGAGACACAGACAAACAAACAAAATAACTAACGGACAGTTTACACATTGTTTTATTTACATAGATGGGGCACAATGCACTGTGCACAAGAGAAAACACATTGAAAAACACCGATATTGAATTATAATTCAGATATTAGATTTCAGCGCCCTGGCTACACTTGCCAGCCGCTTCTGCAACTTACTCGAGTCTCCCTTTTCTGTCCGAGTAGAAACTGAAAAAAAAAAAAAAAAACAGGATTGCCAAACGTATTCCAGCTGCCAGGCTTTCGCAGTTGGCAAACCTAACAGACCATACCATGGGCTAGTGCAGAGGTTCCCAAACTGTGTGCCGCGGCACCCTGGGGTGCCGCGAGCGTTTACCAAGGGTGCCATGGAGATAATCAAGAAAAGTCTAAGTTTTGGGGGAGCATAATCAAAAAAAATTCCTCTGAACCGATATTTCACAAAAAAAAAAATGCCAATCCGATGATCAAGTAGGCGAAACAAAAATATTTTAGTCAAGTTCGAGACAGTTCGGTGTCAAGTCGCCTTTATTTTACAGGAACTCCCTGAAATATGGGGAGGGGGGCAAAATTTTATATCCCTTTTCCAAGATAGTGTAATAGTAAGCCCAATAAATATAAAAGAAACAATGAAAAATGTATCCAAACTGCTTTATTCTAACCTTCATATTCATATTGCTTTAAAGGTAACCTGCCCCGAAACGTTTTCAGCCTGAGAAGGGTGCCCTGAAATGATTTTTAGCCTGACAAGGGTGCCCCGAAATGTTTTTAGCCTGACAAGGGTGCCGCGAAGTGTTTTTAGCCTGACAAGGGTGCCACGGGGGGAAAAAGTTTGGGAACCCCTTGCCTAGTGGATAAGACACCAAACATGGTAGATGGATGAAATATGGAGGTCCAGGATTTTGACCTATCGCGCGCTTGTCTACCAAACGGTCTGGAGTTTGGGATGGTTTTCCGGCAAATTCATGGGGTGGTTTCAAAAATTCCTCTCTTCAGAGCACTTCCACAAAATGAGCTTATTGATGGGTACACCCCTTTTCATCGCCTATGTTGCATCAACAAGCAGGGATAAAAATCCCAGTGTTAAGGACATATTGTGAGATAGTAAATGCTCTTTTCCAACCTTTGTTGAAGCAGCTTTACAGAACACTTGGTACCCGACTAATAACATAGACTCATAGCTCTTCTTTAGCAATTAAAATGTTGTCATTACGGACAGAAAAATAACTGTAAAGCAGTCAAATGTTGAAACTACAACAATACAGCTTTTAAATAACATGAAACATAAATTTATGTGTAAAAAAATGCTTTATAACTAGTTTAAACAAGTTTTACCGAAATTCAAAATTTCAAATTTTTTACTGGAAAATTTATGTTTTGTATTTGCGAGAATTCCGGATCTCTGCTAATGAATAAAGATTTAAAGTATGTTACCATCTTTTAGAAACACCCCTGTATATGTATGAATATATATATGTATTATATATATATATATATATACAGTTCTATCTATCTATATATATATATATATATATATATATATAGATAGATAGATAGATAGATAGACAAATAGATAGACAAATACAGGCCTATTATATAAACTATTTTACTGAAAACTGCAACAAAACTTTCCTTTTGATATAAGATCCACTTTTACACGGTTGAGAACCATCCGTAATACTGAAGAGTTTCTTAAGTTACAAAGAACGAATAAACCCTTGGGAGATTTCTTTCCGAAACACTTAACTGTAACCTCATGGTGGTACTCCAATTTATTTACACAGAAGGAAATAAGTTTAAAATTCTACCGTTCTGTTTGTAAACAACTATAGGCAGTTCCACGAAAAATTCCTTTTCTTAAATAGTGGAGATCAAAAAACGAATTCTTCTTTTAAGTCGTGCGATTTGCAACCCAAAAAAATTTCTTTTGAAGTTTTCAAAGACAAATATTGTGGTTAAGATACCTAAGAAGTCCTTTAAAAGTTCCATTCTTATAGATTTTTTTATCTTAGCATGCTGAAAGTTATACAGGGTGCCTCAGAAAGATGGTAACACACATTAATTCTTTATCCATTAGAGAGAATTGGGCAATGTTAATTTTAAAAAAATATTCAAAATAAGGTAATGGAAAATGCTATATTAATAAAAAATAAACCTAGTTCATTTTCAAAAAGTTATACTTTTTAAATATTTATAGACTCCCGGACAAAAAAGAAATCGTAATAAGCAAAATGTGCCGCATACACTCAGCGCTTGGCAAAAGCCTAATTAACTAGGGAAAATCCAATTTATTAGGGTTTTGACTGATTTGCTAGACAATAACTTTTACATCTATCAAAAATTATTACATTATTTCAACGATATGTTATATGACAAGTTTTTTTTTAAGGGGGGGGGGTCTCGCAAAAGGCCAGCAGTAGCATATTTTTGAGGGGTCCCTCTACAGCGGAGGCCGGACCCAGTGATGCTTTTTGGGGGGTCTCGCAAATGACCAGCGGTAGCACATTTTTGAGCCTCCCCCCCCTACAATGGTGGCCGGGGGCAAAATAAGAATTCCGGTTCTACTCGCCCATCGATTTGATTGATAGCTATTGGC
This sequence comes from Cheiracanthium punctorium, assembly GCA_038373885.1. Taxonomy (NCBI): domain Eukaryota; kingdom Metazoa; phylum Arthropoda; class Arachnida; order Araneae; family Cheiracanthiidae; genus Cheiracanthium; species Cheiracanthium punctorium. The sequence continues at coordinate 461,507 of JAWZYV010014507.1, read as the reverse complement.
GCGGATACAACTGGCTGTCGTCCGTATTCCTCATTTGTTATAACATTAAAGTAATTTTGTATTTTATCTAACAACTGTAATTTTCCAAGAAATCTATTTTCCTAATTTTTAGTGTATAAAGAAAGCATTAACATTCCGGAATTCACTCGGGAAAACGGGTTTTCCCGAGCGCTGTCATTCAGAACGCGTTTTGCCTAGTTAATTCGGGTTTTGACTGATTTCCGGTTTTCACTGTAACATATACAAGGGGTTACAATTAAACTTCCCCTATAAACAGCATTCTGCAGCTGTAACCGGTGAGCAGATTGCTACCCAATTTGGCATATGGACTGCACACGAGATGTGGTCAAGGGAATTTTTCAGAACGTTTAGTTAAAAAAATGTCCACTACATGGCACTTTACATGGTGAAATCAGCTCAAATATTACCCAGATTAGTGAATAAATGCCCAAAAACTATTGAATAAATGTTTAAATTGTTTGTATATTTCGAATTAGTCATTTCCATTATTAAATTGGCTGTTTCTTATCAAAAATGCCACCTAGTGGACTATTTTTTTTTTCGAAATACATTGGCCACATATGATGTAGAGCCAGTCTACGAATTTTGGTTACAATCCGTTCGCCCGTTTTCACTACAGAGCACTGTTTATAGGGGAAGTCTAACCCATTTATGCCTAGTGTCCCTTTTTTGGGACGGCATTTTCGCTATTAGTCGAAAACGTTATTAATCTTTCCTAGCCTTTATTCATGAGTATTGAGCCTCAACTCTACAAAATATTTTAACATGACCCAGTAGGATGTTGATATTTCGATTTTTATGCATAATAATTTTAAAAAGAAATCATCCCTTGTTCAAGAAGTTGACATCAGAAATTTATCTATTATTTCTGTTATCAGTAAAAATCGAAGAAAGTCGCAAAAGTATCCATGAACAAATGGGTTAATTATAACCATCCAGTATACAGGGTGAATCTAAACTCTTGGACAAAACTTTCAGAGGTGATAGGGCACATAATAAGGAATCAGAATCACATAGCAATGTAGGGTCGGCAACATCGTGTTCATGTAGCTGTTAATAATCACTTTGGAAAAAGTGCTGAAACTACGGTGCACTTTCCGACCATTGTTCGTCAGAAATTAGTGCATTTTTCTCCGAAAACAGAAGACTAATATTCATAGTTTCAAAACTCTATTTTATTTTACGGATGAAATTTTTTGAGACAAGCCTATTGTTTATGAAACTTGGTTAAGAAATTAGACGAACACTTCAATACTTTTCACAAAGTAATTATTCCCGGGTAAGTGAAAACTGCATTTTCGACCCCACATTGCTATGAGATTCTGATTCCTTATTATGTGCCCTATCAACCCTTAAAGTTTTGCCCAAGAGTTTAGATTCACCCTGTATATATGTTGACTAATGCCGCTTTCAATGCCGCTGAAAGGGAAAAAGTCACTTCGAATGAATGCGTTTCATGGGGCGTATAGAAATTACGAAAGAAAATGTTTTTGGGGGCTAAGAAATAAGATTTTACTTTCAAATTCTTGTATAGGCCCTTAACTTTGTTTATTCAAAAATATTTCTTAAGATGGACTGAAATTTTATACATCACTTCAGCAGTGAATAGGGCACATTTTACTAATAGGAAATTTTTTTGAAAAGGGGTCCTATACAACTTTAAAAAGTGTAACTTTTTGAAAATTACCGGAGAGGAATTTTTTGTTAACGTAATCTGTTTTCCTACCTTTTTTATTTAATACTTTTATTCAACTTTCATTGCCCCAGTATCTCTAACAGTTAAAGAATTACAGAATGATACCCCTTTAGGGGGCATCCTGTACACTGTTTCGCTAATGATTAATTCAATGTAAAGAGCTAGCTGATGTACACCCTTCAAAAAAAGTATTCGAGTAAGAGATAAATTTCGTATTTTAGATTTGAGAATCATAATTGAGTTTTTGAAAAACGCACAACTTGAAAGAAATATGGAAAATCATATTTATACATAGCCTAATTCATATTTTATGATAAATAATTTTTAATATACGAAACCAAGAGTAGGAAATCTATCGCTTACTGGAATACTTTTTTGTAGGGTGTACCTGATCTTCTTGAGAGAAGAATCAGGCATTTTGTGTTGGATTTGCATTTGAGTTTATTTGATTGGAGTGCATTTTTCGAAACTGCCGAATAATTTCACTCTTAAGGATAATATTTGCACATGGATAGCTAACATAAAAAGAAAAAATTCACTTTGCTTTGTAGAACTTTCGATTCGTTAGCATTTTAAGCTACTTAAAATTTCACAGTAATTGATGAAAGCAAAATTGGTAGATCATTTAATATGTTGACATGGAAATTAAGTACTTACGTTTAACACATTCTCTGTATATTTCAACATAAATAGCATATTTATTTTTAATGATAATAACTATACGGTGAAGGCAGCAGTTGTTAGCAACCCAAATTATTGACAGCTGTCCTTTCAATGTTCAAACATTAGTGTTTGGGTAATCAGTTAAAAAATAATAAATAAATAAATAAAATAATAAAATCAGTATAAAAATATAGAAACATGCAACATAAAAGAAGATACGAAACGATAATTATAAAACTATATACGGCGTTTTATAAAGCTGCAGTTCAAGTTTTCTTTTGATTTTAGAACCTTTACTGCACTTTAAGAACTGTTCTTAACAGTATCGTATATTTTATATTCACACCCCTTCCCCAAATAAATAAATATGTAGAAATTTCTTTTTGCAAAACTGAGACCTCACGATGATACTCCAATTTATTTGCTGTGAAAATAAATTCTTTCGTTGTTTGTAAACAATTTTGTACAGTGCCACAGAGAAATTTTCATTCTTTAAGTAAGGAAGATCTATAAGCGAGTTTCTTTTTTTAGTCAGAGAAGTAAAGAGTTGTAAGCTTTGAAATGAAAACTGTCTCATTTGTAGTTGTTTAAAGAGCAAATATTATATTTAGGAATTTTAAAAACTTTAAAATACCTTATTTTCGTTTCATTATACAAAATGTTATATATTGATTTTTACTTTCCGAACATGTACCATGTAAGGAAAGTATTGTAATCATGATAAAATTCGACTTCGAGATTTTGGTGTATTTACACGTTTTGAGTAGGGTGCAGTGAAAAAAAATTTTTTTTTTAAATTTCAAAATCCAATAGCGACCAAAAGTTGTGTTTTGCATTGAAAAAGAAAAATGCAGAATTTCAAAATTTTTTAAATATATCTTGAGGGTCCACTATTGCACCAAAGTATCACGAAAATTCGAAAAATTGAGTATTTTAGCATTATTTATAAGATAAAAATAAATATGTTTTTTAAAATCCAATGTCGATAAAAATTTGGGTTAAATGCTATTTAACGGCCATGCAAAATTTTAGAATTGTCAGAAAATATCCTAAGGCTCCACTGCAGGGAACAGTGAAGTACAAACAGAGGGGAAAAATCTCTTTTTATTACAAATAATTGCTTACCTGAAACTGGTTTTAATAGTTTGACAAAGTACATATAAAAAGAAAGAAAAACTGTGAACGTTTAACAGTTATTTAGAATGTCACATTTTTTTTTTTTACGGCATGTCATTTTGAAATTTATTTTAACCGTATTATTTTGAAAATGTCAAAAAGTTGCGACTGTAATTCCGTCCCTTTGATTTCCATGAATTCATCATTCCTGATTTATGAAATAAGTAGTTGTGAAATAATTTGGATATGAGGGCATTTCCAATCAATCAAATCAATATAATCCTGCGCTTAGAAATTCAGCATTGGAACATTGAAATGTCTTACATTTTGGATTTTGGGTTGTTCTCGGGCTTTCAAAATTCTACGAGCTGCCAGCTCTTGGATGTGTGTTCTCTTGTCTGACAGCATAGACAAAAGAATGTTTTCAGGGTGGGCGAAGAACCCATTTCGCTGAATAACAGGATCTATCACTGACATAAGTTCTTCGTTAAGGTATTGGGACAGCTTGATCATAGACTATAAGTGGATAGCTCCCCTTATGCATGATGGAGATGCCTTTATCATAAACCAAACTGGGCAATATACTTTGCAATGTAGGATGTTATTGCTATGAGTTGATGGATTTGTCTCGGCAACCTATAAGTGCAAAACTCAGTTAGCTGTGGTTAACTGTGGGATAGGAACAAACTTAACAACAGGCAGTTGTTCACAATTTTTCAGTTTTTTCCCGACCGTACTAGAAAAACCTCACAGTCTAACAGTAGGCCCATCTACATGTTCTATTAAGTGCCTGAGCAGCAGCTCATTTGCATAGAACAGGCAAATTAGCCATTGCAGTGGCATTTGAAGCTCTCTTTCCATCAGTTTGATGACACCACCTTTACGCCCAGTGTTGACTACTGTCCCATCACAGCCAACAGTAAGTAACATGTCGGTGTTAATGTTTTTTTTTATAAGATGATTCATAATGGCGTCTTTAATAGCTGCTGCTGTACCACTTGCAAGAGAAACATGACTCAAGTATATGTCATGAGGCTGATTTACTACAGGCACATGCTCTTCCATAATTGTTTCTCGATGGTAGATTTCTTCTAGAAAAAAACACCCCAGACATACTTTCTTCATTCTTGTCTTGCAGATTTTTGCGGGTTTCCCGTCTTTCTCATGTAACCTTGCTTACATCCATAACATTTGGCATCATATCTTCAGATATTATACCCATGTCCTTCAATACCGCTGAAGCAATCATTGCTGCTAACCTTTCAGAAACTGCATACTGATCACAAACCTTTGGAAATGTAGGCAAGCTAACTCATGTTTGCGAGGTGCTGTTTTTTCCCCCTGGTAAATGTTATCAGGATCAGTTACCTTATGAAAGTTATTGTCTGAAATTTCTTCTTCATCAAAATTTTCCGCTGAATACTTATAATCGATTTTTGACTTTTTTTTCAAGACGACTTGCTTCCAAAGATTTTCTTTTATTTTTCCGCATCATTCTTATAGTTTCAATCTTAATACCGCCAATAGAAATGTTTCGTTCGCTACTCTGGTGCTTCAGAAAAGCCTGTTCTTTTATGGGAACTTTACGAGAACGTTCGCATTTGCACTTATCAAATTAGCATTTGCAAGCAGCAATATCAAACTTTTTACACTCAGCTAAAAAACTATTAACATTTTGCTGGACAGTCTCGCTCTGTTTTCTATTACTGCTAAACCATTTCTTAAGGTTTTGATATTTATTGAGAAATGATCGAATCATTTGAAGAATTCTTTTTCTAGAAAAAATTGGAAATGAGGCACGATTCCAAATTAATTCTAATCTATCGGCCATGATTACAGAAATTTCGCTGACTGTAGATTCCTTAGATTTCTTATCATGTTTCAAGTTATTCTCTACAAATAAATGAAACCGCATAATTTCTTCGTATGTGGGCAACATATTATCGCCTAACTGCTTTGGTTTTCCAAGAATCAGGTCTTCAACATCACCTCTAGTTTTCACAATCAAATTCATGCTGAAATGCAATATCAAAGCAGGAATAAAATGCTGTGTTGCCTTCTAAATAAATTCACTTTTAGATAAACAGCTTTTAATGTCTAGAAATAGAATTCATAAATACACAAAACGAGTTGCAAGATGATCTCACAGCAATAATTTCCTTTCAAAAGTAAATACATTGCGCGGTGAAAAATACCATCAGCGCCACCTGGTTCTGATTAAAAAGGAAAATTTCGCTCGGTTTGTTCTTATTTGTTCTTTGCACGGGACCTCAATCTATATTTTAATACTTTATTTAAATATAGTTATTTGTAAATGAACAATGGAAAAGTTTTTCCTTCAAGCAATTTTTTGTTTTAAAAAAATGATTTTTTTTCTTTTTTGACCTTTTTTCTTCCCTTTAGTGGACCATCAAGATATTTCCCTACAATTCTAAAATTTTGTACAGTCATTGACCAGCATGTGATCCAACTATTTTTTGCTATTGTATATTATATATCATAGGATTTTTTATTTTATAAATAATATTAAAATACTCTGTTTTTCGAATTTTTGTGACATTTCGGTGCAATAGTGGACCCTCAAGATATATTTCAAAAATTTTGAAATTCTGCATTTTTCCTATTCAATAGAGAACACAACTTTTGGTCGCTATTGGATTTTCAAATTTAAAAAAAAAAGTTTTTTTCACTGCACCATAGTTTTGAGGTCTTCTGAATTCATTTATGCTATTTTTACGATATGTGTGTGTGTGTGAGTGTGTGAGTGAACACGATAGCCCCTAAACGGGGCGTTCGATTGAGCTCAAATTGGGTATATATGTTACAAACCACGGTCGCAAGACCGGTATTGATTTTGGTATGTATAGGAGTTGTAGTTTTTCTACAGGGCTACGACAAAGATTTCTTTTACATTATGGCCTATGGGAGGAAAATTTTGGATGTGCGCTAGCGTTTAAACGCTACATTCGATTGAGTTACAATTGGGCATATATATTACAAATCACCGTCGCAAGACCGTTATTGATTTTGGTGTGTATAGGACCTAGTTTTTCTACAGGGCTACGACAAAGATTTCTTTTACATTATGGTCTATGGGGGGAAATTCTGGTAAGTGTGCTAGCGTTTAAACGGTGCATTCGATTGAGCTCAAATTGGGCATATATGCCATAAACTACCATTGTAAGACCGGTATTGATTTTGATGTGTATAGGTCTTATAATTTTTCTTCAGGGCTACGACAAAGATTTCTTTTACATTATGGTGTATGGGGAGAAATTCTTGAAAGTGCGCTAGCGTTTAAACGGCGCATTCGATTGAGATTCAATTTGGTATGTATGTTTGAACTATTCATCGATTAAAATTTATTTAAATGCTTGGTAATGATCTTAATCATAAGTGTTCGGAAAGTCGAGTGGAGTCACTCCAGATTTTTTAATTAACGTGAGATTTAATTCTATCTTGAAGCGTGGATAATTTGTGAAGAAAAATTTGATGTCCATGCAATTTTGCGTCCATCTACACTCTGGTGGTGTACCAGGACGCTCTGGTTGTGCAGTGTTACTGAGTACTTATAGCATGTTGGAGAAAAATCTTTCTTACTCTAGATATGAACGAGAAAATCATGGGAAGATGAAATGAAATATAGTTTACAATAAAATAATGAATAAATCTGAAAGCTTTATTTGTATCCTTTATGCAGGTTTCTACCTTCAAGAGAAGAAACCTGCCTCCTTGCCACCTTCGCTCAAGAAGAACCTGCAGCCTATTCTATATATTTCTGTTTATGAGAAGAATCTTAACCTCTGTTACGTTATTACATTATTTACTTTATTAACGTAAAAAGGCTTACTGTAATAGATTGTCTATAAGTAATCAATCCCACCACCAGTACCTACCTATCGCACACATATGCCCCCCCCCCCTCCTAAAAAGTACATTGTTAATTAATGTTGTTGTCTCTTTCAGATTCTGTGCGGAAAAATACAAATTTTGTGTGATGCAGACGAAAAAAGTATGGTACAAGTGTTGAAGTCTGTCCTTCAATAAGCAGCTCTGAATGCGAAATGCACGCAAGGCAAAAATAATTTGTTTAATGCTTAAATTAACATTAACAGTAATAAAAAGTTATTTTTAGTTTCATTTTCTCATTGTATACAAATTTCACATTAACGAAATATAAAAGGTACATAACGACATTGTATGTGTTGTGTTCTGGGATAAGGCCAATTATCTGCACGAAGGATCAAGGTGTGTAGGTGGGGTGCCCTCCGTGGGGGTTCTTTTTAAGGGGTCCTAACCCGTATTTACGCTAAGTTTCGGAGAAATCCACGGAAAACTCCGAACGGTTAGGTTGACGGACGCGCGATGGGACCCGAACCGGGGACCTCCGCACTTCGCCTGTCTACCATTTCCAGTGACATAACCAATGTGCCATGGTGAGGCCTAACGACATTGTAATTGACAGCAATTTTCTTTTTATATTTTATTCTTACAGTCGATCATAAGTAACTGCTTTTTTTTTCTTTCAAGAGAGCTTTATTTGTTATAAGAATTTAGATGACTACAAATGTAAACACACCAAACTAAAATGAAAAAAATATCTGCAGAATGTTATAATGTTTTTTTGATGATTAAGTTTCTATCCCAAATTGAGTAAAAAAGTTTCATTAGCGTAAACTAGACTCCTAAATGAAAAAAGAAAATATACTATACGCAATTTTATAAATAAAAAGTAAATTATCTGCTTCTTTATATACTGTTTGTGACAGGAATATCTCGTATTACGCAACTTACTTCCTTATTCCTTATTGACACTAACACGCTCTATGAATAAGAAGAATCATCCAATTTATTTTATCAGTCTTTCGGGAATAGTTCCTTTAATAGAAGTGTTAAAATAAAGATCCATTTATACCATGAATAAATCTTTAGTAATTTATAATTTTGTTTGAGAGAGTGCGATTTCAGCAAAAATCCTTTTGATGGAATTCTTTGAGTTATATTTTAAGAACGCATTATAGAATTTTAGAAATTCAAGGATAAGTACTTAAATCATAATTGATTTTCACAAAGTTTTCAAAAAACGCTGCATTTATTTGTTGAAAAATATTTTTAACTGGAAAGGTTGGATGGAAAATAATTTGAATATTTAGAATAATAATAAGTAATAGAAATGATGACGACGATAATAATACTTACGGAGAGTTTTGAAAATTACGCAGTGTGGATCACATGTACACCCTCCCAAAAAAGTATTCGAGCAAGAGAGAAATTTCCTATTTTAGATTTGCGAATAATAATTGAGTTTTTTAAAAACGCACAACTTGATAGAAATATGGAAATTCATATTTATACATAGCCTAATTCATATTCTATGATAAATAATTTTTAATATACGAAACCAACGTAGGAAATTTCTCTCTTGCTCGAATACTTTTTTAGGAGGGTGTACTTGGAATTTAAATTTTCTCTTTCTGCGTTCTGCGATTAAAATTTTATCTTTTTCAACATCTTTGTCACTCTCTATTACACTGCTCAAAACAATTACAGGATTACTGCAAGTTTTAGGCTAAATAACGGTATAAAGAGAAATAAAGGCTTTGTTCTGATGATTGCAATGCCTCAACAAAGGATTTTAATTGAATCAGAAACTTGGAGAGTTGGTGGTCTTCTAGAAGTGGAAGAAGCCATTGGAGTAGCACAAAGTGTGATATCAAGAATCTGGAACCGTTTCATACAGACTGGAAATGCAAGGCCAAGACCAGGGCAAGGTATGCTCTCCAATCAATGGCATGCGGTTAGGTTAACAGCCAGGCATCGTAGGGCCCGCAGGGAGTGGGCAACAGAGCATGTCAACTGGACGAAAAACGAATGGAGCGATATTCTTTCCTCTGACGAGTCCCGCTTTTCTGTTCATCCTGATGATTGCGTATTTTCATCTGGAGGGAACGTGACACTAGAAATACCCCTGCGTTTGTGCCGGAAAATGTCAGATTTGGCGGTGGTGGAATAATGGTCTATGCAGGTATCTCCATCTTTGGGCGCACCGATCTCCACATCATTCGGAAAGGAGCTCTGACCGGTCGTCGATATAGAGATGAGATTCTCAGACCTTTTGTAGAGTCTTACGCTGCGGCAATTGGAGATAACTTCATGCTAATGGACAACAGCTGCAAGCCACATACTGCACGCTTGGTGGATGTATTCCTTTTCGAGAAAGGAATCGTACGAATGGAATGGCCAGTGTATTCTCCGGACACGAACCCAATAGAACATGTTTGAGACAATCTAGGGAGACGGGTTGCTGGCCATCTACCAACCTCACATACTCTCGAAGAAATGAAAATAGCTCTTCTGGAGAAGTGGGACAGAATACCCCAGCTCAAGGGCGGATTAAAGGGGGGCGGAAGGGGTGACCGCCCCCCCCCCCCGACAAAATCGCATTAATCAGCCACTGTCCCATCTCCTCATTAACAACCTCATTGTCTCCATGCCTTAACGGTATTCAACGTTGTTGGCAGTCCGGGGAAATCATACCCCCAATTAAAAACTTTTTTTTTCAAGGAAAAGCCCTTTTTTATTCGTTTTTTCTCACAAGCACAAATTGTGCTTTTTCTCTTTTATAGACAAATGCTCAATAAAATGTATAATTCTCTTCTAAGCATGTGTATTTTTTTCTCATATATACTACCTCGTCTGTCGATTATATATCTAAACAATTTCCCAGCTGCAAAATCCACCCATAACCTCAATATCCTTTAATTGTTTTGAGGAGTGTATTACACTAATCTGAATTAGTAAGCGCCGACAACTAATCAAAATTTCTACTCTTGCATAAAGTGTCCTTTTAATTGCTATATTTCAGTTTAATTATATTAGAGTAACTTTGGATAACATTAGGATTGGCGGGTTCTCCTGAAATATTAGCGATATCGCTAAGATGGGTACTGGTAGTATTTCGCCAAATATCGCCGATTTGGCGACATTTGGCGAACCTTTTAAGGGGTTCTAACGTTTATTCACGTTGCATCTGGCCAAAATTATGGACCGTTACACAATAAGAAATACCAATAATTTTACCGCAAATATTGCCGTAAAATAATACAGCACTGTGTGTTGTAAATCCACTCACGAAATGGCGTAATGACGTTGATAAACCATTCACGATGATTGCACAGCAAATTGGCAGAGTCTTTACAACACAACGTGTTGGCGTTACGATTACCCACACCTTGTGCTGTAATCTAGGAAAATAATTTTTGCAGTATACATCAACAGCTGTTCAGACCAGAAAGCTGGATCATCACACATCAGCCATCTACCGCTGTTTAGTGTGTTATCCTGTCGGCCATTGGTCGGCCTAGACAGTTTAAAACCTTCAAGTATTCACGCACGCACGGAAAACCATCCTTCAAAAGACGCTTCAAGTGCTGCGTAATGTAAAAACCTCGCAAAAACGGGACAAAGACAGAGGAATGCACAAGATCTTAGCTTTAGAAAATTGTAAGCCATAATTATTAATTTTTTGATTCCTATAACTTACAACGATTTTAAAGAAAAATTTTATTGTATTCACATATGACGGTTATGGAGGAACTCACTGTACTTATATACACGCTATTTTCCAAGCTGCGAACGACAAGAGCTAAATGCAAACATGAGTGCAGTAGCAATGACGCATGTGCAAAACTACAAATTAACAGTTCAGTAACGTCAAATGGAGCAAGCATATGTCACGCAGTAGCTAGATGACAAAATAACAATAATGGATGTACTACACAAAAATGCAAGATCTTTCGGACTTTTTCAGTGCTTTAAAATATCGAATTTACAATACTTGGTGCATTCATCGCCCATCTAAAAAGTGTCACCATGCATTGCGCTAAAGCACATTTTATCCATCTGCTGTTTCAACATGCGGCTTTTATGATGACACCCAAAATGTGTGGCAACCCTAACCTAAGTAATTGAATGACAAATACTGTTAAAACAAAAAGCATGATCTTCATTGAAATGAGTCCAGAAATCGAGTCAACACTGCACTGAGTATTAAGAACAGTAAGGTATGGGGTGGCTGGTTAATGTTAATAAACATTACTTTCCCGGGACACCTATTATTATCAACAGTAACAGGATTCATTGAGTTAATAAGGTTAACAGTACAATCTTTGTAGACGGGCATACAGGGTGAGTCAGAAAAAAATGGCCAAAACTTTACGGGTTAAAACATACATCTACTCGAGCAAATTTCGACATAGAAAGTATGGGCGAAACGCAAACGGCAAGCCGCTAGGTGGCGTTGCAAATGGTGTAAAAGGTTTGTCGGAACACAAACGGCGAGAATTTAAAAGTCAGTTTTCCGCTGGAGCATTCAAAGAATTAACGCAAGGATTAGAAGAGATACTTCAGAAAAGTGTATTAACAGTAATGGAATTGATGTACATGCTCAAAGAAACTGCTCAATGGCATTCCCGTCCTCCGCGCCGTACACGAAGTGCATATCCGCCATTTTGTGGTTCATATAACCAGACATCCTCTCAACCACAAAAGAAAATGCTTTTCGATGCAAGGACCGACCCTTACATACCCTTTATAACACCACCTTTAGGTGTTCAAGTTTCCATGTTCAACGCCACCTAGCGGCACGCCGTCTGCTTTCCGCCCATTCTATCTATGCCGAAATTTGCTCGCGCAGATGCGTTCTATCACCCCATAAAGTTTCGGCAATTTTTTTCAGAGTCAACACGCATATAGGACCAGACAACCTCTGGATTATTGAAAAAAAATCTGGATTGTCAAGATCTTTTGTTTTTGTCTCAAACTTAAGAGGTCGTAGGAGGATTAAGGTTTCAAAAAATCGATTTTTCAGTTTTAATTTTATTTGAAACCTCAGTTATTTCTGAGCATTTTGACCACAACTTTATGCAACAAATCCAACTAAAACCGGAGAAACACATAAAAACGTTTTATGAAAGCTTGAATGAAATACGGCATAAAGATATTTGAATGCAAGACGGTAACTTTAAACTGAGTTTTCTCAAAACGCATTTTTCATGAACTATCCGTAAGATAACAAAATTTCTATGATTCATATCTTCATAAACTTCGTTTAATTATAACTGGTATCAGTATCTATAGAATGAATTAATATTAAAAATGGAAGAGAAAAACTTTTAAAAGTTTTAACAGACATATACAGGGGGAAAGTAAGATTTTTTTCAAATTTCAATTTAAAATACAATTTAAAAATTCTAAATTAAAAAAATTTTCTTAAATATTAATTCACCTAAAAAATACATATTTTACTTTATCTTGCTACAAACATTTTTTATATGTGTGTTTAAATTAGCCTATCTTACGGGTAGTGACATGTACTATTGAAAAATATTAGTAAAAGCTAAATAAAAAAAATGTGAAACATCTGTGAAAGGTACTGTAATTTTATCTAAATTTTTATGATGTGTTATACTGCATTATCACACAAAAAAATTTCATTATGCTGTGACTGATATTTCGATCATAAAATGTAAAAGCGCAAGTGACTAAAATACGTGTATATTTGCTTCTTAGTCCTCCTAAGACCCCTTAAAGTCATGTGATTTCGTTAGGTCGACATTCTAGTACACTTGATACATGCACTACAAAATACATAAGATGAACTAGGAAACAACGACGAAAGAGGGAGGGAAGCACAAGAGCGGGCATCCTTGTCTACATCTGCGGTCAACGGTGGATAGGAAGACAATATGTCATGTTTCCGAAGAGTGTCGGATTACTGAACGTCCGGACTAACGAACGCGGTATTATCAAGAGTGTACAGTATTTATTGTACTCACGAACACGCTGGAATCGATCCTAAACGCACTCATACTCTTGGAGTGAAACAAATTTTCACCACACATCATCGTTACTACCTGAATACAGTAATATTTGAATACTTACAAGATATTGCAACACATCGAATGCCGCATACATAAGCAGCTTATAATCCAATTAACTTTATAACTTTTCTACTAAAAGCTTATTTGCTTCTATCAATTGTTGCTCCCCATTGCTGCTTATTTTACTGGAATTGATATTTTAAAAGTCATAATCTTGTTTACGGGGATACTATTTCCGAAAATATTTCAAATTTCCATATTTTTGTAAACAGATTAAAAGGTACTGTTAGGGAACGGTAAATATCACAATTCAGCAGAAAGGGAATTCTTTGAAATAAATTTAAGTATTTTGCAGATAAAGCTATTTTAGAATAAATAAACATGTACATTTTCACGGCCACATATTTTAATTAAGATTTTATATCGAAAATTGATGTAAAAGCATGAATTATTAAACTAAGGACCCAAAATAAATTAAAATTTCGAACTTACCAAAACCTTACCAAGACCTTACCAAAACCTTAGGTTTCTTTTCCACTTTATACAGGGTGCCCCGTAACTATTGGTACAAAATTTAAGGAGAGATAGGGCACATAATAAGAAATCAGAATCCCATAGCAACGTGATATCAAAAATGCCGTTTTCACTAATTATTCCTTTGGGAAAAGTATTGGAGCATTCGTCTAATTTCTTAACCAAATAAACAAAGGGCTCGTCTCCGAAAATTTATTCCATGAAATGAAATAGAATTTTTAAATGATAAATTTTAGTCAGATTTTTCTGTGAAAGATTCATTAGTTTTCAACAAACACTGGTAGGAAAATTTATTATTTTAGCGCTTGTTCCAAAGTGATTATTAACAGCTACACGAAGACGACGTTTCCGACCCCCATATTACTATGGGATTCTTATTCCTTTTCATGTGCCCTACCTCACTTTAAATTTTGTATCAGTAGTCATGGGAGATCCTAATGACTCCGTAACACTTCACTGTACTGTAAAATTCCATGAGAAATCTTGTAGAGAATTCAAGTGCTTACAAAATCCACGAATCCCGATCACAACCATCTTGACTCAGTACTATTTAAGTCGTAGCCGCTATCACTGTACTAAATTTTGTCCGATTCTACGAACGGTGTCTAAGAAGTTCTCTAACGAAAGTCGAAAAATTCAATAATTCAGATTCAGATATTTTAAGGGAACAAGGGACGTTAAAATTCAAAATTTTCAATTTTGATTTTTTACTTGTAATCATATGTAAAATTGTTTAACACAATAGTTTGCATCTGTATTGAAACTAAAAGTTAAAAAATAAATAATTTTTTAAATAAAAACTTGATACTTTTTTGAAAAAAAGCGCCTTCTGTTTTTTTTACTTAAAATATCCCATGCGCATTCCAAATTAATAAAAAGCTATAGTTTTTAAATATGCACTTCCATTATATGTATGAACATATCTGTACATTCATTTTTATGCGTGACAAGGTTAAGCTTTGTAAAAAAATTAAATTCATGTGAGATGAAGCTTTTTTTTCAAATTTACATCCTATTGTTCCATTTAAATTCCTATATCTCTATTTATTAACTTTTGTTTGAAAATTCAATTCACAATTATGTTCATACACGCATTACAAGTATACTCTCAAAAAATTACAGCTTTTTATTAATTTGGAATGCGCATGGGATATTTTGAAAAAAAAAATTGAATGCACATTTTTTTTCTCAAAAATATTAATATATTTTTGAAAAAAGATTTACTTTTTTATTTTTAGTATTAATGTAGATGTAATCCTTTGTGTTCAACAACTTTACGTATGATTTGAAACTAAAAATTAAGAAATGACAGTTTGCAATTTTAACGTCCCTTGTCCCCTTAAGTAATTATTCTTTAACAACATGTCCGATCAATACTCCATCACCACAGTACAATCTACGGCATAGCCACAATCACTGTGCCAAATTCAGTCTTTCACATTCAGTGATTATTCCACAACGACAAAGCTGATCACTACGACACAACTACAGTCTTGCCACAATGTAATCCACGCTATATCACTGTGCCAAATTTGATCAAGATCGAATGAACATGGTCTCGGAAGAATTAACGAACAAATGGAATCATTTTCGTTGATTACTCCTCAACGAGGAGACCTACCACTAACTACCATCTTGCTTCATAAGCCATCTATTCCGTGGCCGCTGTCGCTGCGCCAACTTCGATCAAGGTCCCAAGAGCGGTCTTGGAGGAGCAAGAGTACAAATTTGGCAAGGATCAATCACAAATCCTTGCTTCGTCTTTGGATAAGTTCAGCAACAACCATTTCAGAAGTACAAGATCGAAAAATGGAGTATAAAAATATCAATTTTTACTGTTAAAACTTATAGTTACTATTAAGTAATTATTCTTTGACATGGTTTTTGCGTTATGCATTTAAAAATAAAAATTAAGTGTTGACAAACAAAAAAACTAGATCAGAATCAACATGTTTCACAAACATGAAAATGGATCCAGATCAGTGGCGCACACAAGGGGGGGGTGGTCCAGGGGGTCTGGACCCCCCCCCCCCCCATCGGCTTTGATTTTTTTTTCGATTGATTATTACCCTATATCTATAGTAAATAAAATGATTCCAAAAAAAGGTAGCAATAGTTTCAGTTCTAATAAATAAAAAAAGAAATTTTTTTTCTCGTTTTCCTCAACTTTTCAAAGACGAACTGAAAGCGAACATATAACACCATCTTGTTCTCAAAACTGTACAACTGTTATTTTGCTTCCTATTGTATTGTGTAGTGTATTCTTAGGGAACTGGATGGGACGAGTTTTGATGAATTCCATCTAATGAAAACGAGTTCTTTCATCACTGATTTTTGTCAATCTGGAACATCCCTAAAAGTTGGACCCCTCCAAACCGTAAAAGTTGGACCCTCCCCCCAAACTGTAAAAGTTGGACCCCCCCCCCCCCAGCCAAAAATCCTGTGTGCGCGCCTGATCCAGATGCAAACATACAAGTTTTTTCGACGCACATTTTTTCTGAGATAAGCAAATAAATCTGTAGTTTATTTGTTTATTCATTTTTTGTCCCTCGTATTAGTTGTTTTTACAATTTCCATCCCGTGCTAAGTACGGGTACTTCAGCTATTGGCATATAAAAGCAATTTATGCTTGGCACTATGCTTTTTACCATGCTTCTATTTTTTCTCACTACATCTCATTAATATGAAAAATGTTATCTTCTTTCATGATTTTCTTGGCAATAAAAAGAATGATTACCAGGCTACAGATTTTATTCTAGTAATACTCACAGATTTATCCTTATAATGCTGCACTCTTACGTAGAACTAAGTTTTATCTCTCACAGCTGTTTTCTTCTTAATAATAATAACAAAAACCTCTTGAATTACTATACAAATAAACCGTGTATATCATCCAATTAGTTTTACCAAAGTCGTCGAAAACTTTTGTCGTAGGCAATTGTTACTACATAATGCTGATATGTATTTTTCTTTTTAATCAATATATTTAAAAATAACGAAACAGTAATTTTATTTAAAATTTTGAATTTTTCATACACGCATTTGATGTTATTTATTAACGGTGGATATCCAATTACAGTTTTACACCAGCCGAATTTTTTCACCGTGATCGGGAAATAACAAAAAATTAAGGACATATTGCAGACGGGCGTAGTTAATTTATTTTTCTTTAAATTAAATTTAGTCTTTTAGAGATAAAGCTATTTTAGGATAAACAAACATGTACATTTTCATCTCTACATATTTTATATAAGATTTTACATAGAATATTTATGAATAAGCATGTGTTACTACGCTAAGAATACAGAATAAGCTAAAATTTTGAAATTAGCAAAAATTTTAAGTTTCTTTCCAATTTATATCGCAATAACTCCATACATTTCACTGTAGAGTAAAAGTTCGCAAAGAATGTTCTTGAGAATTTAATTGCCTACGAAATCCACGTATAAATAATTTTTATGACCAATACAATGGCACAAGTGTAAATTTAAACAAAAACGGAAAATCGCCTTTTTTCAAATTTAGTTGTTCTTCAGTATTTCACTAATAACTTTGCAACTCTGTTTTCTTAGTGAAAACTTCAAAGTTAAATAATTAAGGAACAGGTATAAAATTCTGCGTCGATTGAATATATAGAATGATTTTCTTTGCAATAAAAAAAAAGATTACCAGGCTACAGATTTTATTTTAGTAATGCTCTCAGATTTACCCTCATAATTCTGCGCTTTTACGTAGAAATAAATCTTACCTCTCAGCTCTTTTTTTCTTAATAATAATAACAGAGACGTAGTGAATTACTAAACAAATACAACGTGCATAATTAATCTTGCAATTTGTCGTAAACCTTTGTCCTAGAAAATCCTTACTAAATAATGCCGACATATTCTTTAAAAGAGTTATTTTTGTTCGCTTAAAATTTCGAACTTTTCATATATGCATTTAATATTATTATTAAATAAAATATCCCTGTTGAACTTTTTTTACGAGCAAAATGCTTTTACCAACAAAAAATTAAAGCAGTGTTGCAAATGGACGCATTTAATTTATATACTTTTCAGAATTAAAAGATACAATTTTTACAGTTACTAAATTTATTTGACAGTTTTAAGCAACAATTTTTTTGGAGCTGGAGCATTATCACGATCAATTTGATATTTAAAAGCTGACAGTGTTAAGTTGTGGGGATTATAGATTACTAGCTGAAGTACCCTTCTTCGTTAGCGAATGGGAAGAATAAAGCGCGAATAGAAAGAAATGAATTCCAAATTTATTTGCTTATTTTACGAATTTTTTGTCTCGTAAAGATATATTCCAATCTGGATCTACATATCGTATTTTTTGGTGTAATTTGTTTCCGTCAAAAAGCTTTTTAGCATTTAACTTACTATTGCATTTTTATATGCGTGACGTAAAAACGACCCCAAAGAGTAGTTAAATCCATCCCCAATTTTAACGTTATCATTTACTTTGTATAAAGTCCCTATAGACTGTTGTTATGATAATGAGTTAGGCTATCATAAATTCCTATGTACAGTGTTGTCACTTAAGTCGTTAAATGCTACAATCAAATGAAACCTGGAGTAATTTTTAAAGTTCTTAAAATTCGGAAAATAAAAGTACATGAAACATGAAACAAATTAAACAGTGAAAATAAACACTCAAAAAACTGGTGTTATAAGATAAAATAAATAAAAACTTTGTGAAAAAAACCACACATAAAAGGTTACTTCAAGGCGTAACGATCGTTTCGACCGAAAATTCTTTCGGTCTTCTTCAGACAAACCCTTCCGTCAAACAGAGCAGGAGTTCCCGCTGCTCTGTTTGACGGAAGGGTTTGTCTGAAGAAGACCGAAAGAATTTTCGGTCGAAACGATCGTTGAAGACCGAAAGAATTTTCGGTCGAAACGATCGTTACGCTTTGAAGTAATCTTTTATGTGTGTGTTTTTTCACAAATTTTTTATTTATTTTATCAAATAAAACAGTAACCTTTGAAAAACACTCTGTTCTTGAGGAAATTCCACATTACATAGAAGTTACTTGATATTTATATTAACACTTAGATTTTGTGAGAAGTTGCTTTTCTTTCATGTTTCTAGATTTTTGCTGACTCGCAACACAGTTTGGCATTTTACCAAGCTTTATTGTGACAGTTATCACAAGATTATTGAGCAAGAAATAAAATTACAAGAATAAGGTAAAATGTCTAGGGTTGGAATGGACTTTGCGCAAGAAAAGTCTTCTTCAGGAAAGGGGTCCTCCGACGAAAAGTCTTATTCAGGAAAGGGGTTCTCCGACTACTCTACACAAGATTATTGAGCCAGAAATAAAATTACAAGAATAACGTAAAATGTCTAGGGTTGGAATGGAATGCGCAAGAAGAGTCTTATTCAGGAAAGGGGTCCTCCGACTACGTAAGTTTGAGAACCCTTGTTTTAAAGCATACATGGAGGATTTTTGTGTACTGTATTTTTTTTCGTATCCTGTGTTTTATTTATAGGAGATTATACTAGTTTCATTTTAACTACGAAAAATAATGTAGCAGCTGAATTTTACTATCTGATTTAACAAAATCAATGATGTAATAGGACATTTGATTGACATGTTGACATTATTTTGGCATAATACTCTTCCGCTCTAGTAGATACTATTCAGGTTTTTATTGATATCATTTATTTTATTTAGGTGAAACATCGCTACTGTTGACTTGTCTACTTCTTATTTATTTTTATCTTTGCATTTGCTTCTACAATAAGAGGGGCATAAATGATAAATTATAACATCTATTTGCTAACACACGAATATTTGGAATAATATTGAATCTGCAATACGTAAAATGTAAGTTTTATTATTCAGAAGTTTTATTCGTGTCTGTTTATCCTTTCAAGATAAAACGACGGTAGTGTTTGTTTTTCTGATACATTTACAATCAAATAGTAATAGCTGGATTACAACCTACATTTACTAAAACCCGATGGTTTTAGACATGCTGATGAGTAATATCATTCAGTCTTGGATAGCAAACGTATGGTTTGCAAATATTCTGATATATCATGCAGTAGTTGCCTGTTGATGCTGCAAGACACGCTTCTTATATGGAAGTAGATCTAATCTTGGCAGAAATATTCATAAATTTTTGCAGATCAATATCTTTTTTGCATAGAATGTCTAAATTAAATGTTCATTGGTTTAGCGACGCTTTATGATATTTGAGATTTTTGGCGACACTTGCTATGCAATTAATGTATTATTACTCCATATAGTTTTTAAGTACACATTATGACTGTTATTATTATTATTTAAAGGAGAATACTTCATTTTGCTTGGTAACCATCTCGGCGCTTTATCACTCTTTCATTTAGCGACACTTTCGTGTTCTACGAGAGACCCAATTTTTTAAATTAGACCCCCCTCAAAAGAACGCGTAGAAAGTAATTGCATAAAATAAATTTTAAACAGACTAGCAATCGGAGGCAGTATTTCAAAATTAAAGGAAAATATTTTCACTAGTGCAAATTTTAATTAAAAGTTCTTATCTAAGATATACTTCGAATGAAAGACTTAAAGAAATCAATTGTAAAATTTAAGTGGAAAAATAATGTTGTTTTATGGATCAGAAATTTTGTGAAGTGTCTTTAATTGAGTAGTAATGACATGGACGTATAATAAGCTTAGGTAAAAAGTTGTTTTGTAAAAATATTCAGATCATAGCGAGATAATGAGAGGTTTCTTCAAGAAACTATAATTTAGTAACTTAATTAACTAGATTTGCAGTCATATCGAATTGTAAAGTATTAGAATATCAATGTGTAATGAGCTTTTAAATTAGTTTTTCTTTATAACTCATTAAAAGTCTGTCAAAATTTCTAGTTCTTCTGCTTTTAGTTTTTGTCTGGAAATATCTGTAATGTAGAGCTTGTAATCTACATATACTAATTATATGCTATTTGTAACCTAACATTTGTGACAGATAACTGTAATCTAATGCATTACAATTCAATGTTATAACATAGATTTGAAATTACAAAACTGAATTGTAATGTTTTAGAATTCCATTGTTTAATGGTTTCACAAACTATTTTTACTTATACCTCATTAAAAGTGTCTTAGAATTCCACCTTTATACTTAATCTAGAAAATAAAATAAATTTAATTTTGTTTATATAGTAAACGAATTTTGCATGCATTTACACTTAATTAAATATATTAAGCAAATATGTTCTTATTTAAAAACCAGAAAGTTTCGATGAATTTTAAACCAGTTTTTCGATTCAGAGTAAAACAGAAAATATACACGCATAGATAGATAGATATTAAAATTAGAATGTTCTACTAAAGTCATCAAGCATCATTAACCTGCACACATGTTTTATTGGTATGTATTATTGCATAGCGAAAAGTTAAAACCAGTTCAATGTTATTCAAATACTTCACAAAGTTATTAAATATTGATTTTCACGCATAGAGTGTATTCTGCCAGAAATATTTTCCGTTCACCCTATGCAGTTATCAAAAAGCATTATTAAAACCTTGCGTGAAGTTAACTGGCCTCATCATAGCAGTAAAATATAGCAAAGTATCATCATAATTTAATATTTCACAATTTTTGTCCTTTAACACTTTGTAAGAGTGCATCACATACTTTTTCAAGAGAGGCTTTCAATAAATTTTTCGAGTCTCTAAGACATTATTCAATTTTTTTTTTAACTGTTCAGATATTTCGCGATTTTTTAAGATAAAATTTTTAAAATATTTATTTGCCAGCTTTCATTTATTGATAAATGGACTAAACTGAAAGATATCGCGATAAACAAATACGTATGCCGATATGAAGTGATGTAATGTTTATGTACATTTTGTTATTCAATCCACCCAGAGGTGTAGCCAAAGGGGGGGGGTTAGGGGGGTCATAATCCCCCATGAGAAATTTTTTGCCATACAAAATGTATATTCTTCACTATATTATTACACACACGTATACATATGTATGAGTTGTAGTAGTCGTAACCCCCCCATGAAAAATTTCTGCTACGCCCCTTTTTTGACAACAGACCCCCTTTAGAGACCCCTTTTTTGACGACAGCTGGCTGCGCCGGCACAGCCAGCTATCGTCGAAAAAGGGTCTCTAGATCTGTGACACGCGATGAACGTTTCGATCGTCCGTCATCTTTCTGGTAGTTAAGTCGAGCGATGGCAACAGCTGCCCTTTTTTCAGCATTGGGCCATCTATCCGGCTGTTCTCTCATTCTTCCATTTTTCAGAAAATGTTAGTGCTGTTAAAAATAATCGTGACCATTCTTTTTACGGGAAAGGACGTGCTAAAAAGTAAAGGATCCTCTTGGAGCTATGTCACCCGCAACTATTTTGTAGAAATCAAACCTATTCTTCGTGACTTGCGACAGTCAAAACGTCAAAGTTTGGTGTTCCCGGAACTGGAACACTGCGCGTTAAAGGGTTAATGACGGTCCTTGACCGGTTTTGCAACATGAGTCCTGGCAATGAAATGCATAGAGAAATTTGACGGGCGGCAAACCTTTGGCAGTAAATGGACGTTTACATTCGATTTCATGCTTCATTTGCACCAATTGCTGTTTACAGAGCCCAAGCGTTACATTTATTACCGCGCTCCAGTATTTTGTAGTACAGTACACTCTTCATATCCTACCAGACAATGCAAGGACTCATGTCGCAGAACCGGTCAAGGATAAGTTAGTAATGTTTGGCTAGGAAATTTTTTAACACCCGGTGCATAGCACTAACATAGCCCCTCCGGACTGCCATCTATTTTAGTTTCAGCTTTTTATCATGAAGAGGCTCAGAGATATATTGAGATGCGAAAAGACAAAATTTCAGCAGTAAGCTACCTGGAGGTAGCGAAATAACTACGCAATTCTCTTTTCTTTATTATCTCTGACAGGATTCGTGAACGTGTTTGGCTTTATTATAATAGAATAAGAGACAACCTTTGGTATTACATGCATATAATAATAATAAGAGTAATAATAATAATAATAATAATAATAGTGACAAATGCGACAACAATAATAACTACAACATCAATAACAATAACGAGAACAGCAACAAAAACCGCAACAAAAATAACTATAATTATTATTAATATTATTATTGCAGTTCTAAAGACCTATCTCCTTTTCTATTATATGCAGATATTTTATTACATAGTAAAATTAAATACCAATGTGAAATTACATGTGAAATTAGTGTTTAACAATTACAATACTTATGCAAGTAAATTAATTTCTTGATCATTTGTACAATAGAAATAACATAACAAAGTTTATTAAGATAACACTGACTAAATCACAAAAATGACACAAAATAAAGTTTATTTATACATAATTCTAAATTTATATTTTAGTATACAAACTTAAATATAAAAATTGAAAACAATACTTAAGTAATTGGCAAAAATCCCTTCCGCATTTCAACAGTAAAGCATTCTAAGGTTTGCACAGAGTTTAAATTAAAATGTCACTATAAAGTCTCCTTATATACAGGCAAGGTAATTTAAATTTAGTCACAAGTTTCAAGGTATTCTACAATATACTCGTGTAGTTAGAATAATGAAGGTTATTAATATCAGGTTTTACACCAAACAGGTTATATAAGTTCAGTTTCATTGCTATGTATAATATTACTTTATTAAGAAAAAGGTAATTATTATTGCAATTATGATGTTTATTTATTAATTATCTAAAGATAAAGCAAAATGTCATTTGATAAATTTACTTTTCACTGACAATTTTCTATAAAATACTGTAACTGTTTAATATTTAGTACATTAGTACGAGTTTTTAATATACAAGGTGTTCACCATGAAAATTTCTTTATTCAGAGCTCCGTACAGCAAGGACTACTAATCAGAATGTTTTGAAGGAAATTTATTTTTTGAAGGAAACCTTAATGAGCCCTTAAAAAAATAAAGTTACAAAAATCACAACTATTTGCCCTTCTACCATGTACTAGTCAAAAATTCGACAGCCAATCGCAGGCTAAAAAAACATTAAAAGGGTTGCGAAGCAGATGTTTTATGCTCCGACGCAGTGAGAGAATTTGCATATCATCAATGTCAGCAATTATATTTCTCTAAAACACCACCTGGTGGTGATTCTTTGAACTAATCAAATTTCTCTCCCATGGTTTCGTTCGTACTTTCTGCAATTCTGATAGAATTCCAACAACTAGTTTTCGCTTTTCTCTAATAGCGAATAGCGAAACTAATTTAAAACACCCCGTATATATCAAGTGCGATAATAGGGAATAGTATTTTTTGTGAAAATGAATTTTTAAGCTTATTAATAAAACATAGGAAATATAAATTAGTGTTTTATTTACACACTATTGATTCAGTAATATTATATATTGTAAAAGACCCGTCTGGAAAATAAATTTAAATGATTACATGCATTAGAAAATTGTGCATTAACCCATTTATACCTAGTGTCCCTTTTTTGGTACGGCATTTTAGCTATCAATCGAAAACCTTATTTATTTTTCCTAGCCTTTATTCACGAGTATTGAACCTCAACTCCATAAAATATTTTAACATGACCAAGTAGGATGTTGACATTTATATTTTTATGCATAGTGATTTTAAAAGAAATCATCCCTTGTTCAAGAAGTTGACATCAGAAATTTATCTATTATTGCTTGTATTTGACAAAAATGGAAGAAAGTCACAAAAATATCTGGGCACAAAAGGGTTAAGTTCGTTGCTTGGTGTAAAACGTTAGACTATGAAAATGAAATTATTGTTAGGGTGTTTTTTATGTTGCTTATTTATGTCTAGTTGGAAAATTGACTAAAATATAAAAAGTTATTTGCTAGAATAAAATAAATGTTAATTACTGAAACGGATAAGGAAAAATTACTTTTAGAAAATTCTGCATAAGTCAGCTCATGTTATTTAAAATAATATATTAAGAAGCAATTATTGGAAATAAGACAAAAAATGATTTTAGATAAAGCTAATTTAAATAACATGAGGCATTTTTAAGTTTCGATAAGGATAACTTATTTCGTTCGTTTCTGAAATAAATAAGAATTTTCAGGCATGTTTCTCTCTGCTCTACAATAAAAACACATACACCCCCTCAAAAGAAGTATTTGTGTAATTGCCAAATTTTCTATTTTCTTTTTGTCAGTAACTGTTTAGTTAAAAAAATTATGAGGAAATATGTTAAGTCACATTGTTATAAATGACTTGATTCACTTTAAAAGATAATGAATTTTAAATGGGAAACTGACATAGAAACTTTAACTTCCGCACGGATACTTTTTGAGAAGGTTTACATTATGATGAACGAAATACAGTTTGCATAACAACTGCTCAAAATTGCATAATTGATTAAAAGGTTTGTTAAACTATCAAATATTTTTTTTAGAAATTCATTCCAATTCTATTTTTAATTATATTAAAAATTTGTCTTTTAAAATAAAACAAAATTAAATGAGCACAAAATCAAGAAATTTTTAACGCTTGGAAACTTATTCACCCATCAGTCAAATTTCTTATGTCAGTTTTGCAGTTAAAATATTATTCTCCGTAAAAGATAATCATGCCATGCACAGTACGGTGGAACGAGAAAAACTTTATTTCAAAATTCACACTGCCTGAGTCAGCGGTACTCAAGATTTTAACGTCCCCCCCCCCCAACAAAGGCTAAATTACGGTGTCGCCCCCCCTCACATTTTTCAGCATACATTCAGTTTTTTAATCTTTAACAATGAACATTTAGTCGAATTTTCTACAAAATAATGTTATCACTAAAGTTTGAATGAACATTTTAAGCGAAAATGGGTATAATTTTGAGTAAAAATGAGAATACATAACATGATTTTTTAAAAAACATGCATCACTACTTGCTCTTCGGTTTTTCTCGCGGCCCCCCCGCAAACGCTCTGCTCCCCCACTTGGGGGGGTCGTGCCCCACAGGTTGAGAAACCTGGCCTGAGTTATTAAATGGTGCGAAATTGCTAAGAACAAATTGTTTCCAGATTTCAGCTCAAAATATTGTCATCTTCAGGTTCCACACCTCAAGCGAGTATACTTCTAGCTTATTTTTATTAAAATAATAATGTTTCATTAATTAATTGAATAATTACTTATGTTTTCATTATTAAATTGCTTTATTAATACGTTATAAACAGATGTCAGTGCTGGAAATCGTAGATTTAGAAGCAAACGTCGACTTAGGTTCTGATTCATAAATGGAATATACCTCAGAAAAGGATGACGATTTCGTTAGCCACGAAACCCAATGTCGGAAAACGATTGAGGATGAGATTCCCTAATTCTCCTAGACAGACCCAATGCCCGAACTATGCGTTGTTCTAGATAGAGCAGGTGCATCAGAATATTAATTATTCAATGAATTAATTAAAAGTAATTACTTCAATAGAAATTCATAAAAGACTCAAAAAGGACACTGGGAATATACTCACTTGAGGTGTGGAACCTGAAGATGGCGATATTTTGAGCTGAAATTTGGATACAATTTGTTCTTATCAGTTTCGCACCATTTAATGACTCAGGCAGTGTGAATCTTGAGAAAAAGGGTTTTTCTCTCCCCCCTAATGCACAGGGCTCGAAAAATCTTACAATTTTTACACGCCCTTTCGGGCAGGTTAATCAAAATATACATGCCCGGTTAAAATTTGTACATGCCCAAATACCTTTAATTGCCTATTAACAAATACACTAATACACACTAAAAGTATAATATACACTGCTCAAAACAATTAAAGGATATTGCGGTTTTAGGTGGATCTTGTGGCTGGGAAACTTTTTAGCTGATTGATACATGGTCGACAGACGTAGTAGGTTATATGAGAATAAATTACACATGTTTGGCAGAAAAATATGCATTTTATTGCGCATTTGTGTAGAAAAGGAAAAAAACACTTTTTGTGCACATGAGAAAAAATTAATAAGAAAAGGTGTTTTCTTCAAAGGAAATCATTTTCAGTAGGGGGGGGGGGTTCAGTGGTTTCCACGGACGGCCAGCAACGTTGAACACCTTCGAGGCATAGAGTCAATGAGGCTATTAATCACGAGTTGGGGTATTCTGTCCCACTCTTCCAGAAGAGCTCTTTCCAGTTCTTGGAGAGTTTGTGGAGGTGGCTGGCGGCCAGCAAGTCGTCTTCCTAGAGCGTCCCAAACGTGCTCTATTGGATTCATGTCTGGAGAACACGCTGGCCATTCGATTCGTACGAGTCCTTCCTCGAAAAGGAAATCCTCCACCAGGTTAGCACGGTGTGGCCTGCAGTTATCGTCCATTAAAATGAAGTCATCTCCGATTGCTGCAGCGTAAGGGACTACACTAGGTCTGCCCTATATCGGCGACCAGTCAGAGGTCCATCCCGTATGATGTAGAGGTCTGTGCCCCCGTCAATGGAGATGCCACCATACGCCAACACTGCCCCACCGCCAAAGCTGACACTTTCGTGCACGAACGCAGGATTATTCCTACTGCCACGGTCCCTCCAAATGAAAATACGCCTATTATCAGGATGAACTGAAACACAAACTCGTCAGAAAAACATTGCTCCATTCATTTCTACTCCAGTTCACATGCTCTGTTGCCCACTCCCTGCGGTCGCAACGATGCCTTGATGTTAGTCTAACACATACCATCGGTCGGCGAGCATACACCATGGAGCCGGTTTCGGACAGTCTGAGTTGAAACCGTGGTGCCAGTAGCCGAGCGAAGGTGTTGTTGGAGAAGACTAGTGTTCATATTCCGGTGTCTCCGAGCCGTTAACACTAAATAACGATCTTCATTGGGCGTTGTTGCCCGTCTACGACCTTGCCCTGGTCTTCGGCCTGCACTTCCAGTCGCCAAAAACTGGTTCCAAATCCTGGAAATCACACTTTGTGACACTCCAATGACTTGCGCTACTTCGGCTTGAGTTTGGCCCCCTTCTAACCTACCGACAACTCTCCAAAATCTGAATCTACCGGCTGAATCGGTTAAATGACTTCGCTGAGACATCGTACTCATCGAAACAAAGCAGTCACTGAATGCCGATCCTCCTTGTCTTGATTGTCTTTTATTCAGTTGAAAGTCCAATTTCATTCGCTGCCTCTGAAGCGACGTTTTTGACGTCGAACTCAAAATTAGCATACTCCACAGTTTGAAAATCAGAAAAATTTGCATTTGTGATTCTCTTCTTCCATTTTCGGAAAAAAAAAATTTCGCTTATATCTTTATTTTATATAAAACTTACAATGTCCTTTATTTATTTTGAGCAGTGTAATACACATATCATTAAAAATTACTTTTAGTTTAGTTACAGCCAAGTGCGTGCCCTTCCACATGTCTTGTTACTTTTGCATAAATAGCCTTTGTTCAATCCCTGCTGACGGATCAAAGTTTTTTGATTCAACATCATCAACAGTTATTCGCATTCAATGATTCATCGTTTCAGATGACAAATTGCATTGTAATTGATATTTTATGCGATTCATGCACTTAATACTCCCACAGGAAGATGCACAGGGAGAAAAACAGAGCACTATTTCTATAAGTAGTGAAATATTTGTTAATTCTGCCTCTTACTCTTTTAGTTATATTTACTAAATGCCCGGTCGGGCATGTAAGGGTAAAAAAAGGCATGCCCCGGGCATGTGGGGAAATATAATTTTCGAGCCCAGGTCAGTCATAGCAATTATTTTTCATATTTCTTTCTAACTTGTTTTTTTTTAACTAATTCGTTGTTGACAAAAAGAAAATAAGAAATTTGACTATTAGGAGAATACTTTTTTGGGTAGGTGTACAATATAAACCAATTACAAGGGTGAGTCAAATGAAAGTCAGCCAACCCCCCCCCCCCTCTGCAAAAGAATGGTTCGGTCTATCCTCTGCGACGCACACACATAGCACAGAGAAATCCCCCATTTATGAAAGTGACGCGAAAGTGTGAGGTTAAAGATCCTTAACCCTTTGAGTCGCAACTCTTTCCCAATACTGAAAAAGGGGCAGCCGTTGCCATCTCTCGACTTAACTACCAGCAAGATGGCGGACGATCGAAACGTTCATCGCGTGCCACAGATCTAGAGACCCTTTTTTGACGAGCACAGCCAGCTGTCGTCAAAAAATCTTGCTGGTAGTTAAGTCGAGCGATGGCAGCGGCTGCCTTTTTTTATAGCATTGGGCAATCTACTCAGCTGTTCTCGGATTCTTCCATTTTTCAGCAGGTGTCAGTGCTGTTAAAAATAATCGTTACCATTTATTTTTCCGGGAAAGGACGTGCTAAAAAGTAAAGGATTCTCTTGGAGCTATGTCACCCGCAACTATTTTTACAGAAATCAAATCTATTCTTCGTGACTGGCAACAGTCAAAACGTCAGAGTTGGGTGTTCCCAGAGCGGGAACATTGTGCGTTAAAGGGTTAAGGTGCTCATACATTGGGTTGAAGACGGTAGCATGACATAATGGACGCTCCAAAAGAGGAACAGCGTGGTGTGACAGCGTGGTTTGACAGCTGAAGGGGTTTCTCAACAACAAGAAATTAGTCTCCGTGTGACTGCCGTGTACGGTGGACATTGCATCTCATTGGCCACTGTGAAGCGTTGGAGTAAACTGTTCAGAGAAGGACATGAAAGTTGCAAAGACGATCCAAGAGTGGGTCAAAGCCACCTCGCAATCACTCCCCGACACAATGGTAGAGATGAGTTCGGGCTCATTTTTTGAAGCCCGAGCCCAAAGACTTTTAATCCGAGCCCGCCCGAGCCCGAGCGATATTATTTAAGTCGGAGCCCGAGCCCGCCCGAGCCCGAAATTTCAGCTAAAGATAAATAAAATTCAAAGAAGTAATTCCTTGATAGAATACAATAAATTTTGCCGTTTGTGCAAATTAAAGACAAATATAGTTGCAAACTCTCAGTGCACTTTCTAATTCTTTAGATCTATGTTTATGAAATAATGTCCGATCTCATGACTATGCAATCAATATATCTATGCAATATCACATATACATGATCTGCTATAGAGTTATACATGATCTATGTAATATAAGCCGCCGTTCTGAAATACCCAAAGAGCTTCACGCGCCTTCTAGGCACCCGCGCCGCTATTTTTTTTTTTTTTTATAAGTACTTTTATTTTTCATATGAATCACTTTTTAAAAATCTGTTTCAAGGAGTATGTTCAATAAAACAGAAATTTTTCACGAGCCCGAGCCCGCCCGAGCCCGAACGCAATTGTGAGTTGCAGAGCCCGAGCCCGGTTCGGGCCTGGGCTCGGGCTCGGGCTTTCGGAATCGGGCTGAGCCCGGCTCATCTCTACACAATGGCACAGGTTGATGAGCTGATTCGACAAAGCCATGCACCCCAGATTTATCGCCATGCGACTATCACATTTTCGAGAAACTGAAAAAAAAAACATCTCAAGGGTACCAGATTCGTGTCGGACGCCGCCGTGAAGGAGTCAGTTATAGACTTTTTGAATCAGCAGCCTACGGAATTTTATGAGACGGGAATCATGCGGCTCGTTTGTCAATGGGACAAATGTCTCAATGTTCATGGAGACTACTTTTAAATAAAATACTCTGTGACATGTTCGCAGTGGCTCACTTTCATTTGACTTGCCCTCGTATTATTTTTTTGGGGGGGGTCTGGGAGAAGGAGGGGTTATTTGTTGAAATGAAACATTATTAACAAATTTAATTTCAGAAAAATAACCCAAAGTGTTAATTTATAGACTAATGTATAGTCTAATAATTACTTATAATCAATTCTTTTAAAATTTCTTATGTAACATGTAAATGTTAAGTTTCGAAGATACATTTTCTAAGTTAATTACCAAGAAACCTTTTCGTATATATTATCGCAACCAAATTTCTAAGACACACTCTAAGTTCGAATTCAAATTTTATGATAAATAGCTCGTCATCTGCAGGCAAGATAATTTAGGCGCAAAATTTCCAGTTATTCCTCAATATACTCGTGTAGGTAGCGTAATGAAGGTTATTAATAACAGCTTTCATATCCAAACGACTGATGAATGTAACGTTCAGCTTCATTACAATACATAACACTAGGTAATGAAAACTTTTAATCATAAACCTTATTCATTAATTATGAAAAGTTAACGGAAAATGCAATTTCATTAACTTTTATTTTATTGATTGACATCGCTGATGTAGTTTAATGCATTAGTATTGCCAATGTGTATTCATATACCTTTGAAGTACATGTATTGTTGTGGTATTTAATTCTTTTCATGTAAAAAGAAAATGCAATAATTTACGGATTTATGTGCTGTCAGTTTTGTTACGGCATTTGTAATGATCTTTAGAGTGAAAATTAACCCTTTATCTATCAATAACTTGCATTTTAAAAAATTGTTTAATGCAGTGTTCTGAAACAGATTATAAACGTACTGATACATTTTATTCAGTTTTGTAATCCGTGTAAAATTTATGGATTAAATATGCTTGTTACAGAACTGAATAAAATGGTTTTTTTCATTTTTTTTTTTTTTTTTTGTAACTTCAATATGTATCTGTAGTATAATGTGTTACTGAAGTGAATGTGAAGAGTTTAAGGTTAGAACATTTGTTTTAAAAATCATTAATATTCCTGTAAGGTTGACCGACGAAAGAACACTATAAATGCCATAGCGATATGAATACAAGGAGATGGCATTAGCTATCTTCAGCACTGGGCGAAATAACTGTGTTGGCCTAAGTAACTACGTTGGCCTAAGTATGGGGGATCATTTTGTTGGTTACTTTTTAAATAACGTTGAAAAATGCACGATTTTGCGGATTAAAAAGTAAAGATGCACAATTATATACGTTACAAAAGTCCTAAATTCAAAATCTCAGCATTCTATAGATAAAAGTTCT
This sequence comes from Cheiracanthium punctorium, assembly GCA_038373885.1. Lineage (NCBI taxonomy): Eukaryota > Metazoa > Arthropoda > Arachnida > Araneae > Cheiracanthiidae > Cheiracanthium > Cheiracanthium punctorium. The sequence continues at coordinate 429,725 of JAWZYV010014507.1, read as the reverse complement.
ACAGTTATATCAAATGTGTAATTATTCTTGGCGCCAAATTTGGCGACATAATTTCTTTAAAGTTGGAACTGTCACCCTAGTATAGCACAGTCATATTGCAATATGGTCTAAGCAATAGGGCGGAACGTTTACCGTTTTGGCTTCAGTATCAGATAGCTAATGCCGTCTCCTTGTATTCGCAATGATAGATACTGCGATAACCAATAGTGAGAATACAGCAGGACAAAATACTGTTTGGTGTCAGAATATTAATAAAATATCATGAACTTTTAATAGGCTTTTCAAAAAACAATAAGGAAATTGTATTTTAATTTGAGATAGGAGATTTATGTTGAATCTGAAAAGGATAAGGAATAGTACAGTTCGTGTAGAAGAATTCTGAATTATTTCAAATCTCTGACGCAAATTGCCTTTTTTTTAAAGTTTTTAAAAGTTGCCTAGTCATTTATGTAAGAACAGTCAATAACCCAGACAGCACATAAGCTTAAATCAAGCTTGAGATTTGGCTTGGCAATGCAAGGTTGGCTTAAGCTGGATTTTCACTTGCAAAGTGCGGTGATGGCGCCATCTATGAAAGAGAATGGACATTAATTGTCTAGCGTCCTCAAATTTGTTGAAAGTTCGTAAAAGATGTGTTTTAACGGGGATGGGTTTTTTATTACCAGTGCCATATTACCGGCAGGGCAAACGGGGCAACTGCCCAGGGCCTACAGATTTTAGGGCCCAAAAATCTTACATCTTACACTTTTGTAATTTTAAAATAAAATTACAAAGGATAAAAAAAAATTCAGATGTTAAATAATGTTTTTAATTATAAAGTATGAACAATGAAAATAATTCAAATTTACATTTGTATAAATTAATTTAAACTTATTTTTAATTCTTCGAAATGCTCTATATCGATATAGCATACCAATATATGTAGGAAAATAACTAACCACATTTGTAAAGAGAATTTTTAGCGTTAAAAAATAGCAAAATTTTTCAATTATTTGTTATTATAAGAAATATTTACAAAAATGACCAAAGTGTTTGTATTCCATACATGTTATGTTAGCAACTGTGATATAGCATTTCGAAGTAACGTTTAACTATCTGTTTCTTTGATTTCAGATTACTTAACATAAAATTTGTGTTAAGTAAGTAAACCCATTCTATATTTCCAAATATGGAAATTCTTCAAAATAAAATAAATTATACTACGAAATTGATTTCAAAATCAGTCGTTTGTCTCGATTTTGGCCAGCGGCAGTATTGCTCATGAGTCTTGCGAAAATTTTAAAACATGTGTTGCTCTTAAGTTTATATTATGTTTATTTCCCTATTAGTAGAGTCTCTAAATCACACATAAAATTATATTAATTTTGATGCATCCCATGGAAAAAAAAAACAAATAACATATCGCCCACTTATCAATCTGGCCAGAAAAGCGCTTAATAATTCAATTCAAACTTTAGTCATAGCTTCACAAGGCTCCGGTGGCTGAATGGATAACGTGCTCGGGTACGAATCGAAAGGTCCCGGGTTCTATTCTAGCCACGGACACTCGATGGAAACACACAATTACAGGATAGAGGGGGGGAAATGCGCGGAAAAATAAAGTATGTGGGGCGCGGGTGCCCCGTGTATTTAGAATTTTTTTTTTGGAAAATTTTTAAGCTTGAAATGTCAAGCTTGATTCAAGCTTGAAATGTCAAGCTTAATGCAAGCTGGGCAAGTGTAAACTAGAAGACTTGATTCAAACTTGCATCAAGCTTACACGACTGGAATTTTCAAGCTTAATTCAAGCTTATTGACTTGATAAATCAAGCTTGCTGCAAGTTTGATGCAAGTTTGCTGTGCGGTCTGGGAAATGATCCAGAGAATAGCAAAAAAACTCTCAAAATATCGGTTTTCAAAACAAAACAAAGTCGAAATATCCTACCTTCAAAAAATAAAGCTTTTTTTAACTTATACGTGTGAAAATCAGATAATGTTGTTATTTTTTTGTTATTCAGAATCTTTATATCTGAGATAAAATCATTAACTATTGCCTTTCAGCCTATTTCTTGTACACAAGATGCCGTGCCTACGACTTAGTCATTTTTAAAGAACAGTAAAAGAATTAAACTTTTCTGGAAATGGGGATAAAACAAACCAGAAATGTTAAAAGAATTTCACTTTAATTTCCCGTACAGTGAAAAAGGATGAGAGAAAGCTGGTATTTATACTTGTTTAATGAATCGAAATAGAGAAAGTAGAAACACTCAGTACACAAAAACACATAAGTTTAATTTTAGAACAACTGTAACATTTTTGGAATTGGGGATCATTTAGAATACCTTATTCCATAAATTGCTTTATTACAGTTACGTAAATTTATAATTTTCTGTTTATTTTTTCACAGAAATTGCACATAGGCAGATCAGGTGACCTGGTTGGAAAGCTAGGACCGAGACCAGAGTGACCTCTGAGAACAACTCTGACAGGAATAAAAATTGTGTAAAATTTATCCATATATAGTTGCACCATCCTGCTGGAAGTAAATGTAGGCCTTTTATTTTTCAGTTAATAGTCTGGGCCACTTTCACGTGACCCACCCTGAAGTTGTTATCAAGATGTCATTTTCTTTCAAAAATTGTGTGTTAGAAGTAGCCTGTGCTTACCCAATGTAACATCTGTTCATTTATGTTCAAGAATGCTCACTTACGTTCTAAGAAAAACTTACAAATATTTATTTATGTTATGAAGTAAGTTGAATAAAATTCTCGTTTAGTGTTTAAAACATATAGTTTTATTTTTCCCAGCTCACTGAAAAACACATATTCAGTCACAATAACCCTAAATAATGGCTTTTCCTAAAGAGTTCTTTTTTTCATGCTCCAAAACCTTATTGTACATAGGGTCATATGGGGGAATTACGGGTCACTCTGTTTCCGAGGCAAATAATGGTCACTCACTACATAGCATTATTATTTTTTTTATTATTTCTTTTCTACAAAACAGCTAAACTATGCCAAGTCATGCTTAAACATTCTATTTTATCATATCAAGTTCAAAAACAATATAACTGCAAAGCAAATACGAGAAAAAATATATTTTTTACACTACTATAAAAAACATCTTCGAAAAAGATTGTCTATGAAAATCATGATTAAAGATTCATGTCAATGAAACATTTTTGAAAAACAATTTTGTTGGTGCTGCTTCTTAATTGCAGATGGTCTAAGATTTTCATACGTATAATTTTTCTTCAATATTTTTAAAATTATTTATTAAAGTATGCTCATATATCCCCAGTTTACTGGGGGTAATTCTGGGTCACTGGGGTAATTCTTAGCCAGTGATATTTTATGATATTTTAGGTGTTTTTTTTAATTTATTTCCGTGTAAAAAAATATTAGTATTTATTCTAACTGTTTTACTTTACTGCAAAATTATATTATTCTTTAACTGGAAGATATACACAGTCCCCCAAATGTAAAGCAAGCTGATTTGGAACAGTTTGTTGATAAAGAATAGTCTAATGGCAAGGAAAATAAGATTGACGAAGCTGCAATAAAAAGGTTACAAAAAAATTCATCCTTAGAAGATAAGGTGCTACAAGGAATTCGTGCTGTATGTGAACAGCAGAAATATTTTGCTGTGTATTATGATTAGAGACCAAACTTTTCGGGGACAGTCTCCAATTCGAGAACTTTTCCAGTATGTCCCCGAAATCTAAAACAACAATTGGGGACAAAATTTTAATTTAAACACTTATTTTTTCCCAATTTAAAAAGAATCAATCATCAACCATGTTTCCTTTATTTTATGAATGTCAATAATGCTCTAGTTGAATAGATAGAAGCTATTTTAAGAAGAGCATTGAATTTATAAAATGTCCCCAATTTTTCTTCAAAAATAATCTTAAAATTTAAATTATTACTTTTTCTTAAATACAACACATCAAATAAATTAAAAAATCTGCTTGTTTGTGTGTTAAATAATGATCATTTAGAATATTATTTACTTTTGAAATGCATTACTATAAAAAAAGAGGTGACCCATATTTACCCCATAATTTCTCAAATTTGACCTATAATTGCCCAACTCAACTAGTTAAATAAAATTAATAAAAATTCAATTTCAGGTAAAGGGATTATTTCAATAATTAATAAATTATTTAAGCTTACTCCATGCCATACTTTATAAAATATTAAGATATTGTTATTTTTTGACCCATAATTCCCCCATATGACCCTACACTTAATTTTATACAATTTTCTTAAATAAAAGTACCGACAGTTTTATGACTTTTTTCTTGAAAATGATGCAGCTAAAGGGATAAAAATACATGCGTTTGGAATACTTTATCCAGTTGACTTTATTTACAAATGAGTGCGGTCGCGGTTTTTTTTCATCATAAAATGAAAAATATTTTACAATAGCTTCTTTTGGCATACTTTATCTTTTTTGCAGTTATTAACAAAAGGCCATGCGTGAAAAGGCATTAAAACCTTTTGCGTAGAAAAGGAGCAAGAGTTAGCTAATTTTAATCTCGTCAATAACAAATAAAAAGGGAAGGGATTTGACATCTTATTTGTTTAGCGAATGAAAAATTGGGAACTTAAATCTCTGCGGCGCACAGTTCTATCCGGGTAATTTTCTAAGAATTGCATACCTTAACGTAACTATGTAAAAAATAACGGTTTTATTTTTAAGCTGTTTCATCCGTAAAAATCTATTTACCTTTGAAGGAACGCTGTGATGTAACATGTTGGTGGCATTTAAATTGAAATTTTTCTACTTGCTTAATGAACAATTTCTCTTTAATGGAAGTTTACTGAAAGGTATTACAATATTCTATGATATATTTCGTCAGTGTGTATTTCACTGCACTTTAATTTTTTTTAAGTAAAATGTTGCAGTTTATCTGAAATATTTGGTATACAGGCCCAGAGTGGCACTCACCCTCCCAAACAATGGCATAACCGGTGCTGCTTTACATCCTGTGTTCTTACAGGAACGGATCTCAGTGACTAAGCCACTGCAGGATCTTTACCCTTTAAATAATTATAAATGATTTTATTAAAAACACTAAAAAACGCTATCACTAAAAATATTTAAAAAGTCGTTTTCGAAAAATATTATAAATCATCTCCCTCGTACTCAGTAAAATTCAGATTACTTTTTAAAGTGAAAACTTCTTTAGGTGCTTTGTGTACTTTTAGGATGGAGAAAAAGCTCTGATTTCGCGTGACCGTCACGCTCAGATACATATGGGGAAAAAGTGGTTTGTGACGTCATAGCTACGCCGTCTCTTGCCTGCTGAGATTTCTTCCACGCTCTTTGAATTTTAGTGCTGCCACCAGTTATCATACGTAAAAACTTTAAGTTACTTGTAAACTGCGTCCTGCTAGCTTCGGTAACTGCTATTGAACTGTGGGCCCAAGGCGTGGTAGGCGAGCGTTCTAACCACCCGATGGGTTCTACTCGGGAGGAAATGACTAAAGTTTGAAGTGATTGTATTTTAAATTTCAGAATGGGAACTTTTATGTGTCTAAATAAATAAAATTCGTCTTTTCTTGTACACTACTTGGTATTAAAATATTTTGCAATTTCTATCCGTTTTAAGCATTTGGGACCTCAGTACTACAGTCAAACAAGAAAAAAAATGTTTGTCAGTCACGCATTTTTTATTAGCACATCACGTAAAACTGACTGAACCAAATGAAATAAAACTTGGTGATATGATAGGTGATCACACAACTTAAACTATAGACTTCGAATTTTTAATTATTTTGTTACTAAAGCGTTAAAAAAATCCATATAAGTGAGCAATAACGGTTAGTTAACAGTTTTCAGGGAAGAGCATTCTGTTATAGACTTCAACAATATTTATTCATTTAATTTGAAATAAGTGAACTACAAAGAATGACTAGCAGTTAACCTAAATGTGTTGAAAGTATTTTCTGTACTCTTGTAAAAGAAATTTCATTCCTGCATAAGTGCATCTTTTCCTATATAATACATGGTACAATACACAGCGATAGCATAAGTAAAAGTAAAAAGCAAGGCTTTTTTTTAACTAGTACTTAATTTGGGACTGAGCACGTACCGTTTTCTGGTGATGTCAAGAATTTCCTACCTGAACAAAGGCAGGAGTGGGTGGTGACTCTTATGCTTGTGCTAATAGCACTCAAAAATCTGATGTTAAGGTCAAAATAATTTTTGAACACCTTTTTTTAAATTTTTTTTAATTATAATTTTTGAACATTTATTTTGAAATTTTAGTACTCCGATTATTTCTTAGTGTGACGAACTCTCACGCACAATATATTTTGTTTTCGGGGCAAAACGTTTTGATAACTTTTTTTTTTTTTTTTTTTGCCGTTAATTATCTAAAGTAAACAAATGACATACGCAAAGATTACGGTTTAATTTTCAATCAATTTTGACAGTGATAGGAATAATAATGGCATCTACACGCAATGGCCTGAATCCAGGGACGTAGCCAGAAGTTTTTCATGGGGTGGGTTACGACTACTATAACACATGTATACGTATGTGTGATAATAGAGTGAATAATATACATTTTGTATGGCAAAAAATTTCTCATGGGGGGGTTATGACCCCCTTAACCCCCCCCCCCGTGGCTACGCCCCTGCCTGAATCATATATTTACTGTCTATGTATAATTACTTTTAAAAACCGAGAGATGTATCTGTGCCAGTATTTAATAGGTTGGTTGCTCCACGTATGGTACCAGGTGCCTTCAACGGTCAACAGTTATAAGAATCTTGATTTCTAAATATCAATATGACTGTTCTGTTACTTTAAGTTAGCCTGCAGATTATTGCCTTAACATCATCACAAACGTCACAACGAAAATCGACAGAAAGACTACATAATGGAAATGTCCAACAGGAGAATTGGAGATGAAATACGGCATCTTGTACCGAGCTGGAAACCTTAACCCTTTAACGCTCAGTGTTCCCGCTCTGGGAACACCAAACTCTGACGTTTTGACTGTTGCCAGTCACGAAGAATAGATTGGATTTTTATAAAAATAGTTGCGGGTGACATAGCTCCGCAAGTATCCTTTACCTTTTAGCACGTCATTTTCCGTAAAAAAATGGTCACGATTGCTTTTTAACAGTACTGACATCTGCTGAAAAATGGAAGAATGCGAGAACACCTGGATAAATTGCCCAATGCTGAAAAAAGGGCAGCCATTGCCATCGCTCGACTTAACTACCAGCAAGATGGCGGACGATCGAAACGTTCATCGCATGCCACAGATGGTGGGCATGCGATGAACGTTTTGGTGCAGCTGGCTGTGCTCGCGCACAGCCAGCTGAACCGAAAAAGGGGCTCTAGATCTGTGGCATGCAATGAACGTTTCGATCGTCCGCCATCTTGCTGGTAGTTAAGTCGAGCGATGGCAACGGCCGCCCTTTTTCATCATTGGGAAAGGATTGCGCCTCAAAGAGTTAAGGCATAAAACATGAGAGGAAGACCAAAAAAAAGGTTGTAAGATGCTTGTAAGTTTGATTTTGGCTACAGTAAAGTTGCACCAGAGCTTTCTGCTTCAAGACGAGATGCTTTGGTCGGAGGAATTTTTAAGTGTTTTTAACGCATATTCACTCGCATCTGGCAAAAGCCGCCCGAACTTCAGACCGTTAGATCCGACAACCACACAACAGGTCAGAACCCTGGGCTTGCACATTTCAGTCATCTTTCAGTGTTCAGCGCTTTATCCACTCGAGAAAGGTGTTAAGATTAGACGGAGACAAAAACTGAAGGATGTTTTTGGATGAAAAGAAATTTCTTGATAGAAAAGTAGAGTAACATAAATGAAATTCACAGTAACCACTTTTTTATTAATCACACTTAGATAAATGCCTTAGATAAATTAGTGTTAAGACAGATGAACGTGTATTCAACTTTCAAATTAATAAAGAGCTTTGTGGGCAACAAAAATAAATGAAACGTTGTACAGTATGAATGTTTTGGTTGATACCGAAGCTTGCTCGCTTTTATTCCTGTGTGGAAAGAGTTAACTTTTTTACAGCCGAAGAAGGGTAGACTTTTTGTACCACTTGAAACGAACGTGCTTTATAATTCTTTATTTATGTGTTCTTTATAAAGTTCTTTGTGAATTTCAACATTTTGTAGGCCGACTGTTTTTAACGTTCTTAATATAATTCAACTTTGCTGGAAAACTGCTGTGTAAGAAAATTAGGAAATTTCGTTACTTGTAGCACTTCAGAAAAATGTTTAAAGCAAAAATAGCTACGTTATAAATGATTTAACTACTTACATTCCTTAAAAAAATGTGCATTTAATCTACACAAGCATCCAAAAAAGCATGTAATAACATATGAAACAGAGCTTTGGGCTTTTAAGCAAAATTGCAAACGTATGTTTGCTTAATGAAATGCAACTTTCCATCTAAGTTTATTTTCCCTTGTTAAATTTTGCATAACTATTACAACCTCTAAGCAAATATCTAGATAAAAGGATTCTTATTTGTTTAGTTTCCAGTTTCTTTCCCAAAGTTTAAAAATTAAAAAAAAAATTAAGAATTTTTTTTTTCTGGTCTTAAAAGTGAAGTTATGTTCCGCGTTTTGACTCTCGCCACTGAAAGAATAAGCAAAATCAACAATTTTATTTGCATGAAGATTTTGTAACAAAATTTAATTCTAACTGAAAGCTGAATGTATAATTATAGAATTAGCTTCCCTCTATAAATATTTTAAAACTTTATAAAAAGTTAATTTTAATTTAAAAATGTTTATTTGTTGATAATTAATGTAGAAAAAAATTAAATAATTATTTGATAAGTTATACATTTTTCAAAATAAAAACGTGAAATATTTTAGTAAAAAAACTTATGAAGTGAGCTTACTTGTCTCGTGCAGAGTTAAATCAATTTAATTACTTTTTATTTTATTTATTGTTACGAAAATCGCCAAGTGGGTGTATTTTTAAAAAAACCCGAAATTCTCCCAGAAATTTAACTTTTTTTGTTTCTAAAAAAAAGTCTAAAACCGTAAAATGAATAGGTATATATTGTACATGCACTTATTTTTATACAATTTTCTGAAATTAAAAAAATAGGTACTTTTATGACCGTTTTCTTGAAAATAATACGACCGTTAAGGAGTTAAGTAAGTAAGAGAGTATTTCTTTGTTTTTCATCATTGTCCTTACACTCTCATTTATCACATTTGTTTTGCTTGCCCTTTTAAAAACGTTATAAATATTATATACATTACTTTCGGTAGACATAATTCTTTATATAAATGTCAATAATATGTATTAATTATTTCTTATTATATAGGAATGAGCTTCTTTAAACTACTTTAAACAATGACTGCATGCAGATTCGAATGCAGTATGAATTACACAATGTACACAAAATTCAAAGGGTTGCTTAATAAAGTATAGTAATAACAAATATCAGTTGCGGAGAAAGAAATGCTTATATACTATAGTAGATCACAAACAAACAGACAAACACATAAACTAACTGAAAGCATAGACTTGCCAACTTTGTTGGCATTTTTTAAAAATCATTAATGTGGTTGTTTTTAAAAAAGTAGCGTTAAAAATCTGCTCATCTGATAATAAAGCAAATTTTGATCAAATTAAAAAAATCTATTCTTTCCAATTCAATTAGGGTAGGCACTTGAAAAAATTCAGAATACATCTTTAAATCTGTATTATGCATTCTCACTAATAGGAAACCTAAAGACTTGTTAACCATTTGGAAAAAAATAATAATAAACACAGAATTTTTTAATTATTTTTAAATATTATTTTCAGATTTCAAATTAAATTTTCAGAACGACTTTAATAATTTTTTCTTAAAAAAATTATTTAAATTAAATTAAATTAATGAGTTTAAGAAGTCAAGATTAAAGCTGTTTACGATAGTACAGTTTACGAAGAAACAATTCGAATATTTTCAAGTTTGTGACATATTTTTTTTTTTTACAAAGTTTGTTCAAGAACCATATTATTTTCTAATAATAAATTCTCGGATGGATAAGAAATAAAACCTTTTCCCACAGTAAAATAAAAATAAAAACCTATTTAAGTACCAAAAATAAATTCTTAGTAGTTTATGCGGGAAAACTTTATTTAGCTTCTAAAATTAATCTTCATATTAGTTTGATAAAATTTATTTTACAAAAGTAGAATTGGTTGAATAAAAATCGAGCTTTTGAGATAACTTGTTAATCGTTTAAATTAATTTAATGGCGGTTCAACAAATATTTTATATTTATTCCTTCCTTTTAAACTTATTTTAAAATAATAAATCAAACATTTTCTGACAGCAAAAGAAATGAAAAATAGTTAAATATCAAAAATAAGTTCTTAATAATTCGTGCTGAAGAACTTCTTATTAATATGGCGAAATACTTATTTCAAAAGTATAAATAGCTAGAAAAAATATCACAGATGAGATTATAAGTTCCTTAAAAGATTTCAAAAGAAGTAAATTGTAAGATTAATTCATACTTGAATTTTTCCCTTAGATCAAATAATATAATAAATGAAAAACTGATTTATGTAAAAACTACGACCAACGTAGATTATGCAAATTAAGATTAATATGGAAGTAGTCTGAGAGATGGCACCACTAGCAAATTTAATTTTGTAGTAGAGAATCTAGTTTTTTATATGATTCTATTAAAGTTTTCGAAGTTTTGCAATAGATTTTTAAGTTTAAAATTTACTAAAATCTTCATAAGTATTCATATTTTTTAAAATTGCTGTGATAAGAGAAAAAAATAATGCGTCTTATATTGAATTTTTAGTACAAATAAAAATAATAATCAAAAGAAGTAGTAAATAATAAATATTGCAGGGTTCCTTGTTTTACTTATTAAATATTAACTTCAAAAAATCAAGCCTCATGTAAGATTACATTAAGAAATTATAACATTCATATTTGAAAAGAGTTTATAAACGTTATTTATTATTATTAGTGTTATTTTCATCATCAGCATGATGATGTACATTTTCTCGAAATATTTACTAATGATTTATTTTTTATTTAATGTGACAGATTTTTCAAAACGACGTTTTGAGTTCAATGGGGAAATGTGCGTCCGAAATAGCGCACATTTTTTAAGAAAAGAAAATCGAATAACGTAAAAAATTTAACGAAATTCAGAATGCCTCTTCAGAAACTGTTACTCATATTTTTCTGCACGCCTTCAAACTGTTTAACATAAAAGTGTCTTGAGACATTTAATATGACTTTCTGTAACTATATTCTCCTAAATGGATAATGCAGCAGTATGTTTTTAATATGATTGATGAAGCATTTAGGAACCATCCAAATTTAGAATGCGACTTCTGTATTAAATAACTTTTATTATATTTATTGATTTTGAAAATTGCAAAAGGCCACGAACATATTTAAAGGGGGTGTTTAGTAGTGTGGAACAACCCCCCTCTTCTAGTCTACGCAAAGACACTAATTTGGGCCACATATCTACCTTTTGTATCTGTGCCTAAAGATAGTCTAAAGTTATTTATAAAGTCCATACACATTTTGAAAGTTTTATATTAATTTAAGAAATTATATTAATTTTGCAAACTCCTTAATTTAATAAGCACTACGAAAATTAACTATAAAAAAATTAAAATATTGTAACCTAATTGAAATTTTTAAAACTATAATTATAGTAAAATTTGCTGATTAATAAATTTCACAGTAAGAATAGACACTCATGTAAAATTTATTTACGGCGCCTGTCCCGTGCATAAGACGCATAGGTTTATTGTTCATAACAGTGTGCGGTTACAGTTAGTTCAAAAAAAAAATATTTTGATTTATATATTTGTTTATTTGAAAATCTGACAAAATTAGCTTGCTTCAAAAACTTGCAAGAAGAAACGGCAACACGGTAGTTAAAATATTAATTCATTTTGTCTTAAGAACAGCTTTCAGATATTGGTAACTAATGAGTGTTTGTGATAAAGAAAACCTACACGAGAGCTGCCTGGTGGGTTGCCATAAGCTGGGGTCTTTTTAAAGAGGCGTTGTCTCGATGTTTTTGCGATAAGTGCGGTTGCGATAAGTGCGAAATCTGCTGTAGAAAATATTATTCTTAGTTTTATCATTGAAAATTAGTCAATACGTTTGTATGTCCATTTAAAATAAATATTTAACTTCCTATTCTAAGTTTTGTCATGATAGTTTCCGTAATAAAAGAATCCATTGTTGTCATACTTAATTTGCTGAATTTAACAATTGAATGAAGTAATTTGTAGAGTTCTTAGGAAATGAAAGTGCAGAAATATGAAACAAATATAACATGTACAATAAACTAGCATTAGTAAGCTGGTTTTATTAAGAACATTTTAACATTAAGTATAAACAGTTTTATTTTCATTTTAATTTATTTATTTACTTATTTATTTTTGGATGTTCTTGTGTTTACGTTTGCAGTAAATTTTAACTCACGTTCATTATGTAACAGAATTAAGTAGGAAAACCTATATAAATTTTCTCTATTTGCAAGTAACTAAGGAATTCTGGAATTTGTAAAGTATTTTAGGACACGAACACGCTGCACAAGGCCTTTTTAAACACAAAAACTAGCACGTACTTGGTTAGAACTAAAATATAATGAACATCTTATTTTGCAATGCATATTATGCACAGTATTCAAAGAAGTCAATGGATCTTTTTGTGCGAATACTGAACTTACTTACACTTACATATACTTTTATTACTTCTGCTTTTAATTATACTTTTGTTATTTTAGCTGTTTCAGAAATCTGAACACATTGCGATTAGAAGAAAATTAAAGAATTAATTTGTTTTTCTCGTTTTCTAGAGGAAATGTAAGCTAAAATGCTTTTTCTAGGAAAAAGAATTATACTAAAGAAATGGAGTACATACGCCAGATTCGTTTTTGCTTGAATTGAAACGATGAAAATTACGGCTTAAGACCGCAAAAAAAGTGTTTTTAAAGTATTTCTTTTAATTTTTACGCATTTACAATAAGTTTTAAATAATTATAAGACAGACACAAAAACAACATTTATTTCCATATGCTTTGTTTTTTTATTCACGTGAACAGTATATGTTACATACATATGATTGCAGAACTACTCTAAGATCACATTCAAATTCTTCATGGTTTGAAAAATATACATAAATGTATGCATAAACTTTATCAGAAATATTATTTATGGCTTCCAAATATGTTGATATGGCTCGCTCTCGAAAAACACTGTTCTGTTTTAATATTTATCTTTAAAAAGAAAAAAAAACATATACATGGTTCTTAAATAAATTTAAAAAAAATTATAAATATTAGATGTATTATGCACTTTTCCAAAGTGATATATCTCTTACGAAAGTTTTGAATAATAAATATTCAACCTTACCGTAAAACTTGCTAATATGAAGTACCTTTGGCATAATACTGCACGTTACCTAAAACCTTTATAAATTCAGTTTAAGTCAATTGTAAATTTCTTAGAATCACACTCGATTACAAGCAAGCTAAATATTACATGAAAATATGCAAAAGGAAAATTCAAAAATATTTATTCAGTGAATATATTTTTTTACCCGAAGTACTAAGTAAAGCATTTCGATTGATACAAGGGGTTAGAACTGGAATACATAACATTTAAGTAATATATAGGGTGATTCGAAATTAGGGTTGATTTCTGGTTTACGGTGCTTCTTAGCTAACGAGGCGGTAAAAAGTTTAATGTGGTAACCTTGGCGACTTTTATTTGTTTTCTGAGACAAGACGGGAAAACACGCTAAATTGGCGATTTTTGAAAACGTGCCATGAAGCACCGTAGTAAAGTCGCAGTAAAAGTAAAAGTAAGGTAGTAAAAGTAAAGTAGGAATTAGCCGAAACTGGATTTACAGACTTTTAAGAAAGTTAGAATACACTAAGAGGGTTCAGAATTGCATAGCACAGTGGGGTCGGGAACGTCATTTTCATGGATTTGTTAACCCCTTTTTCCCGGAAGCCGTAATATTAGAACACATCTTTGCATTACTCCATATTCTTCATTTACAAGAATTTTAACACCAAAACCTAGTTTCTTACTAATAATACTTGCAAGAATAGCAGAACATTATCATTTTTGCTCTGTAGATGGTAGAAAATCTCCAGCAGTTTCAAAGGGTTTCATACAAAATAACTGTGAAAAATTTTCCTCAGTTTGCTCAATTATAGCCTCGGGCCCTTTAATGAAAACAATTTTTAATTAGTTTGGTAACTGGCTGAATGTTACGTATAATATTTGATATTTAAGATACTTAGATATAGTGCACACACAGCACACCTAAACACTCAGTTTTATCTGCTCTATTCAAAATTCATTGCCGAAAGGGTTACACTTTAGAAGAAATTTTCAAATAATAGTAAATTTTCCGATCTTGGTTTTTCAAAAACTAATTCATCTTTCACCGATTGAACTTGATAAAAATTGTAAATTCAGAACTTTTTCTTTAATTGCATTGGTGAAATTGGCGGAGGAAATACCGTTGTTTATAATGTCAGGAAATGAGACTCACACTTCTACACTTCTTCCAAAGCGACTATTAACCCATTTATGCCTAGCGTCCCTTTTTTGGGACGGCATTTTCGCTATCATTCGAAAACGTTATTTATTTTTCCGAGTCTTTATTCGCGAGTATTGAACCTCAATTCCACAAAACATTTTAATATGGCCAAGTGGGATGTTGACATTTCAATTTTTATACATAATGATTTTAAATGAAATCATCCCTTGTTCAAAAAGTTGACATCAGAAATTTATGAATTACTGCTGGTGTTAGCAAAAATCGAAGAAAGTCGCAAAAATATCCAGGAACGAATGGGTTAACGGGTACATGAAGACGGCGTTCCTGACCCCTCCCCCCCCTTTGCTATGTGATTCTGTACCGTCTTGGTGTATTCTACCGTCCTAAAAGATTGTAAAACTAATTTCGAACCACTTAGTACATTGTATCGACATTATTTTATCAATAAAGAACATTTCGACAGTGATGCCAAATTTAGGGGAGGGTGTTTCTCCAGAATCAGGAATATTTTACCCTTCAGGGAGGTTATTAGGGGAATTTACGGAGAAGAAAACTGAAACCGCGGAGGAAGCCAGGTCAACATGGGATGAACCAAAATCACGAAATCACCCTAATCTGGCCTTCAACCTCCCTCCCTCCCCCCCCCCCAGACTGGCAGCATTGCATTTCGAACAGGACACCACAATAGCATATGTGACTTCATCCTTGACATGCAAACAGCCTAAATGTTCCAATCTTGTATTTAAATCAAGGTAACGTAAGCGTCAACTGTAGCTTAAAACTACCAAACACTAATAGACTAATTGTCGGGGGGGAGTGAAGCATATACATAAATATATCTTTAGCTTCGAAAGTCGTTACTGTGTGTGGAGGTAGGGTGGGACGAAAGTGACACTATCTGCGTGGCACTCGCTGACTACGTAAGTCTTAACATCGGATTCATCATTTAAAACACAAACAAAGCTTAAAAGTACACCATCTCAAAAAAAGTAATCGAGTAAAAGCGAAATTTCTCATATTAGCTTTACGAATAATTGAAAGAATTTTCGAAAAATGCACAACTCACGAGAAATATGAATTATCATTTTAAACCTATTTCACAAATTTATGATAAGTAATTTTTGTATGCAAACTTAACGTAGGAAGTTTGACTATTATTCGAATTTTTTTGAGTGGGTTATTATTTATTATATAAGTATAAAAGCTCAAGTCGCGTAGATTTGCTTAGGAAAACACGAAGAGTATATGCAAGGCTTTGTTAATTTGAACTTGTATTTGTCGTTTTCTCACAACTCATGGTCAAAGATATAGATTTTCAGTCTTTGTAATAAATAAAATGGAATTCAGTTGCAATTTTCTTTTGTCATGTTTCATGCAACATTTTTCTTATCTTCCTGGGTGGTACCGGCTTTCGTTTTAATAACAGGAGTGGTTTTAAAAAAAAAAAAAAGAAAGAAAGAAAAGTCTTCAAAGAATTTGACCACAACGAAGAATTATTCTCATTGTAAAGCTGTACGCCAAGTTTGTTCAGGTTTTTGAAATTATTATTTGACTTCAAACATCGCGATTTATCGCCAAAAGTGACCTATTTAAGTAACTTCTGGGAAACTACGACCAACACTCTAAAGGAATTCCTCAGGCACTGGTTTAAAAACATGCTTTTCCTTTCGATTTCCTGAATGATATAAGGAGAATTTGACGAAATTTAAGATATCTGTGATCTGGATACAGTTCGGGAACTTATATTTTTTTTTTCACCAAACTTGGTGATAGATCGCTAAAAGTGGAAAACTTTGGCAACTTTTGATATAACACAACTAACACAGCTAAAGGCAGCCCTTTAGACAAATAGGCTTTTTTGCGATTTTCTGAATGATATCATCAAAAAGTTACCAAATTAGTATGGGACAATCTGTAAACTATCCCTTTTCTAATTGAAAAAAAGAATCCTTCAAATTGCTAAAAAACTACCGTTGAACATGCATACACACACAAAATAAAGAAAGAAAGAAAAGACGAATTGATAACTTCCTCTTTTTTTTTAAATTTGTTAAAAATGTAGTTTCTTATCCTACTTTTCTGTATACAATCGTCTTTTTTTTTTTTTTTTTTTTTTTTTTTTTTTTGAAAATGTAGTTCCTTTATTACTTTCTGTATACAATCCTCTTTTTTTAATCGATTAAAAATGCAGTTTGTTATCTACTTAATACTCTTTTTTTTAATTGGTTAAAAAGTAGTTTTTTATCCACTTATTAATTGTTTTAAAATGTAGTTTCTTATCTACTTTTCTGTATACAATCCTCTTTTAATTGATTTAAAATGTAGTTTTTTATCTACTTTTCTGTATACAATACTCCGGGTTTGTTTTTGTTTTTCATGTTTCATGGACCATCCTCTTACCAAGTCCAGCTCCATACTGCACTACAAATCGGGTTACAGTTGACTCTAAGTAGGGTCATAAAAACGAACACTTTCAATATCAGTAATTTTAAGACATAAATTACCATACATAAATAGCTTTAAAATACACTTGTTATTACGAACGGAACAATCTTGCATTCACAATAAGCATATTCGGTACAGTAAACACTAGAACACATTCGATTACACCGCTGTACATGCTTTAAATTTTTTTTTTTTTTTTCTCCTTGAAGCATCAGTTCAAGTTCTGTCTATTGAGACCACATTTCTTGTCTTTTCCAAAAATAGCATCAAGTACATTTTTTTTTTCTGAAAAAGGTCTCTATGGAGCACAGAATTTGACGCTAATAGGTCAAATTTTTAGAAACTTTCCGCCATTAGATTCTTTTTGCAGGGCTTAGGACCAGGGACTGATATGCAGAGATGGGGTCCGAGGGCAAAAGCTTCACTTCCCCCCCCCTCTTACGAAAACTGTCTTATACTAGTATATTACAAAGCAACTTTCACATCATACCATACAAAGAAGCGCATGCTATAACAGCATAAAAATGATTATTAATGAAGATACGAAATGAAATGCAATAGCTCAATAATAATATTTCAGTTATATTATTTAATTTTCAGTGGTTAATTTCATTTTGTATTTTCCCAGTCATATGTTATACAATATTTGTATTTTTTCCTTAATACTTATATCAGAGCTTTTACTTATACGGGGATAGAACTTCACTTCATTCCACTTAGGTAGTTATTTCCTTTTATCTGTTCCAATTGAAAATCAGTTCAATGGTTTCCCCGCGATCAACATACATCACTACGTAGGCTACGTCAAAATGATAAGTTTGTGTTGAACAATTGCCTATATCGTTAAGCTATAAAAGGTGTATATATAATGCTAGCGCTTTGAAATAGTAAGAATAATTACTATTATTATTACTATTATTTTCCGTAAAATTAGTTTCTCTGTCTCTTATTGTAAATTAAAATCGAATTCGATTTAAACTGAAAGTATAATTTGGGGTAGACCGGGCTCTTGCCCCCAACGCCCTGTCGGAAATCAGTCCCTGCTTTGAACATTGTTTTTTGCTGAAGAGAATTATCCAGAAGCCGCCCCTGAACTTGTTAAAGAATGCGTACAGTATGGAGTTGATGCAGCGGTTCGAGGCGCCCAGCCATTGGGCTATAGATGCCGATACCTGGATGACGAACTCCTCCAAGCTGTTGTCCTTTTTCGGCTCTCAGACCTTGATCCGGATGAAGGTGGCATACAGCGCAGCCACGATATCTGGAACAAGAGGACCACAACGAACAGCATTTTCATGACCTTGGCTTTCGACCTGCGGATCACATCGCTCTACTAGGATTGTACTCTGCCTAGATTTCAATGAGGTCTTTCACAATATGCTTGTTTTGCAACTGCATATCCAAATTTCTCGTCCTTTCTTACATAGTACCCCTCCGTTCTTGTCCTTCCCGACATCACCATCCTGTTTTCCTCACTGGGGTTGAAGCACGACTAGATCCCGAAGAGGACAGACCTGAAGACAGCCCAGAACTTGTTGTTGAAGAATGCGTACAGTATAAGGTTGATGCAGCTATTGGAGGTGCCCAGCCATTGGGCTATGGGTGCCGATACCTGGATAACGATCTCATACAAGCTGTTGTCCTGGTACGGCTCCCCTACCTTGATCCGGAAGAAGATGGCATACAGCGGCAGCCACGATATCAGGTACGAGAGGACCACAACGAACAGCATCTTCAGGACTTGACTTTAGACCTGTAGATCATATCGCTCTAGGAGGACTGTACTCTGCTGATTTCAATGGTTTTTCACAATATGCTTGTTTTGCAACTGCATTTCCTCAACGAACTGACATTTCTCGTCCTGTCAGACATAGTAGCCGCCGTTCTCGTCCTTCCTGACATCACCATCCTGACGTTGTTCTCCTCACTGGGCTTGAAGCATGACGACTTCTTCCCGAAGAGGACAGTCCTGAAGCCAGCCCTGAACTTGTTGTTGAAGAACGCGTACAGTATAGGGTTGATGCAGCTATTGGAGGCGCCCAGCCACTGGGCTATGGGTGCCGAGACCTGTATCACGAACTCCTCCAGGCTGTTGTCCTGGTACGGCTCCCCAACCTTGATCCGGATGAAGATGGCGTACAGAGGCAGCCACGATATCAGGAACACGAGGACCACAACGAACAGCATCTTGATGACCTTGACTTTCGACCTGTGGATCACCCCGTTGTTGTGCTCTCCTTCCCCGGGCATTTCCCGCTTCCACACCCTCAGCCAGATGAAGACGTAGCACAGGAGGATGACCGACAGCGGTAGGAGGTAGCAGATGATCAGGTTGGCGACGATGAAGTAAACCGTTCCCATCCTCTCCGTCGGCCAGATCTCGCGGCAGACGTACAGGGTCTCGTCTTCCGACGTCTTGCCGATGGATATGAGCCTGAAGTATATCGTCCACGGGAGCGTGACGGAGAAGCTGAAGATCCAGATGGCGGCTATGATGCAGCGGCAGCCGCGGGAAGTAATTTGGCACTGCATCGGATAGCAAATAGCAAGAAATCTGCAATATAAGAAGATAAAAAGACAGGAATCTTAACAAAAGACAGGAAGTTTTCATATATTTTTTCTGAATTGGAAAGCAATATATTTTGAAAGTTTGCCGGTGCTGAAAATTTTATGGCATTTTTATTACGTTGTAACATAAAAAATCTGGAGTGACTCCACTCGACTTTCCGAACACTTACGATTAAGATCATTACCAAGCATTTAAATAAATTTTAATCGATGAATAACTCAAACATATATACCCTATTGAAGCTCAATCGAATGCACCATTTAAACGCTAGCGCACTTTCAAGAATTTCTCCCCATATGCCATAATATAAGAGAAATCTTTGTCGTAGCCCTGTAAAAAAACTATAAGTCCTATACACATCAAAATCAATGCCGGTCTTACGATCGTAGTTTATAACATATATACCCAATTTGAGCTCAATCGAATGCACCGTTTAGGAGCTATCGTGTTCACTCACCGTGCACACACACATACATGCGTACATCTCGTAAAAATAGCATAAATGAATTCAGAAGACCTCAAAACTTGTCAATACACCAAAATCTCGAAGTCGAATTTTTTCATGATTACAACAGTTTCCTTACATGGTACATGTTCGGAGAATAAAAATAAGGCTAGCCTAAGGTGTCTAAACTAATTCAAACATTTTCGCAATACCCCACGTGCGGCCAGTGCTTGCGCTGTCCATCCATGACTTCGCGTCCATGGGTTCTGGGATGCAAAAGCATATTCCCTGGCTAGGTGGTCATCCCGACGCAAAGATCCAGTATTTAGACCTAAAGCAAGCTTGGTCTTCATTTTATCGACCCAATCAAGGCATAAAAGGCTGAGAAAGCTTTGTCCAGAGTAGGAATCGAGCCCCGGACCTATGGAACTGAAGTACAAGGTACCAACGATTACACCACTGGACTTCAGAGTGTCCAAAATGACCTTCAAAAAGAGTTTTTTATTTATCATTCAGTCATGTTTTTCATGAATGCTTGTTTTATTTCACCAAATTTGTGTCTTCTGTGTCATAAATCACTCAAAAACGGAACAAATGAATGAAAAAGAAATTGGTAAAGTGATGAGCAGCGATCCAACTTAATATATTGCTGTCGATTTATTATTATTGTAATTATTATTTTATTACAAATATACTGAACAAAACTGAATGGACGTTAACATTTTTGCAAAAAATGAGGAAATTTATTAACAGGCGTCACTTTAAAACAGCTAAAGTTAAAGCAGGTTGCGGAAATTAAATTTAATAATATAGGAGTTTTATATTCAAATTGAACAACAGGTGTTAAATTTTCAATAAATTTCGAGTAGATTTTGTGATTTCTTGAAAGTTGTGTAAATTACAAACGCTCCCAACTATTTTGTAGTTTTGTGTCAGTGAGTGTCTATTTGGCGACAAACAATACTTTGCATTTTGGATTATTGTAGAACTGCAAAAACACTATCAATAAAGTCTAATGAAGAAATTTACATTTCAGAAAATTCAATCGTTGAGAGTCTTTTCTAAACTTATACCGGTTGTACTAACAAATTTTAGTTAGTACAACCTTTGATGGAGAGGTGGTATTTGTATTAACTTCAATTTTTGCTTTCTTGCTTAATTCTAGATCTCTCACGTGCCTTTGCAATACCTTTCAAAAATATAATCATGAATTAAGGATTTAGCGTTTAGGAACTTCAGTTTTTTTCTGGCTGTCTCTTATAAAACTGTTTGTACTTTTTATGTCTGAAAAGAAAGGAGACTGTTTTGTCCTTGGGATGAACAGTCAGCTAGTTAAATTTATAGTCCTTCATCACACATTAATCATTCGTTTTAATTGGGAATGTGAAATAGCTCAGTCTGTAAATCTTGCTATTGTCTGTTTTAATGGTTCATTAGTGAAAGAAAATAAACTGTTTTTTAGGATTTTTTTCTTCTCTTGCTGATTCAGAATTCAAAGTAATTGCCAAAATATATATAATAATGGAAAAATCCCAAAACTATGTGTGTAAATGGAACTTTTTTCCAAAATTATAATTATTTGTAAAATTTTCTTTAATGACGGAGGAAATTCACATGGTATGTTCAAAAGCTGTTTCTGTTTATTATTACTAGTGGTAACTGTGGGGAAAAAAACATTCAAGAAAAGAAAATCAGTCAGACAGTATTTTGCTAAGTTTTAGTGAAATCCTAAGATTTTGCTACTGTAAGATTCTTTAACTGTGTTGGCTTTTATTGATTTTAAGAGTGTCTAGTACAGTTTATGAAACGATTTCTGAATTACTTAAAATTTCAGACTCTGTGTGTGACTTGCTTTTTTTAAGCAGTCTGTGGCATGCTTTTTTGTTGTTCAGGTGCCATGCACGCACACACAATGAAAGCTATTTTTCAAATAATGGCCTTAAGGTATAGTAATATGATAGTGATAATTTGCATTTGATAAAATTTGTAATACCTTTCAAAGGTTGCTCAAAATTCAATAAAAATATATTTTGAAGGTTCAATAGCTTTAAAACTTTTAATTTAGACAGTAAATGCTATTTATGTAATTAAAATAAACAAGTCGATCCAAAAGTCACGAAACTCTGCGATTAACCTTTCTATTTATCATTATTTAACAGATTTAACATTTAACAGATATAAAGACTTTGTTTGTTTATGGCAAATCTAGGTTAGAGCGATCTGCCAAGGATGGGGGGCGTGTCTTGGTAGGAGAACTTTCTAAGGGGTTCTAACGTGTATTCACGTTGCATCTGGAGAAAACCTACCCAAACTCCAGACCTTTAGATCGACATCGACGCGATGGGACCCGAACCCGGAAACTTCACACCTCGGCCATCTACCATTATCATTGACATAGCCACTGTGCCATGGGGAGGCTTAAAGACCAAGAAAGGTACATTGTTTGCATTTATGTGTAGGATATAATCTAATGGTAGATGTCCGCCATTTTGGATCCTACCACATAATCTCAACCAGTAGCAGAAAATAATAACTAATTACAAAAAATTATGATATTTAATTTAGATAATAAATACCATTTTTTAAATTAAAATAAACAAGGAGATCCAAAAGTTACAAGGATTATAAAGAGATAAAACTTTTTATATATCATTATTTAACAAAATTAATATTTAACTGATCGAAAGACCAAGAACGGTACATTATTTGCATTCATGTGTGGAATATAATCTGAAGGCAGGTGTCCGCCGTTTTTGATCTCACCACATATTCTCTACCAGTAGCAGAAAAGAATAATTAATCACAAAAACTATAAACTGTAAATTTAGTTCATAAATTTAAACAATCTCCGATCCTAAGTCTTTAATTCTGTGAAAAATCAATGAAAATTAACGATAATTTTAAAGGTTATTCACAGTCCTAACCACTTCGTTAATTTTCGTCCAATCGTCTATATAATGTTTGAATTTTTTTTTAATATATAGTAATCTTAAAGTTTATAATATGCATCTTCTAAAAATATCATACATTCAGATCTGCAAAGTTAGTGTATTTTATTACGTTTTTGTTGAAACGTTTGGAATGACACTGAAAAAAGTAGTAGACTGCATTACGTTCGAAGTACATTATGGCAATGGATGTATATGTGTACGCATTTTCGGGCAAAAATTATTAAAATTTACGGATTTGTAAAAAATTGTAAAATGTATGCGTTAATTAATTAATTTTGGCAGGAAATTCGCCTCCCCTTTAAAACTGGATTTAATACATAATACGAATCTGCCCAACTTTGCCTGTAAAAGTTGTTTCATGACCGAAGCTGTCTTATGACGGTAAAACGCAACAACTAGACAGATGTATTTTGGAATCACGGTTTTGAAAACATGGTTATTTAACGTCTGTACGGATTATATTATTTTTCTAATACTGTTAATATAATTATTTAAAAAATATTGTTTTTATTTTCTGCAATATAAAAGCGTTTCGTTTTCATTTCTAAATTGAAAAGCTTTATTATTCTAATTTAAACAGATAATTACAAATTGTTATTGTGCATTCTAATTTTATTGCTTTATAAACAATTTATAAAAATGTCCTACAAACCTGATTTTAAGGCCTGCTTTTATTCAGATAATAATATATTTAAGCACCTATACTTCTTGTAACATACTTAATTTCCAAGAAATCCATTTTAAAAACAAAAGGTATGAGTTTTAAAAACCCATCGTAAATGATTTGTGACAGAATTACCCGGTGAAAATATTTTGTTTCCACATTGAAAAAGAAACCATTAAATTTACACGGCTTAGTTATACGATAGTTTAAATAGCCTTATCTAATGAAATTCGTAATTTTTTCAAAACACGACCTATTAAATCATAATGCAATAATGCATAATTATATTAAAACACATAGAAATAAAAATATACTTTATTAGAAGGTACTAAAAAATTGTTTACTCTGAAATGTACTGAAATGTGCTGATTAAACCGCTCTGGGAATTTCAAGTACAGGTAGTATTTTTACTTTTACATAAAGTTTTATAGTTAGGAAAATTAAAAAAAAAAACTGAAGAAAGAATTATTTTTATTTTTATTACTGAAACCGACATTCAATACATTTCAATTTATCTCGTTTAAAGAAGTAACTAATTTCATTTTCTATTTTATTTGTCATACTATTGTAACAAAATCTATTGCTGCCAATAGAGTTGCTAAATTCTACAATCAAGCGAGAACTACTGTAACTGAAACATTGGCTAAAAAATACTTGGCCTTAATAACAAATTTACGAACCAGAAAAAAAATACATAAACATGAAGCAATTACCTTACTGGTGCTCAAGAACATTCAAAGTTTTAATGTTATTAAAGCTTTTTTGCATTTTATTTCTTTCCGGTGTGTGCAACGGTCTTTTTAAATTCCTATAAAATAAAACATGCGATGTCATCAATTTTGCCCTCTTAGCCATGTATGGTGTTGTCTGAAAAATGAGTGACGTTTTGATTTATACAATTCAGTCATATCTATTAGTAAAGGGTATCATGTGTCTTTGTTTAAAAGATAGAGATATGAATACAAGGAGACGGCATTAGCTATCCGATAGTGAGGCCGAAACTGTGACCGTTCCGCCATATTGCTTGGAGCACATTACAACATGGCTGTGTTATTCTATGGTGACAGTTTTAATTTTAAAGAAGTATTATCGCCAAGTCTGGCGCCAATAATAATTACTTATTTGACATAAATGTAAAACATTTAATTGCAGAATGCTGAAATTCAGTATTTAGAACTATTGTAACATATAATTGTGCATCTTTACTTTTTAATCCGTAAAATCGTGCGTCTTTCACTGTTATTTAAAAAGAAACCAACAAAATGTTCCGCCATACTTAAGACCAACACAGTTACTTTATTTCGTCCATTGCTGAAGATAGCTAATACCACCTCCTTGTATTCGTATCTCTAGGGTTTAAAAGTACAGCTACTGATTATATTACTCACCTATCCACAGATATGGCTACTAAGGTATTTACAGAAGCACAGACAGAAACACCTTGCAGGTAAGCGACAGCTTTGCAAAGGAACAGACCTAGAATCCAAGCTGCATAAGAAATAAAAAGCAAAAAATAAGCAGAAGGGGAAAATAAGCAAAGCATTAGTCGGCAGTTATGAAGAAGAAATAATATCAAAGAAGTAGAACCTTTAACCCTCCGAGCGTCATAGAATTTTTTTTCAGGTAAATTGTTACGTATACGTAAAAAAGGGGGGGGATCTAAATTTAACCCCCCCCCCATTGAACCCAAATTTAATATACTCCCTTCCATCTTTGCAAAGACCCACCCAAGCACAATATCCAGGTAAAACATTACGCAAGAAAGATAAATCATGTCAAACTTGTTGATTTTGTAACACGTTCCAACTCAAATAGGGGGGGTGGGCGTTACCAAATTTACCCCCCGGCCTTTCCATTGAATTCAGATTTAATATTCTCTCTTCCATCTTTGCAAAGACCCAGCCAAGGACAATATTCATGTGAAACATTAAGCAAGAAAGATCATGTCAAACTCATAGACTATATAACACATTCTAACATTACATTTTTTTTTATTTTTACGATAAATCTGTCGATATTTTGGGAATAACTTCGAAACAGCTGCATACCACTAATTGTAATGTTTGTGAGACCTTGTAAAGGAGCTTTAAATATTATTACCATCTTTTAAATCAGAAGTTCCCAACCTATACTAAACCACCACCCGCTTTAGAAACTGAAATTCTTTGTATATTTCGAATTATTCTTTTCCATTGTCAAATTTGTGGTCTTTCATGCACAGCGCCACCTAGTGGGCATTTTTTGAACTATTATTATTTTTTTAATTCCTTGAAATTTCTTCAGCGCATTTCATATATAATCTATAAACCAAATTGGGTTATGATCTGTCAACCCATTTCAGCTGTAGAATTCCGTTTATAAAGGAAGTTTAATTATTCCAACGCTGCATATATCTCTTTTAAAGCACACAAAGTTCTTTCAAATTGAATTCTACTATCAGCATCAATCTCAAATTACATTCAGTATAGTCATTGTTTACTGAAAGATAACATGAGAATGTGATTACAATTCATTCAGACCCTCTGTTTCCTTAAAATTCCGTTTGGATGACTAGAAAGCTTAATTCAACTAAGTGTTAAGCCTTTAAGGCAGAAAACTAAATTTAGCTAAGTAACCAATTGCTCATGACGGTGAGGGTAATTCAGGATTCAGAATTACCCGTAATCACGATTCTAAGAAAACGTTGCATTAACATCTAAAAATAGCTCTTTAATTCCGCTAAAACGACTAATCGCATAAACGTCATTACGTGTTAGAGTAAATAAGCGACAGTCAGTATTTAAGTGCTTGAAAACTATTAACTGATATTGATTGTAAAGAAAAAAAGCGTTTATTCTAAATGTATCCCTAAATAGTTAAACAGCCATTATCTAGTGCAGCGGCTCCCAAACGGTGGGAGGTAGAGATGAGTTCGAGCTCATTTTTTGAAGCCCGAGCCCGCCCGAGCCCGAGGACTTTTAATCCGAGCCCGCCCGAGCCCGAGCAATATTATTAAATTTGGAGCCCGAGCCCGCCCGAGCCCGAAATTTCAGCTAAAGATAAATAAATTTAACTACTTCATTAATAGGATACAATAAATTTTGGAGCTTCACACACCTTCTAGTCCCCCGTGCCGCTATTTTTTAAAATAAGTACGTCTATTTATCCCATGAATCACTTTTTAAAATCTGTTTCAAGGAGTATGTTCAACAAAGGAGAAATTTTTCACGAGCCCGAGCCCGCCCGAGCCCGAACGCAATCGTGAATTACAGAGCCCGAGCCCGAGTCGGGCCCGGGCTCGGGCTCGGGCTTTCGGGCTCGGGCTGAGCCCGTCTCATCTCTAGTGGGAGGCGCCCTCCTTGGGGGACGCAGAGCGTTTGCAGCGGTGGAGGGGATCGCAAGAAAAACAGACAAAGAACAAGTGATAATGTATGTTTTAAAAAAATCATCATATTTTTCTTATTTTTCTTCCAAAATATATCTATTTTCACCTAAAATATTTATTCAAATTTTACCGATAGTGTTATTTGATAGAAAAGTTGATAATGTATGTTTACAGAAAACCACCATATTTGTTCTTATTTTTACTCCAAAACATATCTGTTTTCGCCTAAAATGTTTATTCAAATTTTATCGATATTGTTATTTGGTAGAAAAGGTGATAATGTATGTTTAAAAAAAATCGTCATATTTGTTTTTATTTTTATTCCAAAACATATCTATTTTCGCCTAAAATGTTTATTTAAACTTTACCGATAATGTTATTTGGTAAAAAAGGTGATAATCTATGTTTTCAACAAATCAAAATGTTTGTTCTTATTTTTATTCCAAAACATATCTATTTTGGCCTAAAATGTTTATTCAAGCTTTACCGATAATGTTATTTGGTAGAAAGGGTGACCGTATGTTCTGTGTTGAAGAATGAATAACTGTATGAATGCAGAGGAATGCATTGAAGGTCGTCATCGTAAATTATCCTTTGTTGGGAGGACTCAGTGTTAAAAACTGGTATCTAGTGAAAATACCCATCATCTAGTGTTAAGAAGTCATTCTAAAGGCAATTGATCTTTTATAAATTCTTTAATTTTGAAAAAAAAAATGAGAGTTTATCGAGATATACGGCTATTTACGTGTAATGCCTTAATCCATGGATCAACACTTAAGTTATCTATATAGTAAAAACGGTCTCTAAAAAACCAACACCAGAGGACTTCGATTTGCGCAGGGGCTAACGTAAGTGTTCATGCAAGACTGTATTTACGGTCTACGAATGTAAAAATATTGTGGCAGCAAAAAATATCTTATTTGTATCAAAAAATTACAATCTATGCATTTATGTCAACTTTAAATAAATGATTATTTTTATATTCTATTTTCAACACAATTTCAGTTTCAGTAGCGACCGTTGCTAAATTCAACTATTAAATGAAACTGTAGTCATTTTCCATAATTCATAGGCTCAGAAAATGAAAATACATAAATAAAAAAATAACAAACTAGCTATTTAAAAAATAGTTTATTGTGTTCTGTATCTTAAAAAGTCAAAGTAAATCTCTAAATTTGGTCGCAGCTTAGCGATGTTGCGAGTGCTGCAAAAGTTAATGTTATCCAACGAGAAAATTAAATAGTCAAATTTTGCGTTCTATTTAACTAATTTACGTCCAACAAAATACAAAATTTAATTATTTTATGCATAGAAATGAATTTTAAACCCATTTGAAACTTGGAAGAGCCGATTAACCTGAAAAAGAGGAAAGCACAATCAAGCATATTTGAGATTCCAACCATACTTTTCAAAGGCGCGTATCAGGACTTCTCCAAGCAATCATTGCTTTAAACAACGTATTTTAATTCTACATTTTTCTGTAGATCTATACTATGTTTCGAGCCTATCATTTTAATTGTAAAAATAATTCTGTAAGCCTGTTGTACTTTAGCCTGAAATTTTAAAATAATTTATGCATAGCACTGTAACTCCAAATTAAATAAAACAGAGACAGATCATACCGCATAATATCATGAAATTAGCCATTTTTCAATATCAGGTGTGGGACTTTACCAGACATGATAGTCATATTAATCATCTTACTGGTGGATATTACCTTAGGAATCTGGAAACACAATCATTCTTTAAGATTTTAGAACCTTAGAGCCAGGGGCGTAGCCAAGGGAGGGGGGTTAGGGGGTCATAACCCCCCATGAGGAATTTTTTGCCATACAAAATGTATATTCTTCACTCCCTTATCACACACATGTATGCATATATGTGAGTTGCAGTAGTCGTACCCCCCCCCCAATGAAAAATTTCTGGCTACGCCCCTGCTTAGTCATGGTGATTTTAGAGTTTTTGCTAGCTATAATTAGGTCAATTCTTTCAAACGTAACTAATGTACTCTCCAGAGCAGAGCATAGTGCTTTTCTGGCTACAATATGTACGAATGCCAAAAATTTTAAATTGCTGAGGGGATGGCAGTACCAAAGCTCTTCCGAAGTTTTTTCTGTTTCCCACATTTAAAACAAAGTATAATATGTATAAAAGGTCTTCCCCTGTAAAAAGTGCCCACTTTGCTGTAGTTTATTAATGTGATCTATGCAAAGAAGGAAATTCTGCAGGAAAAGCACTATATAAGAAATATGGAGAAAACAACAGATTATTTATTTAATTGAATGATAATCAGTACATTTTATAGTCCCAGCAATAAAGAAATTCATCTGAAAACTGAAGATCTTCGTTATTTTTATGAACGTTTAGCACCCTGTCTGCATATTCTTGAACAACAGCCCACGCGCTGGTAATATCTTCTTCATTTGCATATTCGGATTGTAAAATAAAACACATTGCAAATTTTCTTTTTAAACTACAGCAGTTTAAAAGCAATTTACCAGAAGTGTTTATAGTGTGTAAGAGCATTTTGTTAATTCCGTCCAGCCTGAAACAATCTATTCCAAAACTGCAGCTTAAAACCTCAAACCGTTCGTCTTCAGACACGCACTGTCGGAACATCTCAGCTAGTTGGACATGATTCCGTATGTGCTTCTGCAACTTTTCAATGCCGTAGCAGCGCAGGGTAATCCACAGTTTTATGGCATCGAAAGCTTTATCTTTTTTACTACACCAGTGCTCCTCAACTGAGCCAAATTCAGGCATCTCTGTTTCCACACTAAAAGTTGATATATTGCGCAGATATTCGGCAAACAGAACAGCGAATCCGAGAGGAACCATCAGCCATTTTGACGCAAAACGATGAAGCGTGTTCGATTTCTTTCAAAAGGTGTCTATATTCAGGACATATCAGTACATTTCCAGCGTAAGTACCGTCGACGTGAAGCCACAGACCATGATCCTGGCAGAATCTTCCTATTTCATCTACAGGATCACACGAACCAGAGGCAGTTCCAAGTGTGATGCTAACAGAAGAACGGGATTAGTTCTATTCCTTTGTCATCTTTTATGGCATCAGCAAGAGTGACTCCCCGCAATCTGAAGTCTTTGTCTGTTGGCAAAATTCTTATTTTTACCATGCACATCATAGCTGCTTTCTGCACGTTGACAGAGGATTCTTCCGAACAGTATGCAACAAGAGATGCTACCAAGATTGGTATCGAAAGCGTGCATCGCTGTTGTGATAACTTCACCAAAACATGTTTTCTGGCGGTCATCATGCAAATAAAAACACTCACACTTGTGGAGCCTTTCATCAAACCGTCTCCGCTCCTTTCTGGGTGGTGCAGAAAACATTCAGGCAAACCCATCATCTTGGCGTACCAGTTTACCACAATAATTTCCAAATCGCGCGCAGCAGGACTCAATCTATAGCTGTAGCCTGTACATACAAATGTCTCGTAAAGAAATTGAGCAAGAATGCTGGGATAAGACTTATTGGACGGGTAAAATGCGTAAAATTTCGGATGCTGCCAATGGTTCAAGCCCGGCATGATGCAATTCTCTAGGTCTTCCATAATCTTCTCCATCGATTCGCCTACGTCAGGAGGATTTTCCGGTAATAATGTTTTAAAATATCCCGGATGAACAGTAGTAGTTACAGATAGATCTCTGAGAAATTGTTTCTAAGTAATGAGAGATATAATACAGCACGTCTAAGCCAGATTTGTTAAATTCTTCTACATCCATGTTTTTTATCAAAGAGGGATGGGAACTCAACAATTTTTTTAAGTTTATAGATTCTTTTATTTTTAAATTAGTAAGAAATATAAATAGTTAAATATTAAATATTTAATGTAAATAGTTGAATACTATTTATTGCCACATTTTATTTTTTTAAAGTAGTTTTAATTTCAATCTTGAGTTCGTTTGTAATCTCTTCGCTGTTTCAAAGTATTTCGCATGCTTCTAATAGCTGAAAATTTTTCCCTGGAGCAGTTATCGTCGCATTTTGAGGTTTTCTAAGGTAAGTCACAATAAACCCACAACGTGCACCAAAATTCTAAGATGTTCAAACGTGGGCGAAATAGATTGAGTTATTATTATTAGTACCAGGTTACCGAGCCATGCTCAGAATCTAAAGGCTCCTTAAGTGTAAAATAATGAATACGTAAATGCCTGGGCACGTATCAATAATCTTCAGGGTTGCCAAAGATGTTCATCGCTGTCGGATCACCCATATTTTATCAGGTAAGCTTTAGTCGGCATTCAATGTTACAATGGCATATACTTTGTTAAGAAAAGGGATACTAAATATTCGATGGTCGGTGCCATCAGAGTTAAGCAAAAAGTAGTTTAACGTAAGGTGCCTCCTTTCCTTCTGTAGCAGATCAGCGAGGGTATCAGCGAAGATCTTGGGCGATGCATTCACTAACAGCGTCTTCATTACTTACCGGAACAGAAATATATCTGTCCATATTGAGGACGTTCAAATTCAGCATCAAGAATTTGAGTTGGCTGAACTGTCTGATGAATGAGTTTATAAAAAAAATTCATCAAGTCTGTTATACACTGTTCGCAACGTAGCAGTACACACCAAAATCGTTAATAGTTTCACTCGTCATATACTGTGAACAAAGCCATTGTAAAGTATGCTTTCAAATTTCGAATTCTTCGATCCACACCAATTCATTAGGAAATTCGGAATGTCCTACATCAATCTTACAGTCCCCAAAATGGTTTCGGTTAATTTTTGTTTTTACTCTTCAGAAAAATGCAAAGCTTCAGGGTGAATGCAATCCATGTTAAAAAGTTTTAAACTATGATAATAAGTACCCACATTTGTGGCAGCTTTGTAGATACTTAGACTTTTTACCCGAAGTATTTGTCGACGTCTAGCTGTTCCATGTCGTTCTCCTTCCACATACTAATCATCTGTTTCATCTGCTTGTGTTTGAACTGCACGTTCACACATTGGGCTAAGTGCTGCTGTCGGTGATCATATGTTTCCACAGCTCGTTTTTGAGCTACACTTCCATGCATTTACGTCTTTATAATACATCTATGATGATAATTCTTTACAATTGAAATTGTAAATTTCTCTATAGTGCTTCAATTCAAACATAAAATACTTATTTTTTTCTAATTCAAAGAAAATACATCATGCATAAACAAATTCTACAAACGTAAATTCAATCTTATAGATACATAAATATAGATGCCATAAAAGTATTATCTTACATAAATATGCTTTAAACATAATTTTATTTTATAAACTCACACTTAAGAAAATAAAAAGTGTAACGCAATTTAAATTATTAGTACAAAAGGACACTTCGAAATCATGAAATCAAAAACAGAATAGATAAAAAATATTCTTTTACAATAACCCTAACAACTACTTAAACGTTGGCAATAATAGAACAAACAGATAGACTGAAGAAAATGGACTTCTAACCTCGAATAAATCAAAAATACATCGCTCCTATATAGTTAAGCTGATCCCTGACTCTGTCACAATTCCAGTTCAACCACTCAAAATAAAACTTTTACCATCCAAACAGATTAAAAATGTATTGTCTAATAACTTAAAATTTACACGGTTCGTTGGTGCGATCAGCCTGAAAATTATCATAATTATGTAAAAAAAAAAGAAAGAAAAAGAAAGAAAAAGAAGAAAGAAAAAAGAAAGAAAAAATCTGATAAGCCACCCGTTCCCTGATTTTTAAGCGTTTTTTTTTTTTTTTGTATTTTTAGCTCTATTTCATTTAAGAGAATAAAAACAGCTATTCATTTGAGTGTCGGAACAATCTATTGCAAGTGACATTGACGTTACATTGAAGTCACGGTTATCAGGCTTTGGAGGAAAAATTACGATTCCAATTCGCTTAATATAGTTTTTCTAAATTACTACTCAGTTTAACTTTTTTTCAAAAATAAAACGGTTTTCTATGCATTAAGCATGGATATAGGAGAGGATGTTGATACCAAACGAAATGTTTCGAATACGAAATGTTTCTGCAGATTATGCAATTCGAATTTCGATGTATAATAAAAATTGAATATGAAGTTATTTCATTTTAAGATGTAAATATTAAATATTCTGAGTGTAGACATTCTATCGCCCGCTGTAATTGTCTCCACAAAGGGCTTTATCCTTTAGTTTAATGACAATACACAACACAAAACAACACAGTCTAAATAAGAATTCAAAATTTATTAGAAAAAATCTTAGTAACCAGATTTCAGCCTCCCAATTTACTGCTTCCACATACGGACAACTCCCAGCCTGCGGCCGGGTGGGGCCCGCCATGGCTTTTGGACTAGCCCTCAGAACAAGTCAAAACCCTGTATAAAACCTATATAAAACATTCAAACTTCCATATAAATCCGAATTATACGGCCCGCGATTTCGCTAACATCCTGAAGTCAGGCCCAGGAGGCCACTATCGTAAAGTTCTGCCCGCAACTTTTAAAAGGTTGTCCATACGATGATAAAATAAATGAGTTGAAATCATCAACTGCAGTGAATGAAAACTAAACTGATAGCTGATCATCTGCAAAATTAATTTGAATATCGGCTGCGAGCCCAATTTAGGAATCGATCGTATCATTTTTTCATCGGAGTTTCGAACATCATTCATTATAAACGGTTGACCCATTAAAAAAAAATAAATTCATCAGGGTAACTAAATTTAAATATTTATCGTCAACTTGGCGGAATAAGGCAGTTAAAATAGAATTCAACCTAGTGCCGTTATTTTTAAAAAAAATGGAATTTTCATGTTACGCCACAGGATCTTTTTTCTTACTCTGAATGGCTGAAAAGGGTGTCATTTTCATTTAAATTATTCGGCTAAGCTGAAACTTTTACGCACTTTTGAAATTCGCATCATATGGATCAATAAAATACATGAAAAATCTTTATTGTTTTAGTATATACGCGAAAATACATTTAGCTTTACGTTAGTTACAAAAGGATAATTGTAATAAATTCAGGGAATTTTTCACATAAGATTTACGAATAGTTTTGTATTAATAACTACGAATTAAGAATAATTAAATTATTTACGTATATTACATCAAGGTGCTTGCGGGGATGGCAACGAAGACTCTTTTCTCTTTTTCTTTCGCTGGTTGCCAGGACGACATTTTGAAATAAAAATAACTTTTTAATTCTAAACAAATTTATGTAGCTGAATGGTGCAATATATCTAGTTACTAAAATATTTATTTGTCTGTGTACTGAATATCAAGTTCCATTTATTTTGTTTCTTTGCGAAATTAATTTTTACTATTATATATCGATGGCGTGTATTTTTTAATCCGCCCCAAAGTTATTTGAGCGTCCCTTTTAGGAAGATTGCATCAAGTGTGTTTTTCAAACGCTCAATAGATGGCGCTACCGTCCAAAAATTTTAAAATTTAAATTTTGAGCGTTTTAGAGTTTTTTCAATTAATTGACCTAGCTCAATTGTTTCAGGGGCCCAAAAACCCCCCAGGTACGAAATTAAAAAAGAATCCTTAGAGCAGTTTTCGAGATCGTTCGGACATACACACACACCTACACACACACAAACATTCCTCGTTTAATATAAGAACGGATTATTTATTTTTTTAGTTCTAGAATGGCTCAAAACTTAAGGATGGAAATCTCCATAATAAGAAACATTGCTGTCTCGAAATATTTGACACCAAAGGAAAATAAGAGGCAAAGTCAAGTGCGCATTCGATGTGTTTAATTATTCTCCGCTTAAAATAAATAATTAATTTCATATTCTATTTTTAGTATTACTGCAGTCACGAAGTTAAATCTTTTGTGAGTTACTCATCCTTTAGAAAGTTAAATAACGCCATCAGCACGTGCAGATGGTGCAACACCTCACTCGGAAACTGCTGGTGTAGTCATATTTGCAAAATATTTTTTAAACAATGACGATGTAGTCATTGACGAACAGCATTTACCACGAAGTTAAATCTTTAGGAGGGGACATTTCCATAGGAAGTGGTATAACTCTGTTATTCAATATTGATGGCACAACATCTCTTTCGGTAACTGCTGTTGTGGCCATCCAAGAGAAGACAATACTTAAAAAGTGTTTATTTATAATGAGGATCATACTCAAACAAACAGTATTTACATTTATTTCATGCAGCGATAAATTTTAACCCAATTTTAAATTCCCGCTAAACTGAAACTCATATCAAAATATTAGATTGATGTTACATAAAAAACTCAGTAATGCGCTCAAAGTCATTCTCTGGCTTAAATATGCACCGTAGCAGACAAAAGTTCTTTTTCCGTTAGCTACAATATACGCGCTTGTTGACAAATATAAATTCAATATTTTATTCATCTCAAGATAGAACATTTCCCCCCTCTTTTTTATTCATTTGTCACTAAATCACCCATGTAAGCAAAAGGAAAAAAAATAATTAAAATTTAATGCTCGCGTTCATAATCTCGTTCACATGCTAGGTTGGGAAATTAAAAACATTAGCAGTCAGCGTGGGAAATGTTTTATTTGTTTACCGCTATGATAGCTGCACGTTACTAGATTGCCAATGTTTACATAATTGAAACTTAATTTGGGTACCATAAATTCTGCCAAGCAGCTATGGAGAGTGTCCCCTCCTGTAGTATATCTCCGTGTTCCATAGTAACGGAATCCACAGTTGCAGGGGCGAAGCCAGAAATTTTTCATGGGGGAGGTTACGACACTACTACAACTCATAAATATGTATACGTGTGTGTGAAAATGCAGTGAAGAATATACATTTTGTATGGCAAAAAATTTCTCATGGGGTAGGGTTTTATGACCCCCCACCCCTTTGGCTACACCTCTGCACTGTTTCCATCTTTCAACAATCGAATGAAACTGAACTCAGTCTATTGCACATCTTAGACTCAAAAATGAAAATACATATATATATAAAAGAAAAAGAACGTTAAATTACTGATGCTTATAAAAATACTCAGAATTTCCATAAAGTTTTATCTATTTTAATTTTATTTCCTTCACATGTGTGACGTCACTTTCACGAATGCCACTATTTGATGTATGACCAACCAAGGCTGAACTAGATCACGCGCTTTGTTGTTATCCGAATTTATAGCACAGAGAGCGCATTATCAATTTTAGCCTTGGCCCAAGTGATCGTCCGAAGCCGGACATGCGCACTTGCGTTAGCCCCCTGCATTGATCAGAGTCCTCTGGTGTCGGATTTATTCAAATCGTTTTGAGAGCTTTAGCCTCGTAAATGATTTCCATCCTTAAATATTCATCCGTGGTTACCATGGATTAAGGTTGCCTTTTGAATGAAAAGCGTGGGAACCTTTGAGCCACAAAAGATTCAATCTACCACAAAGTTGAAAGTATGAGGGGCATTCCCAAGAAATTAGAATCTGAGTATTTGAGAAATTATATAGCACGCCACACATGATTTTTAGACTTAAATGTGTGACTTCAAAATCACATCGCATGCTAGGTTGCGAGTTCATTTGCAAATTAAAAACGATAAGATAGGAATAATAACTCTCTAGATAAGATACCTACTATTTAGCTTCCTTTTTCTGAATCTCATATGAATTTTTAGCTTCTTGTATGATTAAAAGTTTAAATAAAACCTTTTTTACAATCGAGAAACACAGATTCTTAACTAATAAGAGTAATTTTGTGTTGCCCAGGTGGTGTAGTGGCTAGCTTGCCCTACTACCATCATTTGGGTTCGAATCCTGACATGGGCATGGATGTTTGTGTTTGCCCCATTATTGTTATATATTGTCCTGTATGAATGTACTTGGAATTAATAAATAAGCAACTTGGGATAACTGAGATAAGAGGCCTTCAAAATAATGGAGTTATACTTCTCCTCGAACTCTCTACGTAGTGTAATGTAATGTGATTTTGAAAAGAAAATTCTACAAGAAAAATACATGCTAAAATCATTGTTATCTAGTTAGGAAAATAATATTTATTAAATGATCTAAATCTGGAAAAATTTATAAATCTAGCAATCAATAAATTCATCTCAATTTTAAGGATCGCTGCTAATTTTATGAATTCAAATCAATATTTCTTCTAAATTTTGAATAACAGTCCATGTGTTAGTAACATCTTCAACTGTAAGTTAAAAGCACAAAATAAACCAAAATACAATTAATAATAATAATAGTAATAGAATTCTAGAATTGTTCATTTGATAGAATTTATCAGATTGTGTCAGTCTAAAATATTATAAAATTACTATTTAAAACCTGAATTTGAACATCTGCACCAATTAACCATGTTCTGCGAATTTCCGCAGCCTAAGTTGCACAGCTTGTTCCACAATCCTACGGCCAGGAAATCTTTATTTTTCCTAGTACGCGAGTTTTCTTTAGTTCGAAAGTCATGGCCATATATTTCTGTATCTACCTGCGTCCACGGAATAACAGTCCATGTGTTAGTAGCATCTTCAACTGTAAGTTGACAGCACAAAACAAAACGAAATACAATTAATAATAATAATAGTAGTAGAATTCTAGAATTGTCCATTTGATAAATTTATCAGATTGTGTCAGTCTAAAATATTCCAAAATTACTATTTAAAACCTGAATTTGAACATCTGCACCAATTAACCATGTTTTCTTAAGTTCTGCGAATTTCCGCAACCTAAGTTGCACAGCTTGTTCCACAATTCTAAGGCCGGGAAATCTTTACTTTTCCTAGTACGCGAGTTTTCTTTAGTTCGAAAGTCATGGCCAAATATTTCTGTCTCTACCTGCGTCCACGGAATAACAGTCCATGTGTTAGTAACATCTTCAACTATAAGTTCACAGCACAAAACAAAACGAAATACAATTAATAATAATAATAATAGTAGAGTTCTAGAATTCTTCATTTGATAAAATTTATCAGATTGTGTCAGTCTAAGAAGGAAATATTCCAAAATTACTATTTAAAACCAGAATTTGAACATCTGCACAAATTAGCCATGTTTTCTTAAGTTCTGCGAATTTCCGCAACCTAAGCTGCGCAGCTTGTTCCACAATTCTACGGCCGGGAAATCTTTATTTTTCCTTCTACGCAAGTTTTCTTTAATTCGAAAGTCATGTCCGAATATTTCTGTATCTACATGCATCCACGGAATTGTACATACGCTAGGTTCCATCAACCGTTTTGCAGGATTGATAGAAAATGATAAAACATCTTCGATTCTATTCAGAAGGTATCGACATTCAATCCATATAGGTGCATCACTATCATCGTTGAGCAGCAGAAAACCGAGTTCCTGACAAATTTCTATTACTTGTAGTCCAATTCCTTTCCCTTCTTTTGGTGCATCAGATGTGTCTTTTACCAAGTACAGTGAATTGTCTATAGACTGGACATCATTATTTAACATGTTTATCACAGCTCCTTTCTGGACCTCTGGGTAGGAAATTACAGAACCATAGGGAAGAAAGTATTTGATTTCGATCGGTTTTGCAAGCAACAATTTCGTCTGTGAGGCCTTTACCAGAATCTTTTCTCTGATGGCAATCACGCAAATTAAAACCCTCTGGAAGCTTCTTATCACATTTCTTTCACTTCTATCTGAATCACGTAGAAAGATATGAGGTACCTTGGTCAACCACATTAGGTTACCAGTTTGCAACTTGTAATTGGTCGGGTTTGTCCTCCCGATATAAAAAGTACATTCAAATATGTTGAAAAATACTTGCTGGAGGCTAACAGTACAGAAAGAATTTGATGGTAAGGAGCTGTAAAAATTAGGATGTTGCCTGTAAATCAAGACAGGCTCAATGTATTTCTCAAGATCTTCCATAATTTGTTCTAACGATTCTCCTGTATTTGAAGCAGTAACTTGTAACAAAGTTTTCCAATATCCAAAAAAAATGGAAGACTCAAAACGTCTTTGAAAAGTTGATTCTGAAAATTGCCCAATGTTTTCTAACATATCTTCATTAGGCACGCGAAATTCTTTATAAACCATGATTTGCATACAAGAATAAAACTCACCAAATTTGCACTGTATTGCAATTAAAATTCCTTTATCTTTTTTTAATTGAATAAAAATTGCATAAATATTTTGAAATCTTTTATTAAATAGGAACACAGTAATCATTGCCAGATTTCTTAGTACAATAATGTGAACACTTTGGGTTCATCAGTAATCTGTCAAGTGATTTCGTAAATTACTACTTTTTCTTACATACTCCCTAGTCCCAGCTCACGTTTTTCGAAACCCTATAAAATTGACGTTAAAATGGAGTCACTAAAAAAATCGAGTTAGAAATTCAATGAGGTAGCCGAAATAGTTACAGGAATAGAGATTCTCATTTGCTGGGGAAGAGTACTCCAAGCAAAACAGAAATAGTTTTTCTCGTGACGTAATTTTTATTTTACATACGCTGGTAACCTTATTGAGTTACTAATACGCAAACTCGTGACGTCAAAATGACGTTGATTCCACTTGCGATTTGAAAACGTTGTGCTAAACGATCTGAGGGTTCCGAAATGCTCGAAGTAGCGCCAAACTTGGCAACTTTTGGCGAATTATTCCCGAATTTGGCGCAAAAAATAAGCTTGTGAAACTGAACCAGCATTTCAATACCTCCTACATAGGGCGAGAAATAATCAAACCTTTATGCTATGAAAGTATCATATCGCCATTTCAAACAAAATAATTTAAGACGTGTGTTAACAATGTACGCAATTCAACCGATGTACAAGGAATTCATGCGGATGCACGTCTACACGAGATTTTTTATTTACACACTTTTAGGCACTTACGTATCATACCGTTGACCGCAAGAACAACACTTACAGCTGGCGAGTTTATAAATCATGATCTATTAAACGCGTAATTGGATATTTAATGTATTGAAATGCGGCGTTACAAACACTAGTAACAAACAATTGTGGGTATCGGTGGATTATAGCCGCCATTGAGCTGGCTCGACGACACATATATTATACGAAGATTGCAACCATGCTTTACGACTTCAAGCGTCTATTAGAATATAAACTTCATTAATTGTAATGAAAATTCATTCTGGCGATCTATTCAATCCACCACTACTTGGCGACAGAATTGTGGTGGCCACTATAGTCCACAGTACCTAACTGCCTGATTGTTTGACATTACTGACTGGCGCTTAACCACACAAATTAGTGTTGCAGAAAACTCTGCTATTCCTGGGTTTGTCGTTCTAAAGTCCAGTTGGTGTAGAAAGGTCTAGTAAAGAGTCCACTAGTTAGGATGGAACACTAACTTTATTGCTTCTAGAACTTCTTCGAACCAGTACAAAATTCACAGGCACAATCAGCCAGTAACGTGCTGATAGCAGTCCACTTAATTTAAAAGAGTTCACAAATGCTGTATTTCTCACACTAAATAAAACACTTCCACAGGCATTAATTCAGTGGAAACTTACCAGGGAAATCGCTAACAGTCCCTCAAGATTTAGGAATGAAGAATTCGCACACAGCACTCTAGAACAAGGTTCTTTAAAACAAGCGAAAATACCGCTTCTATAGTGCCAATACAAAGCTTTAAGCTCTCGCGGGAATCTGTTCTCCCAGCAAGCAGAGACAAGACTGAAAGGATCGGGGCAGCCCGCAGCTATTTATACATTCCGACGTACATTCTAGAAAACTCGGGATCTCTCTAGAGAGTCCCCGAACAAGAGTCGCATTTCGATTACGTCATAGAAATATTAATGAATAAAAAGTTAACATATGATGTTAATATGCGGGAAAAACACCTTTACAAGACCCATTGGGAAAATCGCGCCAAATGTCCTAAATGTCGCCAAGCTTGAGGACTTTATGGCTAAATAGCGCCAAATTTGGCGTTAAAAAAAAGTCCCCAAAAGTGAGGTTAGCGAAGGGCTACGACCCTTATATCTTGAGATTTCTAAAAAACACTATATTAATCATTGGGGGGGGACGACCCAAAACTCCATATCTCGCGTTCTAGTTAACCGATTTTGATGCAACATAATGCAAAATTCAACTATTTGGCGAGTAGAATACGAATTTTAAACTATCTCGGACCCCAGAACAGCGGGTTGCCGCGAAAATTCGTAATATCGGGATTAAAATAACTACAAAAAATAATCAGCGGTAGGATACATAAGTACCATTTTTAAAAGATATGGTTGCAAAACATCTATAGCGGTATTGATTACACAGATCACCCAGAAGACTTTTAAGCAAGCCCAGTAACAGCTAAACCTTTCTCAAACCTGGAAGGCGGGAAGTGCCAGATTCAAACACCGGTCGCGCCTGTCGACCTAGCCGCTCGCAGTTTTCCGTATTTTTTTCAAAAACCTCGCGAAAATACGGGCTAGGATCCCTTAGAAAATTCCACACAGAGGAATTCTCCATATACGCCTAGGACCCTATAGGCCTAGGACCATATAGGCCTAGGACCATATAGGCCTAGGACTTTCAATCAGTGAAGAAAGTTTTAAAATCGGCTTAGTTGCTACAAAATTTCCATATAGCGCAAGGCATT
Organism: Cheiracanthium punctorium; assembly: GCA_038373885.1. Lineage (NCBI taxonomy): Eukaryota > Metazoa > Arthropoda > Arachnida > Araneae > Cheiracanthiidae > Cheiracanthium > Cheiracanthium punctorium. Next base: position 388,239 of record JAWZYV010014507.1, on the reverse strand, counting down.
AGCATTATTTGGAGTGTCTTTGTAAAAGAATTATTTATGCTATAACGATTTAAAACGATTTAAAAAACATTAATTTATTAACACTTTTCCAAGAATACATGGTGTCCAAAAAAGCTTTTATTCCTTCAATATCAGCCATATAAACATATACAATATATTGTCAAGTTACGTAAAAATAGGATAAATTAATTTTATGGCATCCATTAAAATTTTTAGGAAATTAAATATAAGTAAACACAGAAGTTTCATACGTCCCTCGTACAAAAAAAAATTCTCAATTAGTAAAATATGCCCCATGCATTAATTAATTAATGTATAAAATTTAACCTTTTCATCCTAAATAGGCTCAGAGGTTGAAACAAAGTTGTAAGGAGTTATACAATAACAATAATAGCAAAAGCATTATGCCCATCGTAACAAATTTCCAACTTGACATCTCCGAAACAACGCGTATATAACTAGAACCAAAATCAATTCCTCAAAATTCATTCTTCTAAGATAGCGCTCTTTCAGCTACCGTGAAACAGATGGAACCAAAATCTTCTCATAAATTGCCTCCGAAAATCCCAGTTCAAATTTTACTTGAGACCGAAAATTTATTTCGTTTTGCAGGGATGTAAATGGGAGAAGGTTTTTCCCAACTTTTCGCCTTCCCCTCAAATTTCGAGAAACATAAGATGATTATAACAAGAACATTTAGGAGAGTTAAGACAGATTTATTTGAGCAGAGCTTGAGAATACTAAAGGCGTTATTTGAATACGGAATCGACCACGAACGCTTGTTTACGGACATATAATTTACACGTCTACTTAGAGAATGATGGTGTGATAATATTCACTTATGGTAAACTAGCGGCTACCCGCGACTTCGTCAGCGTCGGCTTTAGAATTAGGTCCCGAGAGAAACGAAGCATGAGTGAATAACAAATATGTTTGCGACTAAAGAAACTGCATTTAAATATTATTTGCTTTTTAATTATTTTAAATGAAGTATAATGCATGGTAGTGTACTTCATTTAAAATAACAGAGTATGTAAAATTACTGAATTTAGATTTTTTTCAGGCATTTGGCGAATAGAGACAGTTAGGACAGTATTTGCGAACTGTTTTGAGTGTTCTTGTAAAAGAAATATTTATGCTATATGCATGAGTTTTAGCCTATGTTAATCAGGAATAGTGCAGCTTTCTATTAGCGAAGAAGTTTTAGAATCTGTTCTATAGTTACAGAGATACCCATAGAGCGTAATGTATTAGAATTATTTTGAGTGTTCCTGTAAAGGAACTATTTGCGCTACATGCATTAATTTTAGCCTATAATACTCAAGAATTGTGTAGCTTACTATCAGTGAAAAAAGTTTTGGAATCGGTTCAGTACTTACAGAGATACACATAGAGCGTGATGTAATTCTTATGAGTATCCCTGTAAAAGAACTATTTGTGATATATGCATAAAAGGTAGCCTATAACACTCAGGGTCCCCCCCAGTGTGTAAGAGGGTCTGCTCTCAAACCTGGAAGGCGGGAAGTGCTAGGTTCAAACACCGGTCGCGCCTGTCGACCTAGCCGCTCGCAGTTTTCCGTATTTTTTCAAAAACCACGCGAAAATACGGGCTAGGATCATTTAGAAAATTCCACACAGAGGAATTCTCCATATACGCCTAGGACCCTATAGGCCTAGGTCCATATAGGCCTAGGACTTTCAATCAGTGAAGAAAGTTTTAAATTCGTTTTAGTTGCTACAAAATTTCCATAGAGCGCAATGCATTAGCATTATTTTGTGTGTCTTTGTAAAAGAATTATTTATGCTATATGCTTGAAAGGTTGCCTGTATGTTAATCCAGGGCATAAGCTATCTTCATTACAAATTTTTCCAACCATTTTTGTCTGATTCACTCGAAAACATCCAAACACATAAACGTACACATTTATATTATTTGTAGGATTTGGAAATTTACGAACTTTAAGAAACACATCTGGACTTTTCTTGGTACTTACCTATTATCCCGGCGGTTATTCCCGCCAAACTGTATTTTCGTCAAACAAGTTGCCAAACTGTTGCCAATCGTATTCAAAACCATTAATAATTTCATATGCCCGGTATTTATCTCGGCAAAAAATCGCTCGTCTTGGCGGACCGCCGGGATAATACGTAAGTACACTTTTCTTTATTTATGCTTTTTAATTTGGCGTAAAATCAACATAATTTCCATACTTATTTATGTTTTTCAAATGCATGTGATTTTGCAAATAGAATTTCTGCTTTATTTCAAAAGCATAAATCATTTTGTACGGGCGATAAAACGGTTTTTAATTAATAGTTAGAAAAGTAATTAAAATTTCCTAGCCTCAGGTACACTTTACCGAAGTCATGGGTCCAGGCATGCTCAAATTTTCAAAGCTCTGCTTTCTGTAGATTTGTCTGAAGAACATTCATTTTTATTATTAGAGATAGATATATTTGGCATAAAACTGGCATAATTTCCGTATTATTTAATGTTTTTCAAATGCACATGCTTCTTTATTGAAGTAATAGCATTCTTGTTAGCTAAAAACATGAATCATATGATACGGGCGAAACTCGCCAAGCATGGCAACGTAAAAACGGTTTTTAATTAATAATTAAAAATGTAATTAAAAATCTAAAATTCTAAGTAGCCTATAACCAACTCCAGGGTCCCATCTATATCTAAACCGAAATGCATCCTAATCGATTCAGCGATTTAGGCGTGAAAGCGTCATAAACAAACAAACTCACTTTCGCATTTATAATATTAGTTAGGACAAACTCACTTTCGCATTTATAATATTAGTTAGGATAATTAAGGGGACCATTCGTCCTCAATTTTCGGGGACAGTCCCCAATTTCTTTTTTTTTTTTTTTTTTTTTTTTTTTTTTTTTTTTTGCAATTTGTCCCCCAAAATAATGTAAAAAAGCAGTTGGGGACAATTTTTAATTATTACATTGTTTTTAATTAGATTACTGTTAATTATTTCATTACTTATAAATATCCTCAATTTTGTTTCTAATTTAGCATGTCCTCAATTTTACGTTCAAAAATATGGTCACCTTATAAGTAATGCAAGAAACGATTGAAATTAAAATTAATGGTACTGTATAAAACGCATATAAGTAAAATAAATGTATTCGAACATTCTAAATGATACTCTCAATGAGAAGTGAAATACAAAAGACCCCGCTTTTTTAGATTATCGGTTAAAGGGATATCCCACTTATTGTAATAAATTTTCATCGTACAGTCGAACCCATTTAACGGAATAGCCAATTTTCCCAGAAAATTTATTCTAATAAACGGTATATTCTATTATCCGGGATCACATTGAATAATTATTACGGTTTAGTACATTGAAAATTTATTCTAATAAGCAGTATATTATATTTTCCGGGATCCCATTGACTAATTATTACAGTTTGGTATATTGAAAATTTATAACAATAAGCGGTATATTCTTTTATCCGATATTCCATTAACAGGTTCGATTTCACCAAACCGTAATAATTAGTTATTCTGCTCCCGGGTAATGGGATATTCCGCTTATTACAGTAAATTTTCGTCGCAAACTGGCTATTTCATACGCGGGTTCGACTGTACTCAGTAGCTAGAAAATAGGAAATGCAGAAAACAAATTATAGTACATGAAAGAAGTTCAAATTAAACGTAATAATGTTATGTATTAAGCAAATGTTTTCTGCCCAATGGCCAGGTCTGCCGTTGACCGCAGACATGTGTGAGATGTTTGAAATTTTTTCTACGGGCATTAAAAAACTTATAATTTTGCATTTATTCAGATTTATTCACCAGAAAAATTTTTATCTAGACCATAAACCTCTGTACCTTTTATTACATAGCTTTGAAGCTTGTTGCATATGTCCATAGTCAATATTTAGGGGATAAAAAGCATAGATGAATATTTTTTGGACACTCTGTATATATTTACTCGAATTACATTCGCCCATCGTAACAAATTTCCAGCTTGACGTCTCCATAGCAACGTGCATAATTTGTCAAAAAATCAATTCCTCAAAATAGAGGGGTTTATTATTTTAAATCGCGCTCATTCAGCTAAATGAGAAATAGATGGAACCAAAATCTCATAAATTTTCTCGGAAAATCCCGACTCAAATCTTATTTGATACCGAAATTTTATTTCCTTTTGCAGGGATATAAATGGGAGACGGTTTTACCCAGCTTTTCGCCTTTCCCTCAATCTTCGAGAAGTAAAAGAGGCTTATATCAAGAGCGTTTAGGCGTTTTAAGAAAGATTTATTTGGCCAGAGCTCTAGAATACAAAAGGGCGTTATTTGAATACGGAATCGGCCGCTGTTGAAATCTTGTTTGCAGGCATTAGTAAAAATTTCCACGCATACTTAGGGTATAATGGTACGCTAATATTGACTTATGGTGGTTTAAATATGAAACTGAAAAGATCTCATAAAGTTATTGTATGAAACGAATATAAGTAAAATATGTATATTTTAAATGATGCTCTTAATGATGGGGGAAATACAGTCGAACTCGCTTAATGCAGTATCGTTTAAAGTATTTTTTCTATTATTATTATCCCAAGTGTAAATACACAATCCCATGGACACAAATACATATGGACACAATTATACAATACTGAACAGATTAAAAACACTTAGAAACACTTAGTTGGCCAAAAACAGATCATTCTTTGATAAAACTTTGCAAGAATATGCTGAGGTGAAGCTTGATGTTCACTGCAGATGGTGCATGTAGGAAACACCTTTTCTCCTCCAATAAATATAAGAGCTCTGGTATGACCAGTCTGAAGACGGGATAAGCAAGAAAAATCACTGCGACTCAATCCAGAATCAATGCCACCCCCAGGCTAATCCGGCACGTACCAGTGGTGGAACACATTTAGAATACCTTGTTGTTTAAGTATCTTCTTTGGCAAGATTTAAAAAGATCAAAGTCTACAGCTGCATTGGGAATAGCAGCAGCCTTAGCAAGTCTGTCGGCCGTCTCATTTCCCACCAGCCCAATGTGGGAAGGAATCCATTGTAATGTTAATAGGGAGTCCTTATGGAGTGAGTCAATGCATCCCACAATATCCCTGGATATAGATTTTGAGTTAGTATAACGCCTGTGTAGTTCCTGGAGGGCTGCCAAGGAAGCTACAATTAAGACAATCTTATTTGGCATAGATTTATCTAAGTTATTTAAGGCCATCTCAATTGCCTTAAGTTCAGCATTAATGACTGAACAATCCCTGGGGTTTGTATGACTTAATGTCTGATACTGGTTGTTGAACTCAATAATGGCCTCACGTCTAGAATTTCCATCAATGTCCTTAGACCCATCGGTATAGATCTTAATGTATTCTGGGCCAAAATAATTTATCTTCTCAAGAGCAAGAGCCTTCAAGAGACATGGGAGATCATCTTGGTTTTTTTTTTTTTTTTTTTACAGAATTCCTAATGGAGAGATTAACGATCAGCTCTCACATTTCATGACAAGGGGGGAAACTGTAGTTTGTTGGAACACGTCATAGGTATTTCATTGTGTAGGATTGAATGCATAGTAGATTTCCTCTGAATCCATAAGATGGAACTCATTCCCTAATCAGTTCGCTAGTTCTGTGGTTTTGGATGTTGGCACGTTTTTCACGTTTAAAGGATTATCCCGCTTACTGAAATACATTTTCAAAGTACCGTCGTAAACAAATTATACATGAAATAAATTCTAAAGAAACGTAATAATGTAATGTATTGAGCAAATGTTTTCTGTCCAATGGTCAGGTCAGCCGTTGACCGTAGGCCTGATCTCAGGATTTGTGAGATTTTAGGAATGTTTTGTACGGGGTCATTATAAAAATTAGAATTTTGCATTTATTTAGATTTAATCACCAGAAAATTTAAATCAATGCCATAAAATCCTGTACCTTATTTTACAATACATTGTAGCTTGTTATATATGTCTATGGCAAATATTTAAGGGATAATAAGCGTAGATCAGTGTCTTTGGGACACACTGTATTTATTTACGCCGATTACATACGCCCATCATAATAAATTTCTGGCTTGACTTCTCCACAGCAACGGGCATAATTTGAGCCAAAATCAATTCCTCTAAGTCAAGGGTTTATTCTTTTAAAATCGCGCTCATGAGAAACAGATGGAATCAAAATCTCATAAATTGCATCTGAAAATCCCGATTCAAATCTTATTTGAGACCGAAAATTCATTCCCTTACGGAATGTAAACTGAAATGCTTTTCTCCAGCTTTTCGCCTTGTCCTCTATCTTCGGGAAGTATAAGAAGCTTACATCAAGAACGTTTGGGTGTGTTGGAGCAGATTTGTTTGATCAGAGCTTGAGAATACAAAAGAGCGTTATTTGAATACTGAATCGGCCTCTGTCGTAATCTTGTTTGTCTAGGTTAGTAAAAATTTTCACGGCTGTTTGGAGAATGATGGTATGTTAATATTTACTCACGGCAAAGTAATATGAGAATCTAGGAAGATGGTATAAAATTAACCCAACCGTGCATACTGTAGTCAATTGCCTACGCTCTCATTTTTCTGTAATGTAAAGAGTAGTTTGGATTTTTTGTGATATAGAAATAGATCATAATAAATTATTTTTTGTCAGAAAGGTATTTTAATTTTTATCCTTAACTTAAAATATTTTCTAAAATCTGTATCACTCACCAGAAATTTTAAATAGTTTTACTTTGTGAAAGTAAAATTGTGATGACGTTATCTTAGAAGACCTAGTGATGACGTAAAAGCTTCTGTTCTCAGACCTTCTGGATCTAGGATGTGTGGGCTGAAGACCGTAGGCTTGATCGCAGCGTGTGTGAGAGATGTTTGCTATTTCAATATGATGGGGGGGGCGGCTAGCAGTTGGTCCAAAGCTGCTGTATATGAGTGATCTCAAAATTTTGTTCTCATTCCAGGCTGAAGACCAAGAAACTGGATTCGAAACCCGAAAGTCGTTACCTGAACCTACAGGACATTGGAAACACGACTGATTTTAGGTGCAGGAGGCTCCTTTAGCGAACAAAGTCCAACAGCAGTCTAATCAAGGCATGCTTTCACCTTCCCAAGCACTGACCAAGGTTGGCGGGGCTTCACTTTCGGTATCCTTACGGAGAACCTAGCTTAATTGACTCCGCCAACGAAAGACGATAAGTAAATGTCTTCAAAGAAGGGGCACGGCCACCTTACTCTTTTTTACATGTCTTTCTTGAAAGAAGAAAAAAATATCTATAAAAGTATTCCTTTATAATGTAACCAATATGAGTTCTATAACCAAGCACAGCTCATTTGTCGCTAAAAACTTGCTGAATATGTATTTGTTTGAATTTAATATCACAATTGTTATTCACATTTGTTATTCTATTGCTATGTAGCAGGCCAGTAAACATTCCGCTGTCCTAGACAAGCATTGTTTGAGTGACAAGGATAACTTTTCAAAATTCTTAAATATATCGGAAACTATTGACTTTTCATCAAACTACTTTACTGATTGCCACTAATGGCCTTTTCATTCTCAGGTGATTCTTTGTCAAACCCGTGTTTCATATAAAGAAGTTTTTATTTATTTACTTTTTTATTTTTTATTTAGTGTTTTTACTTTTTAAAGTATTAAATACGTTTCTAAAATATCAATACCCGTCAGTTCAGAATTTTTATTCAATTACCGAAAACAATTGTTTTACGGAAAAAAAATTAATTTCAGGTTTCTAACAATTTAGTTGAAAGGTTATATATTGAAGCTCTTTTTTTAATTGCAAGAAAATAAGGAAAAACTCATTGAGCGGCTTAAATGACTGAATTACTTTCCAAGAGGGGAAAAAAAGATCAGCTACTTTTTATGCTTAAAATAAAACTCTTAATTAGGTTCATTTAGGCATCAGAAAAGATCTATTGTTAAAGGAGTGATTCTGACTTTTATTTTTCTACAAAAGTGTTCCCAGAAATAAAAAGTAACGTCACTTGACTTCCTTGTAAGTCAATTAAATTATCTATATTTTCGATACTCTTCATTTAAACATTTAACTGGATAGGGAGATTCGTTACTACGACAATACGGTTTGTTCTTTTCTCGCCAAATATGGCAGATATCACCTAGCTGTGTATTTTGTTTACGAGGTCATCCAAAAGACTTTTAGTACAGAGATCCTTTCAGTTTAAATTGTTGCAAAGCTACACAAGGACTAGCTGCCAAAGGAGGAAGGGGAGGCTCAAGCCGAAGACTTTTTAGGTTTTCTAATGCGTGTTCATGTTACATCTGGAAAAAAAGACCTCTGAATAGGAAGTGCTTCGATAGACCAGAAGCCTGGACCTTCAGCTCCAGCTATCCAATAGTTTCAGTGGTTTTAATCACTCGGCCAGTGGTCGGCCTTGACCATTTCAGACCCTGCGTCTAAAATTGATGGGTTTCCTGCGAAAGGAGGGTACAGTATACACTTGATAATCCGGCGGTTGGGTATCCGGCACGGTCAATAATCCGGGAAACACATGTCATACTATATTCATCCACTGACCACTGCGGATGTAAACAAGCATGCCCGCTCTCGTGCTTCCTTCCCTCCCTCTTCCGTCATTGTTTTCTAGCTTACCTAATGCACTTTTAAAACACCTTCTAGATATAGAAGGCCTAACAACCAAAGTTTAGACGTTAACACAGTTTTAATTTCAAGAGGCAAAAGAATTTAAAACTTCTGGTAAGTGCTACAAATATTAGAAAATATCTTAAATTACACATAAAAATTATAATACTTTTCTGATACAAATAATTCGTTGTGATTTACTTCTGTATCATATTATACAATTAGTGATGGTCAAAAATTGTCATTTGTCGTTAATTTTTCTATCTTAAATCATTTAAAAAGTTTTATGAATGAGAAAAGTCACCACAAATTTAAAGTAGATACACTTTGTGAAACCTAAACTGTGATGACGTCATGTAAGAAGACCTAGTGATAACGTCAAAACTTTAGTTGTAAGGCTCTCTGTATCTAGAGCGTGTTGACTTTATATTGTATCTCGTCGATCTACATTGTCGACCAAACGAAAGCACATGACTTTTAAGTTTGCTTCAAAAACAAGAGTTCTCGACAATCTAAATATTTTCCATAATCCGGCGGTTCTTTGATAAATATTCTCATTAGCTTGCTCTGAATTCCCAAACGCTTTTCACAGTTTCCGCAAGCTTGAATAGCTCCCACCTTTTCGCAGCAAGCCCTCCAATTGAGAAAACAAAAATCACCACTACTTTCTCTTTTTTTTAACGAAAAACGTAACCTACTATTTTTTCTGGTATTTTTTCCCTCCAGGTTTTTGTGGTTTTATCAGAGTTTTTAAAGGGAAAACATGGGGGTTCAGAATATTTTTAAAAAATTTGCTAATTACTAAATACAACTTATATCAACTAACTGATTATAAAAATCGATTATATATGAAAAATGGTTAAAGTTATAACAATAATTAACTAACATTATCAACTATGCATAAAAATGTATAAATAGGTACAGTGGCGGATTAATGCAAGTTTGTCGGGCGGGGCGGTTAGTTAGAAGATTGAACTATACATCCATTTTATGGAAGTAAAATGGGATAATTTACATTAGTTTCTTTTGTCTCGGGGGGGACGATCGCCCCCTCCGCCCCCCCTTTAATCCGCCCTTGAATAGGTAATAATAATAACCAATCATGTATTACTTTCAGATAAATTAATTACTAATAATTTTAACAATGTAATTAAAGTACTATACTAGTACTAAATTAGAACGAACTGATGTTTTGTTATGGGTAAAAAATCCTTTTTCATTTTAACTCAAGTGATAGCCATAAAACTTTTCTGTAAAAAAGTCATTAAGATTTTTTTTTCCTGGGTAATGTGGTAAGTGAGGTGGGAAGGCGGGGGGGGTGGGGATGAAAAAGTGGCGTACTGATTTTCAAGTGGTATACTGATAGTAATCGATGCATTAGTTATGTAATTTAAAATAAAATTTAGAGAAAAAAGTGTAGTTGTTTCTTTGGTTTTATCAAATGGATTTTAAAAAAAGCCACCCGTGTTTTTTCAGGTTGGGCAAAATCATAACAACCCTTCTTCAAGAAACCCTGCTATTCTTCTTGATGCTGGGAAAGTTACTGATAGGGGAAATTTAACTGTAACCACCTTTTGTTTAAAATTTAAGAAGTGTTTCAAAAAATGAACTTAAAACATCGTTTTAAAGAACATAGAAAAGCAGTTCTTTATAAAAATAAACACCGTGAGCGACGAGATGCCTCGAAGCTTATTCATTGCGCAAAAATAACTCTATAAATAAAGAATTACGCGAAAAAATAAAACAGTACATTAACTGTGATCGATGAGCAAAGAGAAAAATTGCTTCACGTGCCCGGCAGATAATTTAAGAGAAGCGAAATTCCGGTGGCTAATTTTGGTACATAGTTTACTGGAATGCATGTGGGTTATGTGGCCATTTTTTAAAGATGGATACGCTTTAATAGATATTTATTATGTAGTAAAAAGTTGGTTTTTTATCGCGTATAATGTAGCAACTTGTTTCAAAATATCTAAGGCTGCACGTGGCTGTCAAGCTTTAAAAAATTCGATATAAAAAATGTGTTATAAAGACATTTATAAATCTTTGGAACTCGGAAGCATACTTTTTTTGTTCTTAATATATTGGCAAAAGTGTAATAAATTTAATGACGACGCCGTCATGTTTTGAAATTTTAAGTTGCTATTTTCTTAGGACTTTTGACAAAATAGTCTATGCACCAGATCTTTTAATATACCCATTTTACCTATCTAACGATTATTTTAATGAATCTTCTTGCTACAAATTTTATTTGAAATGCTTTCAGATAAAATGCTTATCGAATTGCGATCTGAAATGCTTATCGAATTTTTCTAAAATGCTTATCGAATATGCTTTCACTTCAGTCACTTTTTGTGCTCTTACGTTATTGGAATAAACATTATTGCTGTAAAAAAGTTGTAGACAAGCAGAATTTTCCAAGTTAAATGTCACTACCATAAAAGAAAGTAAAGTTAATGATACAGCGACATCCCTATGAGTAGGCTTTCCATCTTTTACACACGGATTTACGGAAATTTCGCCATTAAAATGCGGGAAATGGCTAAAAAAAAAAAAGCGGGATAAAACTTACAAATTACAGGAAGGCGAGAAAAACAATTAAAACCACGTTTTATTTTTACAGTTAAATGTTTTGAATGTTATGCTTACTACTACTTTCTTTTTAACTGTCAACTATATTGCATGTATTGTTATGCCAATCAGTCAAGCAAAAAAAAAAATTAGCATTAATTATTAGTCTTGTTCCATCTCTCTTCTTTGTAATTAAAACAAAAAGTACTGCCATTGGGAATATGGTTAGTTGGTTGCATCGGGGAAGGAAGAAAAGGGCAAATTGCACCGCTGATGAATTAAATCCACGGGTAAGTTGCACTCGAGAAGTGGAGGGAAGGGGAACAATCATAGGGAACCCTGCGGTCTCGCAAAGGACCAGTGGTAGCATATATTCGAGGGGTTCCCTACAGCAATGACTGGACACAGTGATGTTTCTTGGGATCTCGCAAAGGGCCATCGGTAGCATATTTTGGAGAGGTAGCAAGGTAAGGATCCCGGTGCAAATCGCCCCTCGATTTGATTGATAGCTGTTGGCGGGGGTGCAACTGACTCTCGTCCCTATCATCTACAACTAAATTAAATAAACTTTTTATTTATTTATTTTTATCACAAACAAAAACAAAACCTTTTAAGTTTGACATTTTAAAAGTAATTAAAACAACCCATAATTAGGTATCAATAATATAACTCTGTAAGAGAAATTTAAAGCCTTTAATCAGACTTTCTACTCATATAATAATATTTATTTATTTTAAAAGATATATTAAAATACTTTTATTAAAATCATGATATTACTTGTTTTGAAAAGAAACTTAAAAGCAGGAAAAAAAACTACAAGAAAAGAAATTTAAAGTATAGAATCACTTCCGCTGAGATCATATTTTTTTAGGAAAGAAACTTACTGTTCAAAATCTCTCTTCTGAGATCATTGTAATTTATAAAAAATTATTAAATTATTTATTCTGATCATAAAACGGTCCAAAAACGGGACATCTGGCGTCCCGCACACACCTTTCGCGGGATGTATCCTCTGAGCCCCTAGAAACGGGACGCCCCTGCTCTCGTGGGACTGTTTGCAACCCTACTTATGAATCACATAGTTTGTTGTCCTTAACGTCTAGTCCCATTACTGGAAGATCAACTAGAAGTCACACTCTGACTTATCTGTGGTTATTTGCTTGTGATTTCATGCGATATCACAGTGGGAGATAATCCGTGACCTTGCATTTGTAATATTACGAGAAAGTCACCACTCTTCACTTAGTAAATAATTAAACTCTTAAGGCATGCACTTCCGAAATAATAAAAAAATATGGAGTGACTCCACTCGACTTTCCGAACACTTACGATTAAGATCATTACCAGGCATTTAAATAAATTTTAATCAATGAATAATTCAACCATGTATACCAAACTGACGCTCAATCGAATGCGCTGTTTAAACGCTGGCGCACTTTCAAGAATTTCCTCCCATATGCCATAATGTAAAAGGAATCTTTGTTGTAGCCCTGTAGAAAAACTATAAGTCCTATACTCACCAAAATCAATACCGGTCTTGCGACGTTGGTTTATAACATATATACCGAATTTGAGCTAAATCGATTGCTCCGTTTAGGAGCTATCGTGTTCACACACACACGCATACATACATCTCGTAAAAATAGCATAAATGAATTCAGAAGACCTCAAAACGTGTAAATACACCATCGAATTTTTTCATGATTACAATACTTTCCTTACATGGTACATGTTCGGAAAGTAATAAATAGCATCTCCATTCTCGCAAACTACTGTGACAAGCTGGACTAATCCAACCTACATTTTTTTCCAATGCCATTTTGTCGGAAATATTTCTCTGTAGTGTTCCCCTATTACTGCCCTTGATAAAGCCATCACATCACAATATAATCGCTCCTAAACTTTGTTGTTCACCCACAAGGAGAAACAAATCAAGAATCTGGCGGGTTACCTCGGTCTTCTGGAAAACTTGTTGGGGGTTTTGTCTTAACTCACACTGTAACTTCAAGATGGAGTGGCATTGAAATGGAAGAACATGTTAGTAAATGTATATAGTTGCTTAGTTAACGTTATACTTTGGTCATTATGCCATTAGAATAGTTAATTTCAGATTTATATTTTCATTTACAAAGAAACTAACTGTAGACTGCCAACGTAATTAACATAAGCCTCCACGGAATAGTATCATAAAAGAATATGAACGCCTGACATGTAAAAAAATACAGGGCACAAAGTTAGACATGTTACAGAAAAAAAAAAGTTAAATCATGAAGTAAAATCATTACGCACTTTTGCATTACCTTGCATTTACAGAATTTTATAAATTCAATGCTTCCCTTAATCACATGGTAAGTTATTGTTAACACATCAAAAGTTCTCTAACTCTTATATAATATTTAATAGTAAATAAGCAATAAACAAAATCGCATTCAGAATTAGTATCAAACCAACTATGATGAAGATCACATATTAAATATTAATTTTAAATTTACTTTTTGTTTCTTAAATTTAATCTATTCAAAAGTATGCACTTATTTTTTTTCTCATTTATCATTTACCTTATCTTTTAAATTCACATTTAGCGTCTTCTAGAGATGATTTCGGGCTCATTTTTTGAAGCCCGAGCCCGAGGACTTTTAATCCGAGCCCGCCCGAGCCCGAGCAATCTTATTTAAGCCGGAGCCCGAGCCCGCCCGAGCCCGAAATTTCAGCTAAAGATTAAAAAAAAAATTCATTTACTTCATTGATAGAATACAATAAATTTTGCCTTTTATGCAAATTAAAGACAAATATAGTTGCAAACTGTCAATGCACTTTCTAATTCTTTATATCCATATTTATCAAACAATGTCGGATCTCATGACTAACTAAGTAATTAAAGCCGCCGTTCTGAAATACCCAAAGAGCTTCACGCACCTTCTAGGCGCCCGTGCCCCTATTTTTTTTTTATAAGTACTTTTATTTTCCTCATGAATCCCTTTTTAAAATCTGTTTCAAGGAGTATGTTCAATATGATGAAATTTTTCACGAGCCCGAGCCCGAACGCAGTTGTGAATTACAGAGCCCGAGCCCGGGCCCGAACCGGGCTCGGGCTGAGCCCGTCTCACCTCTACTGCATACCTCGTCATTGACAGCAATCTGCTGGGTTGACTTTTCTATATGTATCATATGTTTTGTTTAAAAGATTTAACTGAGAAGTTATATCTGTTTAACTCTTGAACAATGCTATATGTTTAGTCAGAAATATACTCAGAAATTAAACAAATCACAAAAATTCCACAATTATAACTACTCCTGAAAATAATAAAACAAAAAAAAAATGTTTTTCGTGCCGACAAATCCAATGCATCTATAAATGGCAAATATTTCGGCGGAACGTATATGAAACCGATGCCCAAACGCAGTTGTGAACCCGAAAGCCCGAACGCAGTTGTGAATTACAGAGCCCGAGAACGGTTCGGGCTCAGGCTCGGGCTCGGGCTGAGCCCGTCTCACCTCTAGCTTACACGGTTGCGCAGCAGTCCAGCCCAGAGATATTGTCACCCTCAAAAGCACTCACAGAAGCCGACTCCGCTTCACTTTTCCTCAGTTTCACTTACCTGACAGTAAATTTCCTAAGGCCGAACATTCCTCACATTAAAAATCCTATTAACGGATCTTACTTCACAGCTGGATAGCTGATCAGTTCTTTTAAACATGATTACCGACTAACAACTTCAAACCGGTCTTCAACCAAGTCTTCAAACGTGAAAATACGCAAACAAAATTGAGATAAAAAATGTAATTCTTCAGGCTCGGCCTTGGTGCTCTGAGATGCTCGGGAGGTATGCTGAAATTGCGTTCGTTCACTTTCTGAATGATAATAACACACACATTATTTAACATTTGATTTCAATTTTAGCTTAGAGATGACCATAGTTGTCCGCACAAGATCACCTTTCTTGGTTTCTACCGCTTTATTTTAAAGGCGTTTGTCAAAAACAAACAAAAAAAAGACAAGTTTTGAATCGATTTTGGTTCAGCAATCAAGCAGTCATAGGATTAATGACATCAGAATTTAAGAAATCAGATCATGGTAACGTTCGTAAAAATATAATGCTATTTATCATGATCACTTTTATAATTCCAAAGACGGAACAGCGAAGATTATTGAAAAAACACTCAAAATACTGGTGTTAAACGATAAAGTAATTAAAAAACTTGTAAAAAACACACATAAGAAGTAAAAGGAAAGAGGATGGAGGAGGAGGAGGAGGAACCTCTCTTTCCTTTTCCTTCTTATGTGTGTTTTTTACAAAGTTTTTTAATTACTTTAGCGAAGATTATTCTTTTCTGGTTAGAATTGCTTCACCACTTTTAGTCTTCGAATGATGCCGACGACATCTTATCATTAGGTCATAGAGTTTCGAAGGTACCAATGAGAAGAACCATACTTTTTAACACGTCTTCGGAAGACAATATCACAGAAAATAATCGCTGGACTTATATTTCAAACAGGGTATTGTCCGCTTCGAGAAAACTTCAACGCTAGCACATTGCAATTTTTAGAGATGAGCTCGTTTCTAGGCCAAAAACTTGACACAGATCGACCACGGATCATTATAGCGATTTCCAAGATTACCACACCATGTTCATGCACTACGGGTCCCTCCTAAATAATCCTCATCCACTTCTTCAACATCGCTGACAAGATGTACAGACTACGACGTTGGTATTTTGGTCACACACTTTTGCATTCGAAAAGTCATGTGACTTAGGAGATGTGACCATCTTAATAAGGATATCGGACTAATAGAAGTCACATCACCCTTGGAATTAAAGAAATTTTTAAAAGCAGACTTGATCCAAATTATTTATATTTCATAACAAGCTCTTTCCAATATTTTGACTTAATGCAAAATATTATTTTTTATTTATTGTGGAATTAAACAAGATTAACTTTGAGCACTGCTTAGACACATAATTCTATCACTGATACAAAATTTTATTTTTTATTTATTGTGGAATCAAAACAAGATTAACTTTGAGCACTTAGACACGTAATTCCATCACTATGATTCTTGTGATACCAATAAATATTTTAAAAATATTTTTAAACAAATTATTTACATTTCATCTATCTATATAAATAAAATTAGACTTTTGTCTGTACATTTCTTGGAATTCAAAAATTTTACAATTTCTATCCGTTTCAAGCACCCGGGATTCCGATGCGACTCTCAAAAAAAAGTTTGTCTGTCTGTCATTCTGTCATTCTGTCCTTCTGTCATTCTGTCCGTGACGCTTTTTTTGTTTAAGCATCACGTAAAAACGACTGAAGCGAATGATATGAAATTTTGTGTCATGATAGGTGGTCACTCAACTTAAAACATAGGCGTCGAATTTTTAAAAAATCTTGATTAGATTTTCCGATTTTGTGAAAATCGTTTCAAACTGCGTAAATTTGTGTTCAAGCATCACGCAAAAACGACTGAAGCGAATGATATGAAATTGGGTGTCATGATAGGTATTCACTCAACTTAAAACATAGGCGTCCAATTTAAAAAAAATCTTGATTGGAGATTGAGATTTTGCGAAAATCCTTTCAAACTGCGTAAATTTGTGTTTAAGCATCACGTAAAAACGACTAAAGCGAATGATATGAAATTGGGTGTCATGATAGGTGGTCCCTCAACTTAAAACATAGGCGTCCAATTTTTAAAAAATCCTCATTGGATTTTGAGATTTTGAGAAAATCGTTTCAAACTGCGTAAATTTGTGTTCAAGCATCAAGTAAAAACGACTGTAGCGAATGATATGAAATTGGGTGTCATGATAGGTGGTCACTCAACTTAAACTATAAGCATCTAATGAAAAAAAATCGATCAGATTTCGAGATTTTGTGAAAATCGTTTAAAACTGAGTGAATCTTTGTTCCCGCATTACGTAATAACGACTAAAGCGAATGATATGAAATTTGGTCACAAAATAGATGGTTGCTCAACATAAACTATACGAGTCCAATTTTTTAAACATTTTTATTAGATTTTGAGATTTTGTGAAAATTCTCTCAAAATGCGTTTATATTTCTTCAAACATCACGTAATAACGACTAATACGAATGATACGAAATTGAGTGATAGGATAGGTAGTTGCTAATCTTAATTTATAGGCGTTGAATTTTTAAAATATTTTGATTACATTTTGAGATTTTGCGAAAATCGTTTTAAAATGCTGAAGATTTGTTCCAGCATCACGAAATAAAGATTGCAGGGAATGAAACGAATTTGGTTGACAGGATAGGTTGTCACTCAACTTAAATTCTAGGCTTCCATTTTTTCAAAAATGTTGATTGAATTTTTAGATTTTGCGAAAATTATTTCAATATGCGTCAATATTCGTTCGCGCATGACTTAATTACGACTAATGCGAATGAAATGATATTACTTAGTTACTCTCTAACCTGTAATATTTTAACAATATATAAAAATTATAACTTCGCTTTCTTTACTTTGGCAACATACTACATCCATTCTCTGTACTTATACAATGCTGACGAAAGATCTTGCTTTTTTGGAAATTTGCATTCACTAACCCGTCGAGGACGGGTACTTCAGCTAGTAGTAAATATTTTTGTTCACCATACAAAATATTATTTTCCTTCAACTGTGGATAGAAAATAAAATTAAATCTGAGATGAAATTTAACACTAATAACTACATCACAATGATCCTCCTGGAATTAAGGAAACTTAAAAAAAAAAACATTGATCCAAGTTATTTAGATTTCATAACAAGGCCATTCTAATAATAATTTGGTCCACCGTACAAAATAATATTTTCCATTTACTATTTATAGAAAACAAGGTACAAGAGAAAAAAATACTTCATATCTATTTGGAAGTCAGCTTTAATACCTGTAACTAGATAAACATAGCGGCTCCCGCGAGGAACAATGTGGTTGGAATAACTAAGATATAATAAAGTTTCAGATGTCACGATATAACAACAACTAGGATTTAATAAACTTCAAAGGAGAAAGTTGAATCAAGCGAGCTTATTTTGACAACATATAAGTTAAGCGAATTTAACTGTTAGAAAATTGATAAGTGTTCTCAAAAGTTCAAGTCTCATAGTTAATAAATTTGAGCAGATGTTTTGGAAATTATATTACATTGCTGTAAGTATTTTCGTTTCCAAAAAATTATAATATAACCCAATTATTGAGCATTCAAGCTTATGAATTAAGTGAAAAATTGTCTGAAATGGTAGAAAATATGCCATTGAATAATAAAGGCTCTTGACACCTGTAGTGCAATAGTTAATTTGAACTAACGGCATTTCTTGCAAAGTTCTTTTTCATGGTGTACATGTGATATAGAGAAGATTGTATACAATAGACTATTACGCCAAAACTTTATGGTGTGGTACAACGCATCTAAACTAGCAAATTTCGTCATAGAAAGTATGGGCGGAATGCTAACGACGAGCCGCTTGGTGGCGTAGAACATGGAAACTTGAACGCCAAAAGGTGGCGTAATAAATGGTATGAAAGGGTCGGTCCTCGCATCCAAAGGCATTCTCTTCGCCGATATTCGGGAAGAGCCTGGTATCTTCTCAAATGTGCATCACTTTCTATCCCATAGGTATAAAGCATGTGTTACAGCTGGCGGACGGTTTTTTGAGCAATTTCTTTGAGCATGCACGTACATAAATTCTATTACCTTTAATTCAGTGTTTTTTGAAATATCTCCTCTCATTCTCGTGTTAATTCTTTAAATGTGCCAGTGAAAAACTACCTTTTAACTTCTCATCGCTTTTTTCAGATCAGCCTTTTACACCACGCACAACGCCACCTAGCGGCTCGCCGTTTGCTTTCCGCCCATACTTTCTGTGACGAAATTTGGTCCAGTAGATGCGTTCTATCACCCCATAAAGTTTTGGCCACTTTTTCAGACTCACCCTGTATAAAGGCTTTTGAAACACATACACAATTACTTTACACGCCTATAAACATCCCTCAAAACATTTTAAATCATTACCCAATTTATATATTACTATTTCCAACATAAAGTAATGAATAAATGGATTTTTGGCGCTTCTTAGTGTTGGCGAAAATCTCGTCTTGCAGGCGAGATTTAGTTTTAAGATATGTACTCGTGAAAAACTCGAGTAAAATCCCATTAAGTCAAATCACGTTGTAGCTCAAGTCCACTCTACTCTGAAACAGAAAGAGTCAATAATCACTGTTAAAGAATTAAATGGCAGACAAACCATCGAATCCCTGGATATAAGAAATTAAGAACAGATTAAATAAAAACGAAATACTTGTCCCAAATTAATTGCAACGTGCATTTAGATATCGTAACGGAAAAGAAGCAGCAACCAAGAAGAACATTCTGCGATGGCATCATCAATTTAAGGAAACAGATTTACCCTTAATCAAATGGCCACGAGATCCTCCGATCTAACACGGTGTGATTTCTTTTTGTGGTGTTAAGTCAAAGACATTGTTTATGTGCCACCCATGCCAAAAACACTGACAGAACTTACAGAATGCATTTGTGTAGCATTACGAACTATTGATAGAGTGATGCTACAAAATGTATAGAACTAACTGGATTACAGATTGAACGTATGTAAACTGAAAAAATACTTGGTTTATTTCTCTTTTCATTCATGCATAACTTACTGTTATATGTGCATTAGCTAAGAAAATATGTTTTTTTTTTTTTTTTTTTTTTTTTTTTAATCGGGTCCATCATTTGTACTCACCCTGGGGTATATTGGGTGCTTGGGTGTTAAAGGCGATTCGGAAAAAAACTATGAATAAAACAGAGATAATTGCAAACACAGTTAATACATTATATTTAATGTCATTCATTATTAACAAACATTTTCAATATTTGTCATTTTATAATGAAATTTTTCATAGTAGAATAAAATTTTCGCAACTATGTTTAAGTGATTTTTTTGAGGTCCCTTAAATTCTATGAGAAATGAAAGCTGAAATTAACAAGCTGTAAAATAACTAAAAAAAAAGCGATGTTTTAATAAAATTTATGTTTTGACGGTATAATTTAAGAAAAATACTTTATATATCAAGTGTAGCGAGGTCTAATTTTATAATAAATGTAATAACTGAAAAATAGTTCATAAAATATATACTTTTATCTAATATTTCTAAGGAAAAGGCTACAAAAGAAAACAGAAAGCATTCCATGCATATATATGAAATATTTTATTTAATGTCGTAAATTATGAACTATTATAAACCCAGCAAATACACAAAGGTTCTCTGAACGTCTATTAACGTTCAGAAGACGTCTTCTGAACGTTAATAGACGTTCAGAGAACCTGTGTGTGTTTGCTGGGAATGATCTTTTATGAAATTGATATGCAAATTTATAGGAAAAATAAACATTTAGGGTTATTTTGTAACTGAATGTGTGTTTTCCATTAAGCAGGGAAACATTAAAAATGCGTGTCTGAAACACTTAACGAGAATTTTACTAAACATACTTCGTAACATAAATAAATATTTGTAAAATTTTCTTTGAACATAAGTAAAAAAAATCTGGAGCGACTCCACTCGACTTCCCGAACGCTTATGATTAAGATCATTACCAAGCATTTAAATAAATTTTAATAGATGAATCATTCAAACATATATACCAAATTGAAGCTCGATCGAATGTATCGTTTAAACGCTAGCGCACTTTCAAGAATTTCTCCCCATAGGCCATAATGTAAAAGAAATTTTTATGGTAGCCCTGTAGAAAAACTATAAGTCCTATACACACCAAAATCAATACCGGTCTTGCGACGGTGGTTTATAACATGTATACCCAATTTGAGCTCAATCGAATGTACCGTTTAAACGCTAGCGCACTTTCCAGAATTTTCCTCCATAGGCCATAATGTAAAAGAAATCTTTGTCGTAGCCCTGTAGAAAAACTGTAAGTCCTATACACACCAAAATCAATACCGGTCTTGCGACGGTGGTTTATAACCTATATACCCAATTTGAGCTCAATCGCATGCCCTGTTCAGGAGCTATCGTGTTCACTCAAACACACACACACACATCTCGTAAAAATAGCATAAATGAATTCAGAAGACCTCAAAACGTGTCAATACACCAAAATCTCGAATTCGAATTTTTTCATGATTACAATACTTTCCTTACATGGTACATGTTCGGAAAGTAAAAAGTGAGTTAAGATTGCAAAATGCATGCCACAAATACAAATATTTGAGTAGTGGTACCATGTATTTAAAAACAAACTATCTCCAATTAAGTTAAAAATAGTCTGGTACTCTCATCTGTCATGCAAAATGAGATACAGAAGAATTCCGTGCATAAGTGCCGAAAGGGCTCTCATTTTTTCTGGCACTTATCTTTTGAACACTCTTGCCCGGAAATTTCACGGCCACGAAAAATAGAGGGAGAAAACTCAGCCTTTGATTTTGACGGGAGCGAGGAGGAAGGGGTTAACTTATCCCAATAACAGAGGGTTTCCTAAAATTCATAACCAGTTGGGTGGGGTTGTGAGGATAAAGAGACAAAACGTTCTTTTCACTTATCTCTCTTTATTTCAAAGAGAAAAAGTGTTATCCCTACGATTCTTGCTGTAAAATATTACACACACGAACATCGAAAAATTCATTTCATGACATTCGCCGTATAAGGAAGTTGGACGGCTACTCTTCCCTAAACTCAAATATCTATTTTTTTATTATTTAACCCTTTAAGGCGCAGTGATCCCGCTCTGGGAACACCCAACTCTAACATTTTGACTGTTGCCAGTCACGAATAGATTGGATTTCTATAAAAGTAGTTGCGGGTGACATAGCTCCACGAGAATTCTTTACTTTTTAGCACGTCATTTCCCGTAAAAAAATGGTCACGATTATTTTTAACAGCACTGACATCTGCTGAAAAATGGAAGAACGCGAGAACAGCTGGATAGATTGCCCAATGCTGGAAAAAGGGCAGCCGTTGCCATCGATCGACTTAACTACCAGCAAGATGGCGGACGATCGAAACGTTCATCGCGTGCCACAGATCTAGAGACCTTTTTTGACGACAGCTGGCTGTGCTAGCACAGCCAGCTGTCGTCAAAGTATAAGGTTTCTGAAATGGAACTACCAAGCTACCAGATTGATCCATCATTTACTCTCAGGTCTGTCGCAAAAGGTCAGCTACAAAATGACACTGAATCATGTGTACAGCTTAAGGTACTACTGTTGTATCATATGACACTGTGAAGATTTGGCACCGAAAGTTCGAAAACGAGGACTAGGATATTAAAGAAGCACCGGACTACTGATGCTGATGTGGCCCGACTGCGAGAATTTGTGGAAAAAGATAAAATATTCATCCACGAGAGCTAGCTAAAAGAGTTAGACTTTAGCGTCATGTCCATTAGTGGCGCTAAGCATCGCATAAACTTGGCATATAAGGTCAATAGCTGGGTACTGCGTGAGCTGACTCAAGCAAATCTGGCGGAAAACTTTCGTTACAACCTGATACAAAACCATTTGTGACTTGTTTATCCCATATTTATAATTAACTTTAATTTTCTCCTCCCTATTCTAAATTTAATACTCTTGGCCAATTTTAAATTCTCATCTCTACCCGTTACGCTATTTTAATTGTTTCTTAAATTACTTTGGTTTTAACTATTGTAATGTATTTAGCAGAATTCCTTCTGTCCGAGGATTCCTCTTTTTACATGCCGTCTCCGCGGGGTTTCAAGAAACATTCTTATGTTACAGCTTCTCTTTGAACAAAATTTAAATGTGGGTTGCTCAAGTGGCGAATCACATTTAAATTTTGGTAGACCTGCATTAACTTTGGTCGTTACGTTAGATCGCATAGTTGAGTCTTTCAAGCAGGATGTATCAGGTTTTGTACGGACTCTGTAGTAAGTACCAATACTGCGTAGAGAGCTATTTGCCTAAGGAGGGGTTCCTTGTCAAAGAAGCTATTCAATGTGTTCTACTGCGTATTTATGTTACACATTGAAAAAACCGTCCAAAACTACAGACCGTTAAATCAATGGACGCGCGATGGACCCGAACCTGGGGACTTCACACTTCAGCCACTTAACATGCTCGGTGTCTTTATCCACTCGTCAATACTGGGATTTTAACATTGTTAAAAAATCAAAGCAATTATTACATTGTTGACCAGCGTGGTCTAAAACAATGAAAAACTTTCTAGAAGAAAAAGTCAATACGAGAAAGCAATTATTGCATTGTTGACAAGCGTGGTTTTCAACACTGGAAAACTTTTATAGATTCTCTATTTATAGTAGTACGGGCCCTTGTTGGTCTGTATTGTAAGGGCGCATAGTAGAGTCCTTGAAGCAGGAAGTATCCGGTTCTGTACGGACTCTATAATAAGTATCAATACTGCCCTTGTATACAATTAATAAATGACCCAGTCCAGCTGGTGGTTGGGATGGATTCGAGTAGACTGGTGATTCATGTGTAAATGGATTTGACATATTAGTGGTTTGAATTCAACATTGGTTTCACGTAGGAGGTACCGGCTTCTGTACCAGTCCTACCCTGGAATAAGCACCAGTCCTACCCTGGTATACAGTCAGCAAATGAACCAGTCCGGCAGTAGGTGACTAGCGGGATGCAGCACCTTTCCCTGCAGGACTGGAGATGCTAACGACTTGGCATGCTGGTGGTTTGGACTGATTCGGCTTTTCATTGGTTCAATTGAGTGATGATTGGTATGTGAATTGATTTGGTTATTGTTCATTTGTGTTGTTGGGGGCAGGAATCCCCAAAGGTCCCTCCACCATTTTTCTTGAAGGAAAGGCCAAAAAAAAAAAAAAAAATGTTGGAAGAAATAAATATACGAATCATCCAGAGTATGTGGAAAAATAAGAATGAGACCAACCTTTTTAAAAGATTTCTTTGTTTATTTAAATTTTAGGTAGTTAAACTACTGTGCTGAATAATAGAGATGAGTTCGGGCTCATTTTTTGAAGCCCGAGCCCGAAATTTCAGCTAAAGATTTAAAAAAAAAATCAATTACTTCATTGATAGAATACAATAAATTTTGCCTTTTATGCAAATTAAAGACAAATATAGTTGCAAACTGTCAATGCACTTTCTAATTCTTTATATCCATATTTATCAAATAATGTCGGATCTCATGACTAACTAAGTAATTTAAGCTGCCGTTCTGAAATACCCAAAGAGCTTCACGCACCTTCTAGGCGCCCGTGCCCCTGTTTTTTTTTTATAAGTACTTTTATTTTCCTCATGAACCCCTTTTTAAAATCTGTTTCAAGGAGTATGTTCAATAAAGAAGAAATTTTTCACGATCCCGAGCCCGAACGCAGTTGTGAATTACAGAGCCCGAGCCCGGTTCGGGCCCGGGCTCGGGCTCGGGCTTTCGGGCTCGGGCTGAGCCCGTCTCACCTCTAGCGTCTTCCCGTATGCAGTATTCTTTTAATTGTTAATTTTTCTCATCAGATCGTAGTCGCCGTCTGGGCAAAAATAGATCACATTACGTCAGTTTGCAATCATAACGAAGTTTTGATTCCCCTCTCTTGGCACCTTTTTGGCATAAATTATTTTTGATACCCTGTATCATCTTTCAAACTACTTGTTCGCGGTTTCATTATTTTAATTTTATTGGTTCAAATTTTATATTTGCTCTGCAATTGGCGTTGTTTATTTCGGCCAAGTTTTTGTTCTTGCCAATGTGAAGTTTGGTGTTGGCACATTTTTTTTAGACTCCTCCTTTATTCAATTAACCTATCAGCACGCACTGTTTATCTGGCCAACACCAGCGTTATTTTTAGTGTTCATTCTTCAACAGTCTTTTTAAATAAACAGTTTTTTTTTTTAAGTACTTAACGTCTTCATAAGACCGAAGTGTGTTACAATGGAAATGTTTAATTTAATGACATTGTGGTTTTACCGCCTCATCGCTAATCAATTTACGAATTTAAAATAGCATAAGTAAATTTTTCATTACTACAAGAACTTCTAGTGTGGTGAATTTCAGTCTGAACACGAATTTCTTTGACACCCTGCACATTAGGGTGGAGCGAAAAACACTTTATTTCGGAATTCACATTGCCTGAGTCATTAAATGGTGCGAAACTGATAAGAACAAATTGTTTCCAAATTTCAGCTCAAAATAGTGTCATCTTCCGGTTCCACAACTCAAGCGATTCTATTTATAGCTTATTTTTATTAAAATAATAATGGTTTAATTAATTAATTGAATAATTAGTTATGCTTTCATTATTAAATTGCTTTATTAATACGATATTATCACATGTCGGTGGTGGAAATCGTAGATTTAGAAGCAAACGTCGACTTGGGATCTGATTCAGAAATGGAATAGACCTCAGAAAATGATGACGATTTCGTTAGTCAGGAAGCCAAATGTCGGAAAATGATTGACGATGAGATTCCTTCAATCTCCAAGACAGACCCAATGCCCGAACTAGTCGTTGTTCTTGATAGAGCAGATGTATCGGAGTATTAATTATACAATTAATTAATTAAACGTAATTATTTCAATAGAAATTCATAAAAGACTGAAAAAGACACTGGGAATATATCCGCTGGAGGTGTAGAACCAGCAATATTTTGAGCTGAAATTTGGAGACAATTTATTCTGATCAGTTTCGCACCATTTAATGACTCAAGCAATGTGCATTTCGAGAAAAAGGGTTTTTCGCTCCATCCTACTGTACATTGTCAGAGTTAAGCAAAAGTTTTAAATTTCTAGGAGCTAGAACCTCGGATCCAGCACTTTATGGAATAGATGGATTGTGACCTTCCAGTATTTTAGAATTCGTATGATATTGTTGCGAAATAATAACTTAATTTGCTCTCGTATTGAATGCGCCGCCGTGAAACTAGTTAATAGCGAAGTCATCAGGTAAATGGTAAACCTGTGGAAGTAACCCTGTAGCCTTGGCGACAAACTTGGCGATCGTCCTGGAGACTTGGCGACGTATTTGGCGGCCTTAGCGACAAATGGTGGCTTCTAGAAAATTCATGTCTCGAGACCATATTTCAATTTGATAAGATTGTTCCAGAAATTTCTCGGCAATTCTGGTGACGTCATCATCTCTATAAAAGCGCTAGGATCTCTCTCCGGGGGGTTCAGTTGAGTGGTAGACTTTGAAGCGCACGGTTGATTCTGTGAACTGAATGGTGTTATTGTTGTGCTTATTTGTGATTTTAGTTAGCGTGTGCTAAAGTTTCTTGTATTATTTTGAGCCATCGAGCTGCGAGCCGTGAAATAAAGTGTTATTTTTTTTTATTTACTGTGCATTGGACTGATTTAAAATACACCCACTTGGCGATTTTCGTAACAATATGATACTAACAACATTAAACTTGCATTAATGTATACGATACGATAACGGACGGAATAATGATTACGATAACGGAATAAAAAAGCACTGTTAAAGCTCTCTGAATACCGTCACCTGGTTTTTGATCTTTGAAGTTTTGGCAGCATAAATTATTAATGAAAGGCTTAAGAATTGTAAAAATGTCTTCTACGCAGTTGGATACCGTTACGAAATACTCAAATTTGGTGTGTGTTAAAATAGTCCAGCAAGATCGAAAAGCGAATAGAGCAGTTTATTCAACGAATCAAAGCACTAATATTTCACAAAAAACACAGAATTAAGTAACAAATGCAACAGAAAATCATGAACTATCACAGCAATAACTCTATTCAATTCAACTGTATAGTTCTGCTCTCTTTATCCTCAGTCTTTTACACTGAGCACACAGTGAGAGAATGTTTGATATTTATAGACTCCCTAGCAAGTCATGACGTTACAAAGGTCGTGTCATCATATTTCTCGAACTTTCTCGTAACTTCCTTCCTAAGTGAGATACAGCCAAAATTCCACTACTTTCGAAAAAAAAAATTTTTTTTGCCAAATTTGTCACCGAAAACGATCGCCAAGTTTTTCGCGAAGGTCAGGGGACGCATTTCACTTGCAACAATGCCTGTACTACTCTCTTTCCGGCAATGCACATTAATGCGGAAAAACAACATTACAGTTATGTAACAATGCCAATTATAAACATAATTATAAAAACGATAATTTCTATATTTTAAGCCTTTGCTTCTATGAACTCAAGTCCATCGCTTCGACACACAGCGTACAGTGATTTGCTATACCCACACAAATCTAAGTGGAACTTTTATTGATTTTGAATCGGTGAAATCATGAAATATGTATGCTGGCCTCGTTATTAGTAAGCAAACAAAATATGTTCACATTTTTCCATTGTTTTCTTTTTAAATATCGAAGAAGAATATAGATCCGATAAAACTTAAGCAAAATAAATAATAAATAAATAAGTGAAATCTTAAGCAGAACATAACATGTATTGCTCTTAATAAATTTACATAAATCAATAACATAATGCTTTGCCTTAATGAGAATATCCCGCTGACAGCTAAAAGAAAAAGCTATGAAAAATCACTTCAAATAGTCTGTGCAAACTATGCTAAGTGTACAAGCTTAAGACATTCAAATGCTAATAGCTATCATCTATTATAACAGTTTTCATGAAAAATTTTAAACATATTTTTCAGAGCAACGCAGACTGGGTATTAGGGTATGTCATAAGAATGTATGATTTATTTCCGATTTAGTACATCCATTTCCCTATGCATTCACCAATTCTAAGATATTTCGTGCAAAATAAAATTTTGGGTACTCGGTTTTTGCTACCAAAAAAAACACAATTTACCTAAATTTCTTTTTTTTTTTTTTTTTTTCAAAAATTCGACTATTCTTTTAATCAGTACACAATAGAACTCATTGCAAGAAATATTTGATAATTATCTATTAATTTAAATACATATGTTTACTTTTAGTGCATGCAATTTTGTTCCTAAATAAATAATTATATACAGGGTGTCCTAAAATGGTGGTAACAAAGTCTAATTGTTTATTTGTTAGATATAAATGAATAATGTAAATTTAAAAATGTTGAAAATAAGATTCGAAGAAGGATTACGTTAAGGAAAAAAAATTCTCTGTTTTTTTGTAATTCATTTTTTGTCGCACTTTTGAAATTTGTATACAAGCCCATTACGAAAAATCCATCATTGGTAAAATGGGCTTCATTCACTAATGTGGTGATGTAGAAAAATTTCGTCCTTTCGTCAGGAAATGTCTCAAGAGAAAAATTTGAAACAAAGATAATCAGGGGCTATACATAGATTTGAATCTGGACGTTTAATGCTAGAGTGCAAAAAATTATCTTTTGCAATTTTTGCACAACATCTGAAAAGCGATCACCCGACGTGATTTTTTTCCTTCGAGAGAAGTTGAAAAGTGGTTTAATTCAGTATATATTTAACTTCATATCTCTGACACTTTTTAGGATATAATTCTCAAATTTTCCATAGCACCTCAATAGCATAGGGCACACAGTGAGAATTTTTTGTACGCATGTCATATAAAAATTTAAAAAGTGTCACTTTTTGAAAATTACGAGATTACTTAGATGTGGTACACGGTATATATTGAAATACCTACTGACAAAAAAATTGCTCGTGGAATGCAGGGGTCTGGTCTGCGGAGCTGTTCTACGTCAAGTGAATCATATGAGAGGACCGCGGTAGCCCGGTTGGGAGAGGCGTCGATCTCGCAATTGAGAGTTCGATCCTGGAACCAACCAAAGACCGCCGTGATCGCTAATGGCGACTGGGACACGTTAAATACGTCGTGGTCGAAAAGTCCTCCAAGTCCCCATACAAAACGAAACCTCTGGGGGCAGCAAAACTAATAGTTTGGTTCTTCCGCTTGGTACTTGCTTCAAAATTAAGAAACACCGCTTAAGATCGGTAGTGCTGCCATCTATCGGCTCCTGAATGAGGTAGAAATGAACTATTCGGGAGTCTGCGGTAAAAATTAACATCTTTGAAGGTACTGACGCTATCGATCTAATCTGAATTTGATGTTGGTACAAAGTGCTGTAAAGCTTCCCATAATCCATTGGAGCAAAACAGACAGAATCATGTGACACCAATTGTTGAATTTGACACCAATGTGACTGAATTTGACACCAATGTGTGTTGAATTTGAAACAAAAAAGCAGAATCTCAATCTAAAAAGATTTCGTGAACAGACAAATCCTTAACATCGATGACCGCGATATGGATTGTCATATCCTGATTAAATTTTGAAGGCAAATGTTCTGCGAAACAATTCATGGAAAGGATACAGAAGAGACTGCCTGATGAGATTAGAACGAAATTCATGAAGTGTTTGCCTTCGACGAATGAAAAATTTCACCTTTGCATTCCCGAAGAACAATGATATCTGCGTCCATCATATGAACGATGTAGTACGCTCTAAAGTCTTCCACTACCTGCTTCTGCTGCAACAACAACGAGGTTGATATCAATCCAAGTTCATTTGCAAAGAACTTTTTGATTATAGTGAGCAGTAGGCGTATGAAACAATCAACCCCCACACCTGTGACAATCTACTCCACTATGGGATAAGTTTGCATCATCCAACACCTCCTACATATAGAAGGCCTGAGAACAGAAGCTTTTACATCATCACTAGGGCTTTTAAAATGACGTCATCACAGTTATACTTTCACAAAATAAAACTATTTAAAATTTCTGGTGAATGATACAAATTTTAGAAAATGTCTTAAGTTAAAGATAAATATTAAAATACCTTTCTGATAAAAAATAATTTAATGATCTATTTCTATATCATACTATATAATTAGTGATAGTTAAAATTTTCTATTTGTCGTAAAATTCAATTTTCTATCTTGAATCATTAAAATGTTTTAGGCGGAAGTAAATTCACCACAAACTTTAAATAGTTTTACTTTGTGAAAATAAGTGTGCGATGACGTCACTTTACTGGACCTAGTGATGACGTAAAAGTGTCTGTTCTCAGGCATTGTATATCTAGGAGGTGTTTTTTTAACCCGGTATTAATCGCGCTGTAAAAACGAACGGAGTTACTCGCGCAGGGTATCTTATACCCATGGTTATATTTTTAAAATGATTTCTTACCGTAAAATCGATACAAGGGAGGTTAAAATGAAAAAATAAATGCAAAAATACAATTGTAACCATGCATTTATATAAAATACAATATAAAAACATGTTTAGATACTCAGAACTGGAGGCTCTTTCGGATTAATAGCAGAAGTACTCGGGCAGGGTATTACGTACCCGGCGTAGGAATATTCGAAAACATATTTATAGAATTTGGCCGTGAGTTTTTTCATCTTGAAAGTTACGACCTTAAAGTCAGCTGCACCAGGCCTCAAAAAAATTTTAGGAAGTGACATCGAAAACAAAAGGGCAGCTCAGAACTATACCAGAACTGCTCGCACGAGGTATGCCATTTCCAAAAACCTGTTTGAAGAATTTGAAAACAAGTTATTTCCTCTTCAAGATTATGACCATTCAGTCAGCTATACTATCCAGGTTTCATCCATTTGAAAAAAAAAAAAAAAAGATTAGGAAGGTACATCGAAAACAAAAGGATAGCGGGTATATGATACCCTGCTCGAGTACTGCCAGGTTAAACATCATAACAATCTAAAAATGATTAAACATTTAATTATACAGTGTTTTATAATCGATATTCATACCACAATCCAGCCCTACATACTTTATCACCCATATTTAAAGAAAGCTGTTTCTACAACACTTCTTAAAACTTAATTACACCTCTTCTAAATAATATGCAGAACCACATGAATTACGAACCAATTTCTTCCGTGCATCGCCCCACATTCCAACAGCCCATCGTACATACCACCGGAAAACTTATTTCTCAACTCAGACTCGAGTTAGCCTCGAGCTCCTCTGTTTTCGATCATCTATAACGAGACACACACCGGGATGTTAAAGCTGTTATTTTGCGGATTTTCGGAAATGCCTATCTGCTGGGAGCTTTGTGCACCAGCTTCATCGTTAACTTGTTTATGAATTGTGGATTAATTTGGGCGGTAAGATTGCGGCAGGAAAACAATATTATTTTCCACGACAGATACGGGGAATAAATGGTTTGGGTTTCCTAATTAAAAGTAATTTATTTCATACGGTATCATTAGATAGCAGTGTTGGGCAAAAAGTAATCCCGATAGACCACTTAAAAATAATGATTAATATTTAATCACAATTGACGATTGAAAATTCGTAATCATGATTAAGATGTTTTCTAAACACTGTTAGAATGTATCATAGCAGGATTTTCTGGGTTTTTAATTTTCGCTCAAATTTTTTCATGCCTTAAACCATTATACACATAGTCAAGAATTGTAGTTTTTTACAGGGCTGAAAAAAAGCAAATCATGTACATTGTGCCCTATGGACAGAAATTCTTGAAAATGAGCTAACGTCTACATGGTGCATTCGATTGAGCGCAAATTGGGTACGTATATTATACGTCACCGTCGCACAAGATGCATCGATTTTTGTGTGTGCAGAATTGATAGTTTATTCACAGGGTTGCAAAAAAACAATTCTTATGCATTAGGTCTATAGACGCACGTTCTAGAAAGGGTGCATTCTACTGAGCTCAAATTAGGTATGCACATTATAGATCATTGCCTTACATATTGTGTACATTTTGGTGTGTGTAGGGTTTACAGTTTTTACAGGGCTACAAAAAAATATACATTGCAATCTACATACTCAGATTATTTAAAGTACACTAGCACCGAACACTAGATCCATTCGAGTTGAAATAAATTTATTCAAACGCTTTCTAAAGATCAAGTGTTCGAATGCCATGGAAAGTTGAGTGGAGTTGCTCCAGATTTTTTCTTTACTACAAATGAGACCTGCTCTTTCTCCTTTAGTGCCGCGGCCCGTCCTTTATAAAAAGAAAAAATAACTTCATCTGGATGGACCACAAGGCGTGGCAGCATTAGAGGTAATTTCGTCGTTGATTTAAAGAAAGCGACCACATTCGTCGGATGGATTGGGCACAAGCCAGCTCTAGACCTCAACTCTAAAGAACATGTATGGGACGCTTTGAAGAGAAAAATTAGCAATTAACAGCTTGCAAACTCATTATAGAGCCTTTAGGGACTAAAAACAGAACTTCCGAATGAATGGGACCAACTGTAACCGGAACTCATAAATTGCCTTATTTACAGTACAAATTCAAGCGAATCCCTTCCAACAGGTATACGAATATTGAATTCCTGAGAACGTGTAAGGAAGGTACTATCTAATAATCAAATATTTTGTTCGGTTTTGTAACCATTATTTCATAGCTTCCGACTCCAATATATGTGTAAAATTCTAAGGTTGACTGCTAATTCATGGTACAAACGTTGAGGGCTGGTACAGGACATTGTAACAATCACATTTTGTATAGGAATATATGGTCAAAAGTGAAGCATCGGAGCACAAACACCAGAACAAATTGTGGTCAAAAGTGAAGCGTCAAAGCACAAACTCACGGAAGAACAAATTACGGTCAAAAGTGAAGCATCGGAGCACAAACACAGGAAAGAACGAATTATGGCCAAAGGTGAAACACAAACACGGGAAAGAACAAATGATAGGGAAAGTGTTTTATTTTCATAACCTCATTTTCAAGAGGAAATTAATTTACAATAAGTGTTCAAAATTGCGTCCATCCGCGTTGATACATGCTTGACAGCGTCGGTGCAGCGATTGACGAACACTTTCAAAGATACCGTGAACTTCACGCACACGTGTTGCAGCGACGGATACTCGAGCAACGGGATCTTCATCGGAGTCTACTGGAGTGGCATAAACGTTATTCTTCAAATGTCCACATAAAAAGAAATCGAGGGGCGTCCAATTGGGAGACCGGTGTCACCAAGAGATAGATCCACCACGTCCAATCCATCTCATGCCAACTGTCGCATTCAAGTACTGACGAACATCTAGGGGGAAGTGGGCTGGCGCCCCATCATGTTGAAACCACATGCGGTTTCTAATGGTGAATGGACGAAAACTGAAACGAGAATGGCCTCTCTTCCCCAAATCAACGCCGACTGGCCATCTACCGGCAACGGAAGAAACTACTAACTCCATTTCTCTTCCGTCTCCTGCATTCCTTCTTTCCCATGTTTGTGCTTTGACGCTTCACTTTTGACCATACACTCCTATACAAAATTTGATTTTTCCAGTGTCCTGTACCAGCCCTCAAAGTTTGTACCATGAATTAGCAGGTACCCTATATTCCAAACGAAATTCATTTAAAATTGTTCATTTAAAATCCATTTAATGATCAAAATAATCCTGCAACTCTGCAGATAATAGACCAAATCTGAAAATATCCACAATTTTCAACGCAAGTATAATCAAGTTCATGATTCTTTTTTAGCACACATTGTCGCTGGTTTTAATTATAGCCACCGTCAACCCTTTTATGGAAAAGTGTTCATCGTCAATGAGCTTGGTTCATTTTATTTGAGTACTTTAATTAGCCATTACCATTTACTAGAAGTGTAACCTTCGTGTAAAAGCTTGAAACGTGAAAACACGATTTTCTGAACATCACGTAAAAATTGCATTGCCATCAACTGAGAATTAATTTCTCAGATATATTGTTATATTCCAACATTAACTCATCCCATTTACAAGCTGAAATATTTATTTTCAGTCTCAAACTTAGTCGCAAGTTTGCCTGAAGTTCTTTTGTTTCGATCCACTTTAACGAGGAAAACATCAGGATGTAAAGCTGTTGTTCTGCGCATTACCCCTAAATGTTTATCTGCCGGAAACACGTACAGGAGTGCTTCGTTCGTTTATTTGTGAATGCTGGTTAATTTGTCTAGTATGCTTTGACGGGAAAGCTGAGTTTTCGAGTAAATATGCTGAAATACATGCAATCATTTACTACTAACTTAAACAGATTTTTGAACCCGCTGGATTTATTAAATTCACGAAATTCCACAAACTGTACTGTCATTTTAAATTTAAGTTTGTACATACACACATAAGTTTGTACAAGATAAATTGCTTAACTCTTTATCTAGTGAATTAAGAATCGTCAAGAATATCACATTGAATCTATTTGTTTTCTCTTGTAATAATTAGGCAACAAATAATAATTACTGATTAATAAAATATTGAATAGAATAATTACTGATACAATATATAATATAATACAATAATTACTGATTAATACAATATTGATCTAATTTTTTTACAGAATTCATTTTACAGAAATTAATTCTAACATTTAGAGAAAGAATCAAAAAGTTAGTAAAACATTCTTCTCCATAACAATTATTTAAGTGCAGAGCAAAATGCAGTAATCTCGAAATCCTTTTGAATAATGTAAACTAGTTTTTCTCAAACTGTGCTCCTTGCAAAGGTAGTAAGTCCACCGAGAAAAAATATCTTGATGCTTTAGCCTCTGATTTTTTAATCCCAAATTTCACAAGGTGCTCCTCCAAAATAAAACCTGAAATAACATTACACACTTCATAATCCGGCGGTTGGTTCATGCAGCACGTTCAGTAATTCCGACGATCCTGAGAAACACTGTTGTCTCCGGATGACAGCATGTTGAAGCACTGCCTCCCAGATATAGAAAGCCTAACAACTGCTACGTTACCAATCCTTTACGTCATCAGTAGGTCTTCAAAGATGACGTCATCACAGTTTTATAGAGTATTTCCACGTGACCTCACTGAAATTTTTTTTCGGTCAACTCGGATATTTAGGGATACAATGCCACATTTTCGGCCAATGACCATTTTCAAATGAACGAGCGTTTGACCAAAAAAAAATTGGCTGCTAAGGTGCGACGTAGTGATTATGACGTAGATGAAACAGCTCGATTTCATAAAGTAAAACTATTTGAAATTTCTGGTGAATTTACTCTCGCATATCAATATTTTAATAACGGCAACATTTTTTTACGGCAGAGGGCAAATTTAAATGTAACTAATTACATAATGAAATAAAAGAAATATATCATACTGAATTCTTTTGTATCACAAATATATTTTAATTTTATCTTTAATCAATTTTCTAATATTTGTAGCAGTCACCAGAAAATTTAAACAGCTTTACTTTATGAGAATGAAACTCTTATGACGTCATGATTCGAAGCTTAATGATAACGTCAAGGCTTCAGTAGTCAGGCTTTCAATATCTAGGAGACAGTGATTGAAAGAGTCAATTTAGAGTGTTAAAGGAAAAAGATCCCAAGTTTTCTGCTATGAAAGCCATACGAACCCGTCTTATATGCTGCAGTTTTATACGGGGTTTACTGTATGCATCTATTTAGAAATACTGTAAGAGGTGCCCGGGGATTTTCGAAGGATAATACTAAACATATTACAATCCACAAACACTTGAATTCCGTGTAATCTGAGCAAAACTAATTCAACACTTACAAACCGAAGTCACAAACTTTTTACAACTTTGTTCGAAAGTGTTTCGAACTCTTCTTTTCCTATTTACCTACCAGGGCATTAACTATCTCAAGTGAAGTATCACTACTTTCTCTGTATATACTCCCTCTTTCTTGTAAATGCATTAAATAAATGATTAACTTTGCCGGCCCCAGCTGTTTACAAAAGACAGATATAGCTGTTATTGACTATCTGAGATGTTTTATTTTCGTATTAGTTCATGAAGTAATGTTGACGTACTTGTTATTAAACAGTGGAAGTGAATTATTACTGTCCTGCTAGAATTGGAGGAAAAGTAATCGAAAGATACTTATGAGAGTGTGTTGACCCTTAAAGGGCATATTAGTTTTGAAGTAAGCCAGCACAGAAGTCACTAAGTTTTTATATAAAAAATTGAGCATTCAAACAAAGTGCTCCTGTTACGTAACGTTATTGATTCGATTTAATAATTTTAATTTAATTGTACGTAAACACGTCTTCAAAAATAAAATGCATTTGCAGAAAAAGATTGAATATACAGTAGACCTCCGTAGAACACGGCCGAAATATTGCCATCGGGTTCCCTATAACACGTTAAAAGAGACTCTTATATCGTCTGCTTTCTCTAACTGTGTGCATTAAACGTATCTGAAAGAAATTTTACATGAGTTTATTTTATTCTCTTTCAACTTGAGAAAGAAAACGTTTTATTAAAATAAATCTGCGAATTTAAACCCGATTTAATTTAGAGGAAGTGCGTATCAGTTATCTCTGGTACATACGTAGTTACCAAGTAAGCAGTGCTTAACCCTTTAACGCGCAGTGTTCCCGCTCTGGGATCCCCAAACTCTGATTTTTTGACTGTTGCCAATCACGAAGAATATATTTGATTTCTATAAAAATAGTTGCGGGGGACAGAGCTCCACGATAATCCTTTACATTTTAGCACGTCATTTCCCGTCAAAAAATCGTCACGATTATTTTTAACAGCACTGACATCTACTGAAGAATCGAAGAATGCGAGAACAGCCGGACAGATTGCCCAATGCTGAAAAAAGGGCAGGCGTTGCCCTCGCTCGACTTAACTACCAGCAAGATGGCGGGCGATCGAAACGTTCATCGCGTGCCATAGATCTAGAGACCCCTTTTTTCAACATTAGGAAAGGGTTGCACCTCAAAGGGTTATGTGAAATAATCGGCTCAAATAAGGTGGGCAGGGGTTTAACAGCGTGGTTTACACTCGAGGTGGAGCATAGCTCAGGACTCGTACAACGCGGATCCCTATAACACGGCTTCCTACAAAACGGATCGTATCTACCGTGTTATAGGGGTCTACTGTAAAGTCGCTTAACATTTTAAATCCCTAGGACGGAGAATAAATGAGAACTCTGAACTTGTTTCTTTGCAACGAGTCGGTTCCATCTGGAGGTAATAGGAGACAATGACACCCGAATTGTGTTGCTTATGTCCAGTTTATTTCGTGGTTTTGTTTTGGTCGCTGTCACTAGAAAAAACTCCGTTTCACACAGATACATTGCCGGAAATGACAATGGGGATTTAAGTGACAGCAATTTTAATTCATAATCTTGAAATGATTAATAAACAATTAACTAATTTAAAACAGTTACAAGATTTCTTCTGTTACAAAGATATAAATTATCACAAACCCGACAAAGTCGAGAGAAACGCACCAAAGTAAATAAAATAGAAATAATGTAATGTTCCTTTGGCTGTCCGGAAACCAGGAGCCGATTTGTCGAGTTGGGGATCCTGGGCAAAATACTTCATTGGAAAGGGGGGGGCACCCTGTTTCGAAAAATTTTTCAAAATTTATCAAACATAAAGAACAATTTGTTGTACCCCCTTTTTTGGGGGGGGCCCGGTGGTTGCCCCGAAAGCCCTCCCGGAAATCAGCCCCTGCCGGTACGATTTTATTCGCGGACCGGGGGTTGGAGACCACTGACATATAATATTCGATCATTTCAAATTTTTGGAGCAATATTTAGCTGTTACTTGAATACAGTGCGCGCTTGATAATCCGGCCATTGGGTAGACCGGCTAGTTCAATAATCCGGCTCCCTCTTGAAACACATGTCATATTGTCTTCCTATCCGCCAATCACCACGGAGGCTGCTCTTGTGCTTCCCTCCCCTTTTCGTCATTGTTTATGCTTTATCTAATGTATTTTGTAATGCATTTATCTAGCATACTACAATGTAGACCAAACGAAAGCGTATGAATTTAGGCTTGTGTCGAAAACGAGAGATCTGGATAATTCAGATCGTTTCCACAACCAGGAAATTACCTGGTCGCACCGGCAGGGTGTCCCAAAGTGTTTGGGACAAGCTTTAGTGGATGTGAGGACATGAAGTTAGGATTTAGAAACGTGGATTTAGAACTGTCAATGTGGGGTATAAAACGTCTTCTTCATATAGTTATTAATA
This sequence comes from Cheiracanthium punctorium, assembly GCA_038373885.1. Lineage (NCBI taxonomy): Eukaryota > Metazoa > Arthropoda > Arachnida > Araneae > Cheiracanthiidae > Cheiracanthium > Cheiracanthium punctorium. The sequence goes on along the minus strand of JAWZYV010014507.1, from coordinate 350,243 downwards.
AACACTTTCGAACATGCGCAGAAATATTACTGACCATTGTTTACCCAAAAATAACGTATATTTCGCAGAAAACATGTGACTAAACTTAATTGTTCAAATATTCAGTTTCATTTAACTGATGAAATTTTTTAGAGACAAGCCCGTTTTTCATGGAATCTTGGTTTAAAAATTAGACGAACACTTGAACACTTTTCCCAAAACTCATTATTAACAGGTAAGTGAAAACATCGTTTTTGGCCCCGCATTGCTGTGTGATTAGGATTGCTTATTATGTGCCCTACCTCTCCTTAAAGTTTGTCCTAATAACCATGGGACACCCTGTATGTTGGATTATCAAGATTGTGCTGTATTCCACTAAAAGAAGAAGTTCGCGAAATCCTGCTCCTGCTTTCAAATATTAATAGAGAATATATATTTTCTTTCACATGAGCCACGTGATAGATTATTTATTTATTTCCCAAGCAATATCTAATTTATACGAAATCAGTGGCTTCCCTCCCCCCCCCCCAAACAAAAAGCAACAAAACGCTTTCCTGATTACTCTTTCAGCACTTCAACGTCTCCATCAATATAATTCACATCGATTTTCGTTCTCAAAAATCGATAATAAATGACTCTGCTCTGGCTTATTTTTATTCCCTCAAAGGACAGGCCAAAATACACACTGAGGGAGGAGCATGCTGAATCCCTGATAATTCATCAAAATTAAAAAATTAAATAAATAAATAAAAATTCAAAATGCATGGAAGGATATTAATTACAATACATGCATTTTTTAAAAAAAGGAATGAAACTCCACTCATAATGCATATCGCTGACTTTCCATATTAAAAAAGAAAATAAATTAATATTACATTTCACTTGGGAGTTTTCTTTTTTTATTGTTGAAACAATTTAATGCACTGTGTAATTGTTTCAAGTTGCACCAGGCGTGAATTAACTTAAAATAAATGTTTGAATTAAATTTCGGATCGCTTCGTTAATTATTAAATAACAGATGGTGACATTTATTAAGATAAGGGTCTCCATGGAATTTTTTCTGTGTCCGTTCAAGTTACCATATGTAAGTCAACAAGTTTTGAGAAAGATTTAAAAAAAAATTAAAAACATCAGCTGAAATAAACGAGATAAAAGATAATCTTAAAAAAGAAAGATAAATCATCTGAAAAGCATCCATTAAAAAACATTTCCAACTCAACAGATTTTTTGCGCTATCTTTGGCCATCTATGTCCCTGAAACGCGGCAAGACTTTAATATACTAACTAAGGTTAACCTCAAACTAGTTTTATATCACTATTTGTATGTATTGCGATACCCTGTAAAAGAACTTTCAATGCTATTGCCATTTATTTAACTGCAAAATAAAGCTGTGCACTTTTACAGCTTTGGGGCCATTTGGTCGTCAGTCTATCCAGCCGTTCTTCTGTATCGATGTTGTAATCCCAGCACAAATACGAACTCCCTAACTGCAAACTCCCGGACTTGGAGCAGTAGAATGACCATCGCCTGGCGGCAGACGTGCGAAATAGTGTCAACCTCTCAAAGATAATACTCAATCCCCTATTAATGATAACTTAGATAAGCGCCCTCTAGCGATGCATCATGATGCAACCTACTAACAACGCACAACTAAAACTTAACGAGAACGACTCACAATGCCATTTTACAGGCGAATTTCGTTTAGCTCTTTTAGAATACATGATTTTGCTGCTCCAAGCCAACACCTCCTAGATTTAGAAAACCTAACAGCTTCTACGTCACCAAGATTTTACGTCATCACAAGACCTATATTTAAAATTTTTACTATTTCAAAATAAAACTACTAAAAATTTCTGGTGGGTGCTACAAATATTAGAAAATATCTTAAATTAAACATTAAAATTAAAATACCTTTATCATACAAAATTATTCATTGTGATCTATTTCCTTATCGTATTAGCTAATTACTCATGGTTAAAAATTGTCATTTGTCATAAAATTATGTTTTTTAGCTTAATTATTAAAATATAGCTATTCATATGGAAATTCACCAGAAAATTTTAACCGTTTTATTTTAAGAAAAAACTTTTAATAGCATATCTAATGATGACGTTAAAGCTTAGTGCCGTAGGAGTTCTAAGGTTCTCTGTATCTAGGAGGCGTTGTCCAAGCACGTGTTCAAACCACCAGCTACATCAAAAAGAAAAATGAAAAAACAAATAAATATCAAAACTGTTGTACTCACGTGTTACCAAGTTACTTGCTAAGGTAGCTGGGGTGCATAGCAAAATCACCAATATGTCCGCGACTGCCAGGTTCGTGATGAAGTAATTCGTCACGGTCCTCATTTGAGGAATTCTCACCACCACGCCTACCACAAACACATTTCCCAGCAGACCCAGAGCGAACACAAACACAAACCCGGCCACAAGCAGGCCGCTTATGACGTTGGAGTGGCGAAAGTATCCTTGGGTGTTATTGTAGTTATATAGGATGTACGCCGATGTAATATTCTTGTTGAATATCGATTGCTCAGTGGCATTTGTCAACACAGAAGCATTCGAAAATGAGGATGGATTGCCTAAGTCCATTTTAACGTATTGCTTTCGTCAATTTTTAAATTGTAAATTAATGATTTATAATAAAGTATTTATACTATGAATATATCGTATTTCAGTCAGTATAAAATATAAATTGTAACCGCTTTAGGTGGTTAAGGCCAGCTATTTTAGATCAGTTTATGAGAATTCAACTTAAGTTTCTTGTAATCAGACACACCAGTTCTTTATGTCCTTACAATTGGTCATTATAATTTTTGTGATCTTTCTTCTGCATTCTACTTTCATCTGTATTCAATGATCATTTGGTAATAATATTTTACTTTATGTATTTCTGAACTGTGTATATATCAAGTAAGTAATGAAAAAGCAACAAAACTCAAACACAACTACTGATCGCGAATTTTGTGTTCACTAAGAACTCAACTAAATTGTCTCTTTGAAAATAATTTATGCAAGTACAATATTGAAATCATGTGGCAATTTTTTTTTCATAGCGCATCTCTAATAACCGTAGTTTGAACATATTATTAATACATTAATTATTACTTTTAACAATAATTGCCCTAGGTTTGTTAAACACTTTCATAATCAAATGACATAGCTGTGTTAAATCATTTTTATCATCAATTAATCATAATCATCAATTTCTCGAGGAAAGATAGTGTGATATTTTCTGTTTTAAGAAATATCAAATCCTGTTATAACTTATCATAAGTATTTTTTTCATATTTCACTATGAGAAACGCTTTCTGTTTACAAATTTTTTTAGTCCATTTCTTTCGCCTCGTACTTACTCTTGTGGATTAATCAAAGCTGACTTCAAAGTAATTTCTCATTAATTGTTTGCGAAACTTCAAACACTTGGCATAAATGTTTTATTTTTTAAATTTATGTAGTTTTATAAAGTTCTGGCCAAGTCTTTATGTTTATCGTTCCGTACCAATTCTCAGAAAAGTATCAACTGTATATCATCATGTAAGGGTATCTAGAACTGGAATTTCTGAAATGGGTTTTCTAACTCGCTTTTCACATTAGTTTGCTGAAGTTGAATGGTAATTTCACACATTTTTAACCATTTCAATAAAGAATTACTTTTGTGTAAATTCAGAAAAAAGGACTGATATATATATGTATATTGCATAAACTACATCTAAATACATTTTCTGTATTTTATGTTATAGAATAAATGAAACAGTATCATATTTTTTTTCCGAATATATTTTTTCGTATTGCTAAAACTTACTATGGATTTTGTTTAATTGAATTACAAGAACATTACCTTTCTTCAACTATCAATCAATTCTTCAAAACATGTACTTCACATTCTTTACATTAAATTATCAAAATGAAAATTTGCGAAAACATTCACAGTTCTTTGAAGTTTCTTATAATAATTTAATTGCTACTTGACAGAATTTTAAAGCTCTTCAAACATTGAAAGATTATTTACTCAGTACTTTGCCAGTTCTTTTTATGAGATTAGATGCCATGAAATTAACTACACTTTTTTAAAATTCTTGATATAAGTGCACATATGAAATCTTCAAGAGTACAAATGAATTCAAAATAAACTTTTTATGTCATCAGAATCTGCAGTCCTTTAACGAAAATACGGATTTAAATACATTATTCAAGAGCTAAAACATTTATATTATGTTTGCACTTCGATTATTAAAATGCCTTTAAGGCACTTTTGTGAAGTATTCTTGACTGAATCTTCTTTGATATTTAAAATTACAAAGTGCTGAATTTCTTGAAAGGACTTAAAAATTGTTAACAGCGTATTATTTTACATCACAGAGACTCAGAATAATACAACTGTTTCGCATATATTTATAAAATACTAATAAAAGATCTTTATAATATCGGAATATCACTTTTACTTATGTTTCCTTTTCAAATATTTTCATTTGTTGATATTTACTCAAATTGATATAATTTATCACATATAGAAGCACACGTTAGCATCACATAATTTTCATGTATTACTTACTGAGCTGTTTAAGCAACACAGAACACAGGCGTTTTAAAAGGAAATTTAGATTACATATTGCCTTTTTTGTTTAACATGTGTTAAGGTGGAACAACACAAGTGTATCTACACAATTGACGTCATTAACGTTTGTGTTTTTCACAAAACGCAGCTGCTGTCACATTTAACTGCATAGAAATAAAAGATATGCTCGCTGTTAAATGAGGTTATGTCTAATGCATTATTGTTCAAATATGCACTGAATGAAACGAAAAAATGCCTTTAAAATTAAATGTTACTTGACTGTCCTTAGCAGCAGTGATTTGACAGTTACACTTTGAATTGAGCGTAAATTATTTTTCATACTGATTTTGAAGTTTCGTCAACGAGTTCCTTATCGAATACACGGTCTTTATTATTAAAAACGAACATACATTTATTATTATTAAAGAAATTTATTATTTATTGTTCCTAATATATTTAACATGACTTATTTTTATGCATAGAGATCCTATGCAAAGAAAAAGAAATTCTTCAACATCGTCGTAAGTTATTGTATTATTAGTTCAATTTGAAAACAAATTGAATGAACTAACCGAGATTTCTTTTACGGTAATCAAAAACGTGATGCTATCGATAAAAACTGCGCGAGAATGGTAAACCCTTCCACGAAATTTGCGTCAGATATGTTTTTAAAAATTCGCGATTTGTGATGTCCTAAATAGCGCCTCTATGTTACACATTCGACATTTTTCACGGGTTTAAAACAAATACACTGTTTTCTTCTACTAAACCATGGCGGTTTTAAATATTTAAATTGCGCATTTTAGATTCCGAATAAATTGCTTTGATTTTCAGACAAGAGTAAGGTATTTTAATTGTTTAATTATGTAATACACATGTGGGCAACCACCGGCCCGCAGGCTGGATGCAGCCGGCAAAGGATTTTGATCCGGCCCGCCGAACATATCAAAACCCCATATTAGCTATTTAAAATCCCATGTAATTCCCAATTATACATCCCGCGAGACCGTTAACATTCTCAAGTTTGGCCTGCGACTCAGCTGACATCCTTAAATTTGGCCCGCAGCTTTCCAAAGGTTGCCCTTACCTGATGTAATGACAACATTAGTTTAAGAATTTTAAACATAGAAGATTTGTTACGATAATATGAGTCCAAGCACAATATACGGCGTTGATAAATATTTCGTGAAATTAAAAGTGTTCGTTAATTCATCGTTTTGCATCGGGCATTTAACAGAACGATAAATAATCCTACGTTAATATATCTTGCGGTAATTTCAACAGAAAAAGCGTTCGGGGTATTTTTTTTCTGAATAATTTAGGGAATTCATTAATTAGTACTTTTAAAAATTTCTTGTTGAGTAAACGGTTTTTAAACGAAAAATATTCACCTTTCTTTCGCATTTTTCTGTACTATTTGTTCATGAAGTCGCAAATAAAGGCTAGGAATAGCCTTTATTACGACGGACAAACATAAATGAAAATATGTTAAGTTGAATTTAACTATAGAGGAAGCTGTAAATAATTTGAGAGCTAATTCTTCACATCAATCAAAAAGTCATAATTTGTAAATCATTACTCTTATCTTTTACTCATTAAAGTATCTTTTTCTTATTCTCCGTATTTTTTCAAATATCTTTTTATGTGTTACATAATTTATGAATCTTTCTTTCTTCCTTTCTTCCTTTTTTTTTTCTTTTTTTTAGCACTAGAGTACTATTTCGCTCAATTCCAGATTTTTTTCTACGCATTATTGTCTACGTGATCTTGTAGACAGATTTTGTAGATATGAACTGTCACGGTGAGGATCTTTTCAAATAACGTGAAGGGGGGGGGGGGTCGTTAATAAGATGTTGAAAGTCGCTCAAGATTTGCAGTTTTTGATAATAAATCGCTAAGTTTGATGCCAAAACTCGACAATTTATTATAAATATACTAGGAGTATGGTTCGAAAATGCCTGGCGAGGATTATAAAATAGTTTTAGTAGGCCATTATAATATAGATTTCGATTCCAAACATCTGTTTTATGGTGCAAGAAAGAGTTGATTCCTATTTTAACGCCCCCACTCTCGCCAACCTAAAAAATCGCCCACTTTGGCGAAATTAGCAGTCATGGGTCTCTAGGAGTTATGCAAAAGTTTCAACGCTTCCAAATGAACTAGATGATAACTAAAGTGTACATGTACAAATTAGCGATAAACAGACCAGTTTAGAAATTTGAAGACACTTAATTATCAAAACTACATTAATTGTCAACCCAAAAAAATAAATAAGTAATGGAATGCTGTACTTACAGGTTGTTCCAAATCGTCATTCTAATTCTAAATAACGGTTGCACAAAATCGTCATGGTAACTGCATATGTTTAATTAGTGACATCTTGGCGAGAATCGGGGCGTCAAAGAGGAATCAACCCAAGAAAGACCCACGGTACACTCATGGATTATGATGCACACTCGAAACAATATGTAAAACCGTGAAGTATGGTTGTAATATATTTGGCAAGATTGTTATATTGTTTAAGTAGACGATTTTAAGATAGATTTCGATTCCAAAGATCTGTTTTATGGAACCAGAAAGAAAAATGCGTAATTTAGAAAAATAATTCAAGGCGATAGTCGTGCGATAGTTCCAATGTTGTGTCAATTTTGAAATAACAATATAAGTTACAGCAATATTAGGTTTACAATATTCCAAGAAAATATCCCAAAAATGAAATTAGATGCTGTTTGGTGAAAATATTATATAAATACTTCAGCAATTAATAAGCAATCTAAAAATTATTACATTTTAAAAATTGTTAATGTATCATATGGTAGTTTTGGAGGCCCCTGGCCCCCAAAAAGGGGCCTTAAAGATGAAAATAAAATTATTGACGAAGTGTCTAGAAGTATTTCCGAAAACGTACTCTCAGATAAGTCAGTTATTTTAGCACCTAAAAATGATGATTGTACTTGACAATGTTCAAATTGTCATGTATAAGAATGTGTGGTGAACTGCTTTAATGACAACCATAATGAGAAATGATTATCGATTATGCGGATGCGTAAATCACCTAAGATTCACCAGGGAGCGAAAACTGACCATTAGTAACCGTATATTATGACAATGGAACAGCTTGATTCCATAATCAAGCTGTTGCATTGTCAGGATTTGTACAGATCCCGAATTTGGGGGAAATTCCGAGCTTTCGAATTATTGTCCTAATTAGGTCTGATAGTTTAAAAGTGGTCCTCTTTTTCATAAAATACGGAAAGACGTTCTCTCGAGTACCTCAAGTAGTAGCAGTTTTAGGCAAATTTTTCAAATGTTCAGAATTTTATGAAAATCAAGGACCCATGCGAACCCTACATAATTTGATGTCAGATTGTTTTATGCAAAAAATCATGTTTCTTACATATTTTATAAATTAATAACTGATACAGTGATTCATTTATTTTTGTAGTTACAAAAAATCCTGTTTCACGTTTTTTTTTTTTAAACGCAAGCGCAGTTTAAAAGACAAGTTTTAAGTTTCTTCATTTCACTTTAAAATGTAAATTTCGTTATGGATTGACTTGATAAACATAAAAATATTTAAACACCTTCAAGATTAAATAAAGAAATATGAATTCGATGCATGAACTCTCTTGATAAAGAATTCATTTCTCGCATAAACACAAAATTAATTATTTCCATTTATGCCCTTTTTTCGAAAGCCATAAATAATTCTTCATTTAAACTTTAATGCTCCAAGAAAAAAAAATCTCTTTTGAAATGACTTTAATTTGACAGAAGATTTGGAGCGTCTCCATGTTGATTCAACTGGACAAAGGAATGAAGAAAACTGCTTTCAAAACTTTTGAAATTTCTTTTTTCTCTTCTTCTCTAAGAATTCCAATTTTAAATTTATTTGATAGATTCTAAGAAGCCTTCATTACTTTTGTGCGTACAATTACAACGGCAGTAGTAAATAACTTGGATTAGGTATAAACCATGCAAAGTTACTATTGTTATTATCCATAGTATAGTTGCAATGAAATTTGAAAACTGTATACAAGTTGTGTGCTTCTACTAATAATTAACTATGCTCCAGATATATTTTTGTAATTAATTTCTTGAATATTTTTTTTAAATTTGAATTAAAGGAAATTTAAATGTATTATTCAATCTTCATATTGGGGGTTCTAAACTTGTCGATTTCAAACATCAAATGAAAAGGAACGCTCGACCATTGAACTTCGAAAAGAATTTAATATGAAGCTATATAGCACCTGAAATCATATGTAGTGTATAATAATTGTTTGAGCGTTCCTTCTCGGCATAAATCGTCATGGCAACGAATGTGATGAAAAAAGAAAACAATAAAACATCTGGCAACGCATTTATTTCATGATTTTAGTAGGAAAAAGGAAATGTGTTCTTACTTGTTTTTCGCATAATAAATATCGCAATAAAAATTTTCGAAATACTTAAGTTTGTCGTTTATTAAAATAAAAACTTTAATTAGAAAATATACAAAAGTTCCAATAATAAAGAACATTTACCGAAGTAAGACAATTTCATTAGTTTGTTTGGACAACAATAAAACTTACCAACTTATATTTTGAAGGTTTTTTGTCCCGTGCAGTACAATGTACATGTCAAATGATAATGGGATAGCATTTCTATTAAAAAACTCGACGGAAGGTGATGGGATGATGGTATAGCATTTATATTCAGAGATTCAACAGGAGGGGTGAAGTATGAAGGTCCATTGTTCGGGCTTACCACGCGGCCGTCGATTTAACGGTCTGGAGTTTTGGATGGTTTTCTCCAGATATAACGCGAATACCCGTAACAGCCCCTTAAAAAGTCATCCGGACCAAGGCAACCCCAGCAGACAGATGCCCTTAATGTGTACTTTTTATGACACAGAACACTCAAACTCTCAACAGGAAGTGTTTTTTTTTCCCGAATTTTTATTTAATAATTCATTATTTATTTATTTTAATGCCTGAAATTTAGCAAATTTAATGTTGGTACTAAAGCACTTTATTTTCTTTGTGTTTTTCTAACAAAATGCGTCCTAAAAATTCTACTTCAAATCCCTTGTAAGTCAACATTAATATAAGAGATTAGTCTATAAAGATGCATACAAAGGAAAAAAAAAATATTTAAGAAGTGTATTTTGCAATATTTTCCAGAATAGATGGTGAACAAGCCAATTTTGTAATCTGATTATCGCCATAAGAATTTTTTTATTTTTGTAGAATTTTGTTAGATACGAATATTGAGAAAAAAGCTGGATATTGTTTCTTTTAATTCTTAATTATTCTGGGGTTCTAAACATGTCGATTTCAAACATCAAATGAAAAGGAACGCTCGACCATTGAACTTCGAAAAGAATTTAATATGAAGCTATATAGAACCTAAAATCATATGTAGTGTATAATAATTGTTTGAGCGTTCCCTCTTGGCGTAAATCTTCATGGCAACGAATGTGAAGAAAAAATAAAACAATAAAAAATCTGGCAACGCATTGTGACGAGTGCTGTTATTTTCAAGGACATCCAATAAAATAAAATGTGTAAAATGTAACACTACTTTCCTTCTGGGAAAAAGCACAGCAAATATTATCTCGCACCATATACTAGCCTAATAAAAAAATTAACAGACTATATAATTCAGACTAATATAGTTCAGACGTCAATAGTTCTGTGGAACATCATTTCCATCATAAACTAATCATGAAAAAAAGGGAGGGGGATGCAGGGAGAATAAAAGATCCACGCGATATTCTCAGTAATAAAGGAGGCTGTTCAAACACTTCAAAAAAATCACAGAAACCTTCAGCGTTCATTGCCACACTAACCTTTATTCTCTAACCGGGAAAAGTCCAGCAGTAGACAATTTTACCACGAAAAGCTTTTTCCTTTAAATAGGCTGCTAAATCCAGAAGATTTGGCAGTACACAGCAGTGGTAGTCATAGAACATATCCTTGTTCGTTCTCTTTGATCCTTGTCCAAAAAATATGAAGCAATTTTTCTTGAGCCTCTGTCTGGTCGCCGAGGTAATCTTCCAGACTGCTTCAGCTCAAACTCTGGTGGAGTTGTGCCAAAATGTCTGCACTAATGCCGGTGACTACCTGAACCGTAAGCATACCTTTTCACCATTCAAATTTTGAGTGCCTGCCTTCTGTCGGGTTTAACTGAGTTTTAACGTATTGCTCTTGCGTTTTCTGAAAGCTAATGCTAGACAAAGTGTACCGCTCTCACTGTGAAAATGCAAGGTCCGCAAACAAATAATTTGCTCCTCAATATCGACAACATTCTGAAGTAAATGAAATGAAATTAGAGCATTAAAAAGTTTTAAAAAATACTCATTAAAATCCTTTAGTAGTAGCGATTTGCGCGTGCGGAACAGCCAGCTGTCGTCAAAAAAGGGTCTCTAGATCTGTGGCTCGCGATGAACGTTTCGATCGTCCGCCATCTTGCTGGTAGTTGAGTCGAGCGATGGCAACGGCTGCCGTTTTTTCAGCATTGAGCAATCTATCCAGCTGTTCTCGCATTCTTACATTTTTCAGCAGATGTGAGTGCTGTTAAAAATAATCGTGACGGAAATGACGTGCTAAAAGGTAAAGGATTCTCGTGGAGCTCTGTCACCCGCAAACTATTTTTATAGAAATGAAATCTATTCTTCGTGATTGGCAACAGTCAAAACGTCAGAGTTTGATGTTCCCAGAGCAGGAACACTGCGCGTTAAAGGGTTAAACTTGCTTGTTATTGTAGATGTCTCTTTCATCCTTTCACCCTTCTCTAAAAGGCATTTGAGTACAGGCTACGAGGGAGAGGTCGGTGGTCGATCAAGAATTTTCCCTCGGCCGTTTTACACGAAGTATAGTGGGTAAAATCCAGGACTCACACAGAAGAATTCATTAAAAGCTACGATTATAGTAGGTATCAGCAAAACAGTTTTAAAGGAAACAAGTTTTATCTCATACAGTGCATTGCTTCAATAGAAAGTAACACCAGGAACAGAACTAATCATTCCGGCCACACTGGTGCTGGAGTCCCATAATTGTCGAAAACAACCTCCTCTGACGGAGAGCTATGGAGAAGTGTGATAAAAACTTTTTAACAAAATTGGCCAGCTTTGATAACCTGGCGAGAAAAAAAGATGAGTGCTCATAAGTTACTGCACACGTGGCAATAAAGACCGGTAAGCGTTATACATAAAATAGTTTGAAATTAACGGAACAAAAGCATATCGCCAAGGCAGAAGTGCCAGAATTTGGCGAACGCCATACCAAAAGCCCACAACCCCCGTGAAAAAGCAAAGACGGACGACCGAGAGGCACCATAAACTTAACACATCATACGCTAAAGCGAAGTTACTTTTGCAGAGAAACCGCAAATGCGAGCAATAACAAACAAACGCGCAGTTATCAAGCAGAAAAGCTAAGTGGAGAGAGAAATGAAAACTGAAAACGAAATTTTGACTATGAAAGACAAACATAGGAACATCGTTTTAGACACGAAAAATATGTGAACTTCGTCACACAGTCTAAATTTCTTGGCATGATTAAGCGAATAATAAATTACTTTTTTAAAAACTCTCAACCCTCAAAAAATTTGAAACGCTATCGTTAAGTATTGTATTTGCATTTTTAGTTAAGAGCAACATTTCGTTCAGAAAACAGGAGTAAGAAAATTCTCTCACTAGAATATATTTTTGGAGGTTGTGTACTAAACACAGACTCGGATAAAGGTCGATCATCGACCAGCTGCAAACGGGCGAAGTAGCGTCAGCCTCTGAAAGGAAAATACTTTACCCCTTTAAATGATTAGCTACTAAAACGCACTCTAACGACTCATAGTTACGAATCATAATGCAATCTACCAGTAACGCACGCATGCGCACAATATAAACATAGTGATTGCCACTCACAGCGCCATCTTACAGACACATTTCTTATAGCTCTTTTAGAATACATTAATGATCGTCCTATACCTAAATCTGTGGTACTAAAATTAATTTTTTGTTTCATAAATAGTCTACATGCGTTTTATATTTTTTCCCCCCTAGGGTATCAAGCAGACATGCCAGAATGTGCACAAAAGGTAATTGTTTTCTTAAATTTGATTTTCAGTGTCCTTTCACATAAACTACTAAAATTACTTTTCAATATAATCATTTTTTATATGTAAGCTAATTTTTTACTAAACATTTTATTTCAGTTTCTTAACGATAGAGATTACTTTGGGAAACAATGGGCCTGTAAAGATGTAGTAAGTATCGTTGTCAATATACAGCATATTATTTCAAAAGAATTTTCTTACCTACAAAAATAAATCAGGGCGAAGATGACACTTTGAGTTTTAACCCTTTAACGCGCAGTGTTCCCGTTCTGGGAACACCAAACTCTGACGTTTTGACGGCTGCCAGTCACGAAGAATAGATTGGACTTCTTTCAAGATAGTTGCGGGTTACATAGCTCCACGAGAATCCTTTAATTTTTAGCACGTCATTTCCCTTAAAAACATTATCACGATTATTTTTAACATAACTAATTAGTTTTTAAACGCAAAACTCGACAGAAATTTGAAAAATTATTATTATTATTCATAGCCTACTTTTTTTTGATAAATAATTTTTAATATTCGAAATCAACGTAGGAAGTTTGACTTCTAATGGAATTCTCTTTTTGAAAGGGTGTACATCACGACGAACTTTGTCTTAACCCTATGAGGCGCAACCCTTTCCCAACGCTGAAAAGAGGGCATTCGTTGCCATCGCTCGACTTAACTACCAGCAAGATGGCGGACGATCGATACGTTCATCGCGTGCCACAGATTTAGAGACCCTTTTTTTGACGACAGCTGGCTGTGCCGAACAGCCAGCTGCGTCAAAAAAGGGTCTCTAGATCTGTGGCACGCGATGAACGTTTCGATCGTCCGCTATCTTGCTGGTAGTTAAGTCGAGCGATGGCAACGGCTGCCCTCTTTTCAGTGGTGGGCAATCTATCCAGCTATTCTCGCATTCTTCCATTTTTCAGCAGATGTCAGTGCTGTTAAAAATAATCGTGACAATCTTTTAGGGGAAATGACGTGGTAAAATGTGAAGGATTCTCGTGGAGCTATGTCACCCGCAACTATTTTTATAGAAATCAAATCTATTCTTCGTGACTGGCAACAGTCAAAACGTCAGAGCTTGGTGTTACCAGAGCGGAAACACTGCGCGTTAAAGGGTTAAAGTCACAGTGTTACTATTATAAATGCATTTTGCGACGTGGGGTCTGCCCCTATTCATTTTTTGTCTCTTGCCGTTCTTATTGCATTTTTTTATTCCCTTCTCCGCGCTCTTTTTGTAACATTTTATTTGCCTTTCCCCTTTGTATGTCATTGTATTGATATAAAGCCATAAGTCACAATAGCTGGAGTAATTATCAATTTTCTTTTCAGAAAAAATTCGTGCTCGATCTTGCACAGAGAGCGGCGGAATCTCAAGACGAAGGGAAGGAAGATGAATTTGGAGTAAGTATTGAAATGTCTCACGATATTCTTTTTCCCCGGGTAAATAAAAATTGAGGTTTTGGTTTAGGTTTAGATTCACGGTAAGGTATTTATTCTCGATATGATTTGTACAATTAAAAGATTTCAATGATTCTTAATTGTTAGAGATGTCGCCAGTGTGGCGACAAAGCGACAATTGTAGCCAAATCGGAACCAATCGTCCCCAAAATCGCAAACATGGACGACAATTTTGTCGCCTGAAAACATATAGCTACGAAGAAGAGCTTTTACCGTTTTCTGTATGCGCAAATCGTCAATTTGGTTCTACGTTAACGATTATGTATTGGTTTGAACAACCGAGAATTTGAAAACGTTCTGTGTTGTTTTTGTAGAACAGATTTGTCATAATAAGCAATGCTTGCAATAATTGTTTAGCTACCGCAATTCTAACTTGTGTCTACCCAGTTTGTTTTTTGGACCACCAGTTGTCGACCTTTGCGGTCTTTTTGGACCCCCAAATTTCCTTCGCTGGTGACTTCCCTACTAATTGTAAAATATACTTGAGCGGTTCAGACTTGCAATCAGACATTTTCTAAGAGACGTTCAAGAGGCTTCTTTTTTCTCTAATGGAAAACTACCAATGACATCTTCAAGTATTAGAAAGATTATTCAAGGTTCTAGGACGAACTATTGAATATTTTTCAACCTTTCTTTTTTCTCTTCATTCTAAAATAAACTTATGGCGTCAGAGACTCGACAAACTGCAGAATGAATCTTCATAAGTTACATACTGAAATAAATAAAAAAAAAAAACAAAAAACTGTGCCTTTTTCTAAACTTTCGCTAAAATAAATTAATATTTAATTGAAACGCAAAATTTCTCGAGACACATTTTGCAAAATTTTTGTTTTTTAAACATCTTTTCAGCGTAACTGATGCAGATTTCCCATTTATAACCGTGTACAGTACAGCTTCAATAGAGGTATCCTAAAACTTTTAAAGTCCTTGACGAGGTCCCTTGCTAAAGGAGCCCCCCCCCCACTCTAAAACTCGCAAAATTGTTATTCTTGGCAAAATTAGATACCTAGTTGTCAAAATAAGTTTTAAAATGTTAACAAAAACTATAATTTCCTTTCTATTTCTAGTACATTTGGCAAAATTACGCAAACCCAGTTGGCAAAAGTAAAAAGTTGGTAATATAGTTCATAAGAAAATAAAGAAGTTGGTAAAATCCGATATGTGACTTGGCAATTTATAGGCATCTCCCCCGCCCCTAAAAAAAGTCTTAGCCATGGCTATGCCCCCAGATAGCACAGCAAATTTGCATCAAACTGGCAATAAGCTTGATTTATCAAGTCAATAAACTTGAATTAAGCTTGAAAATTTCAAGCGTGTAAGCTTAATGCAAGCTTGAAACAATTGTTCAAGGTTACACTTGCCCACCTTGCATTAAGCTTGACATGGCAATCTTAATTCAAACTTAAAAAAATTACCTAAGTACATGGGCGCCGGACACGCCCCATATATTTTATTTTTCCATGCATTTTCCCTTCTATGCTGTAACCTCAACTTATTTTAATCTGTTTCCGTCTAGCTTTCACGGCAGGGATCGATCTTGGGACCTAAGGTGTGGGAAGCCAGCGTCCTAACCACCATGCCAATGCAACTCGCGGTGACATGACTAAAGTGAATGTTATGACTGTCACGCCGTTTTTTGGCGAGATTGATCAGTATTGGCCAATGCTGATCTACATCTTTTATTTTTCAATGGGATGAATCAAAATTAAAATAATGTTATGTGTGATTTATAGACTACTAATAGGGAAATAAGCATAATATAAACTTAAAAGCAGCACACTCAGCAAACTTTCAATATCACAGCACTCATGTTGGGCAATATCCAATATTGGCCAAAATCGAGACAAACGACTGATTTTGAAATCAATTTTGTAGTATATTTGTATTTTATTTTGAAAAATTTCAATATTTGGAGATATAAAATCCTTTTTTTTAATTCTATGGTCAAGTACATTTATGACTGATGATAAATTATTTGTTATCCTCGATTATTGAGGATGTTAGTTTTTCAGAAATAGGATATTGTATTAGAAGACATACATCTACTGCATCTAATTCTATATCTGGAAAATATTTTATTTGGATGAATATGGTAGCGGAAGCAACAATAGACGCTTTATAGAATCACCATCAAACTGTAAAAACCTCTGATTTATTTACTTCAAAATTTGATATTTTTTAATACCGCTATCTTTTACTGTGTTTTTGCACAAAAGAAATCTAATTTACGCTTATTTTCAGCAATTTTCAAAAAATTGTCACTTAATAAATTTATATATGGTCCCTTAACTCATGAAAGTAACATATTTTATTTAATATAAATTAAACTACCGAACGTAAAAATTTGAAATTTTGCACAGCCATGTAATATTACTTTCTGCATCTATTTCCATCAAAATTTGGCTATGTTTCTATTCATAATTTTTTTTAATATTAATTTAATAATTCATAATTCATATTAATATTTCATTTAAAATCATAATAACATTAAATTATGTTTGGGTTGCTTAGTTCTAATAGTACGAATAAAAATCAGCTTCTTATTATCTATATTATATGAGATATGATTTAAAGTATGAAAAAATATTTTAACAAATGGAGAGGGGATTTTGGGTGCTCATAACTCACCCATTTTCAGTTCCAATTTATTGAAAATGGATATCCACTGTTAAAATGAGCTAAATTTTTTAAATATGAAGTGAAATCTAGGGGTTGCTATTGGAGAAAAAAAAAAGTTGGTGTGAATTTTAATATGTAGATGGCCCCTTGTGCAATTTTTATGCATAGCAAATTAAAGTATACGTCAATCGAAAACGTTTGGTGTCTGTAACTTTTCTGTACGACGATCGACGGCCGAAAAAAGTACAAGTGGGACTTTTTTTTCCGCAGCTGTACATTCCAAAATATATTATCACCAAAAATCTAGCCATCTCTGAACACCTTACCAAATATTCAAAAAAATAATTCTAGAATTCTCTTATTCAACAATTCTAGAACAGCAATCAGGGCCCGATTATGACCAACAGGGGCCCCGGACATTGATGAACTGGGGGGGAGGGCACCCATCCATGAAATTTGTTTTATTTTTCATAAAATTTTGATACAAAAGAAGACTATTTCAGAACAACATTTGAAATTGGGGGCCCTGGGCAAAGTCCCGATTTGCCCATGTGATAATAAGGCTCCGACAACAATTTCAGTGTCATATGATCACAGTTATTACTTTTCCTCCTCTAACTAAAGCTTGGCCATAAACATAGCTTCCAACTCTAAACGTGAAAGTAAGGAAGTGAAAATAGGTGCTTGAGTTGTTTAGCGCATCTAAACTCGGTTGTGGAAAAGCAAATGGCTCATGGTATACAAAAGTAAGCCACCTCCGTGCGAAAGTGTTATGAAGAAATTAGAACTTAATGGGCGTTAGAAAAAAAAACATTCCACAAAAATATGTGTAAACTCTGATCAGTGTCCTCTTAAAATAAATAACTTCATATTCTATTTTTATTATATACCGAAATCCAGTGGCGGCTCGTCATTGAGGGCCAGAGGGGCCTGGCCCCACCGTCTAATTCAAAGTATCTTCCTATTATGTAAGACAGTTCTTTCAATAATTTACCTTAATTGAAAAAATGCACGCATTTTTCTCTATTTTAATTCTATCCATTAAAAATAGCACTTAAAAAAGCGATAGTTATACGATTTTCCCTCTATCTAAACCATGCATGGGCCATAGGCTGGCTTGCCCTGAATTTGGCGTCTTTTCTCCGTTCACCGGGTTGACATATTTGGCATTGAGCACAAAAGCCATATTGATGCGGAATTAACTTGGCTTCTAAACGGCTTATTTGACGCTGTCTTCGGGCCCTCGCATGGCGATCTACACGACCGAACGGGGAAATTTCGCCAATCGGTAGCTATTGGCGAAATTTTCCGCTTAGGAGGAAATCATTTTTTATGTGCGTGATCGTATTTTTTTCAGTGCAGTCAGATATTTTTCACTTTTGTTTTCTTGATTTACAAAAAGCGATGTATAAATGTCTTTTTTATACATGCTGATATATATTTTAAAATAAATAAATCATCTAAAATTTATGAACAAGCAGCTATAAAGAACATAAATATTAAATAATTAAATGTGGCTTTTTGTTTAGTAATAAAGTAAACTTTTCAATTTAACATATTTAGGTAAAAAATAGCAAAACTTGTACAGTAATTTTGATAATCATTTGTCATTTGAGAAATTTTAAATACTTGCTGTGTGCACGTAGGAATAGGTTGTTTTATATGTATATATTTTTTCGCGATTTTAATTGTCAATATTTTTTTTCTGGCCCCACCACTGAAACAGGTCACAAGCCGCCAGTGCCGAAATCTAATTTCATGTTCTTCTGGAAACAAGCAAAAATTTTTGCATACGAACGACTTTGTTCTGGGGTAACATCCTTCTTATATCAATGCTTCATACAGAGGAAATCATTTTACAAGTGAAAAAAAATTAAACTGGATAATCTGTAACCGAACGGGGAAATCATTTCGAACGAATTGGAACCGCAATTTTTCCTTCACAGCCTGATGACCATTACTTCAATATGACGTCAATGTCAATTGCGACAACTAATTTTGTCACTCAAATGATTCACTTTCTTTACTCTCGGAAATAAAAGATAGCTGATAGTAGGGAAAAATCGTTTGAAAATTAGGGAACGGGTGGAGTTTTAGATTTTTAAAGTAATGCAGGTTATTTTCTTTATTTTTTTAATAAATTATAAAATTCAAGAGATCGTACAAACGGTGTCGATTTTATTACGTTTTTTGCGCTTAGCGTTTTATTCTTTTTGGAGTAATGGTGGTAAAAGGTTTATCTTGGAGTGGTTGAACCGGAATTGTTCCAGAGTCAGTGACCAGAGTAACTATATAGTAGGATTTGATCAATAGCAGCTATTTTCTGTTGCTGCACTTTTCAGGATTGCGTGAAGGAGACGATTGTGAATATCTTCACGGCGGAGAGTATCGAAGAGTTCAGGGGCGAGGCCAATGACGAGTGCAGACAGAAGTTCTACAGCATACTCAGCGATGTTGCTGGAGAAGTGGGAGAAATATAAGCGGAGCAATAAAAGACTGTCGGTAAAACGTGGAGCAGCATTAAATGCTTTCAAATGTAACCAACTGCAATAAACACTTTTCCTTATACGTTTTTATCAACTTATTTATTAGCAATAGAGTGATTTTCGTTCACTCAGGTATATTCTGTGGACATAATTTGGGAGCATTTATTTTGGCATTGGGAGCGTTTACTAATTTATAAAATTCAAGCGATCGTACTGACTGTACAACTCGGAACAGCATTAAATGCTTTCAAATGTAACCAACTGAAATAAATATTTTTCCTTATACGATTTTATCAACTTATTTATTACCAATAGAGTGATTTTCGTTCACTCAGGTATATTCTGTGGACATAATTTGGGAGCATTTATTTTGGCATTGGGAGCGTTTACTAAATTATAAACGCATTGGGAGCGTTTACTAAATTATAAAATTCAAGCGATCGTACTGACTGTCTGTACAACGCGGAGCAGCATTAAATGCTTTCAGATGTAACGAACTGAAATAAATATTTTTCCTTATACGTTTTTATCAACTTATTTATTAGCAATCGTGTGATTTTCGTTCACTCAGGTATATTTTGTGGACATAATTTGGGAGCATTTATTTTGGCATTGGGAGCGTTTATTAAATTATAAAATTCAAGCGATCGTACAAACGGTGGCGATTTTATTACGATTTTTTTGTACTTAGCTTTTTAATTTTTTTGGAGTAATGGTGGTAAAAGTTTTATCTTGGAATGGTTGAACCGGAATTGTTCCAGAGTCAGTCATCAGCGTTGCTATATAGTAGTATTTGATCAATAGCAGTTATTTTCTGTTGCTGTGATTTTCAGGATTGCTTGAAGGAGACGATTGTGAATGTCTTCACGGCGGAGACTATCGAAGAGTTCAGGGGCGAGGCCAATGACGATTGCAAACAGAAGTTCTACGAGATTGTTGACTATGTTGCTCAAGAAGTGGGAGAAATATAAGCGGAGCAATAAAAGACTGCCTGTACAACGCGGAGCAGCATTAAATGCTTTCAAATGTAACCAACTGAAATAAATATATTTCCTTATACGTTTCTATCAACTTATTTATTAGCAATAGAGCGATTTTCGTTCACTCAGGTAGATTCTTTGGACATAATTTGGGAGCATTTATTTTTGTTGACATGATTTGTGGACGTGGACACGTTTTCGTTCCATTTTTCAAGAGGTTCAAAGTCGACAAGTTTTGTAGTTTTTGATGGTTTATTACCAGATTATAAAATAAGTCCCCAAAACTGAACCTAGATTGAGGATATCATCCATATTTTTCGAGAAACTGGCAAACTCTAAGCTTTTTACGAAGGAGAAGTATAGTTAGAATATCCCAGCCGAAAATTGTAAATCAGAGTTTTTAATATAGATTTCAGTTCCGAAGAAGCGTTTCATGGAACATGGAAGACAAACACGGTACACTCATGAATTATGATACACATTCCAAACAGTAATTATAAAGGTTAATTACAGATGGAGTATACCTGACGAAGTTGTTAAACAGTTTTAGTGAGAGATTTCAATATCGAATTCCAAAGAAGTGGTTTAGGGAAGAAGGAAGACAAATACGAAAAATATCCTGCTAACCCGACACACACACACACGTGCTCACAAGCACGCACATACATTCATACTCACCATATAAGTCATATAAATTAATTCAGAACACCATAAAACACCTAAGTACATCAAGATCTCGCAGTCGAATTTGTTCATGATTAGCACGTGATCTGACTAGCACGTAGATATTGTTCTTTGATAGGCTAGCAGTTAATATTAAATTGAAAAACATACTGCGTGGCTTAACCCTTTAAGGCGCAACCCTTTCCCAATGCTGAAAAAAGGGCAGCCGTTGCCATCGCTCGACTTAACTTCCCGCAAGATGGCGGAAGATCGAAACGTTCATCGCGTGCCACAGATCTGGAGACCCTTTTTTTGACGACAGCTGGCTGTACAGCACGCGATGAACGTTTCGATCGTCCGCCATATTGCTGGTAGTTAAGTCGAGCGATGGCAACGGCTGCCCTTTTTTCAGCATTGGGCAATCTATCCACCTGTTCTCGCATTCTTCCATTTTTCGGCAAATGTCAGTGCTGTTAAAAATAATCTTGACAAATTTTTTTACGAGAAATAACGTGCTAAAAAGTAAAGGATTCTCGTGGAGCTATGTCACCCGCAACTATTTTTATAGAAATCCAATCTATTCTTCGTGACTGGCAAAAGTCAAAGCGTAATTGTTTGGTGTCCTCGCCGAGAGGACACAAAAAAGGGTTAAAGGGAAGGGTTAAATTGTTAACGGTTAAAGGGTAAAAGGGTTAAATTGAAAAACATACTCAAATCCTTATAAATAAAAATGAAATTCTGTTTGTTTGTGGATTTGATTCGTATACAAATCCACAAAAATGGACCTATCAGCCTGAAATTTTGCACAGATATGTAAAATAATATAGAATAAATCGTAGTCCACTTTAAAACTTTTGAAAGTCCACCCGTTCCCGGAATTTAAGAGATTTTTTTTTTATGTTCTCCACGCAAAAAGCTTTCCGTAATTGTAACACCTGTAGTGAAAAAAGTGTGAAATAAGGATCGTGGTTGCCATGTGTGGCGATTTTGCAGAATAAAATGTTTTAAATTCTCAAAGTAAAAATAAAAGAATAATAATGATTTTTTTTTGTTAGTTTATATTCGTAAGGTTTTTTTTTTTTTAATTATAATATCGAGTGCATGGGAAATCGGAGCAGGAATGAAATGTTTTATACGTAAAACAATAAGAATTGAAGATTTCCGAGGCTAATATGTTAAAATTTTTTAGTTTAGCGAAAAAATAAAATGGCTCAAATGCCGAGAAAGTGAGTTCTAGCGGTTTGCACAGTTTCCGGCTTGGAGCAATTTACTGAGAGCTTAAGGAAACGGATTTTTGAAAACAAGTGCAAAGGTTTTATTAGAATACAGCGTTGAATTTTAATGATCCGTGCGGAAATAATGCAGTTATTAAGGGATTTCGAGCGATCTATCTTCAGCATTCTCGCCAATTGAGTGCATTCATTTAAGTTGGGGGAATTCCGCCAAATTTCAGATAATTGAAATCTTCGCATATAGTACATCGGAGTAACGATGAATAAAACACGTTATATAGTTGATAATTTAAAAAATGCGGCTGTATTAAGGGATTCCACTTTTCAAATAAATGCGTGCTTTACTTTTTGGCGGTCGAACCATTTCCGAAATTGATTGCTGCTAAGTCAATGCTTCGAATGATTCCCTGAAAAAACTCTTGCAAAATGGCGTATGTTGGCACTTTGGCGAGGCTTAATTTGAAACTGGATTTTATTTGAGAGTGGTATCTATATTAATAAAACAATGTGTGTAACCTGTTAGTTTGTTTGTCTGTGTCTCGCGTAGCTCGCAAACGGGTGATCGTAGACCTACCAAATTTTGAACGGAAATTCTCCATGACAGGTCCCGACACACCTCGAAGCGATTTTTTCATAATTTTATAATTTTTTTCATAATTTAATATTTTAGGAAATATCGATAAAAACGTATCGCGAAAGGCTAATTTTTGCTTTCTGCCATTTTGTAATTGTAACCCCACAGTGCATTAACCCATTTGTGCCTGGATATTTTTGCGACTTTCTTGGATTTTTACTGACAACAGAAATAATAGATAAATTCCTGATGTCAACTTCTTGAACAAGGGATGATTTCTTTTTAAATCATTAGACAAAAAAATCGAAATATCAACATCCTACTTGGTCAAGTTAAAATATTTTGTGAAATTGAGGTTCAATACTCATGAATAAAGGCTAAGAAAAGTAAATAACGTTTTGGACTAATAGCGAAAATGCCGTCCCAAAAAACGGACACAAGGCATAAATGGGTTAAGCGACGATTAAGCTTATCTAGGTTGCCACATTCGGCCACATTCGGCAGTTCATTAAATGATTCAGACTCTTGAAGTAAAAATAAAAGAATAACGATTTTTTTTATTTTGACTAGATTATTTGTAAGGTTGTTTTTAAATTAAAATATCGTGTGCATGTGAAATCAGAGCGGGAATGAAATGATTTATATTCAAAAGAAAAATAGAATTTGGAAATTTTCCGAAAATAAATGTGCAACTTTTTAATTGGGCGAAAAATAAAAGGGTTTGATGTGCGATTTTGAGGAGGATTCTAATGCTTGGCGCTATTTATCGTAATTTAATCGTCTGCTATTTGGGTTATGAATACACCTGCGTATAAGTTTTTGAAATTTTCATTCAGTTGGAATTGTGCATTTTTCTGAGCAGCTTTTCTGCATCTATTTCTAATGTATTACATCCAGAGAAAAGAATGTTAGAAATATCAATTTTAATGTTGTTTAATCACACTCATGAATAATGATACACTTTCCAACTTAATGAAAGAAGGAACGAAAATAGGGAAGACCCATGGATTATAACTCTTTTTATATATAGCACTTTAGTGCGTATTTAAAATCTGAAAGTGTATCAGATTTTCTATGATTCTAGCGCTTGGCGCAATTTAATGAGAGGGTATTTTTAAAAACAAGCGTAGGTTATCTTATAAATAAAAATGAAATTCTGTTTGTCAATTTGTTGATTTGGGTAGTATACAATTCCACAAAAATGGACCTGTCAGCCTGAAATTTTACACAGATATGTAAAATAATATAGAATAAATGATAGTCCACTTTAAAACTTTGAAAGTCCACCCGTTCCCGTAATTTAAGAGATTTTTTATGTTCTCCACGCAGAAAGCTTTACGTAATTGTAACCCCATTAGTGAAAAAAGTGTGTGAAATAAGCATCTTGGTTGCCATGTGTGGCGATTTTTCCGAATAAAATGTTTTAAATTCTTAAAGTAAAAATAAAAGAATAATAATGATTTTTTTAGTTTATATTTGTAAGGTTATTTTTTTAATTATAATATCGTGTGCGCATAAGAAATGAGAGCAGGAATGAAATGTTTTATACACAAAACAATGAGGATCGAAGATTTCCGAGACTAATATGTAATTTTTTTTAGTTTGGCGAAAAATAAAATGGCTGATAGGCCGATTTTTAGAAAGCGAGTTTTAGCGGTTTGCACAGTTTTAGGCTTTTTGGCTCAATTTACTGAGAGCTTAAGGGAATAGCATTTTTGAAAACAAGTGTACAGGTTTTCTTAGAATACAGCATTAAATTTTAACTATCCGTGCAGAAATAATGCAGTTATTAGGGCATTTCAAGCGATGTAGCTTCAGAATTCTCGCCAATTGAGTACATTGATTTAACTTGGGGGAAATCCGCCAAATTTCAGAAAATTGAAATCATCGCATTTAGTACGTCGAGGTAACGATGCATAAAACATGTTTTAATTGATGATATAAAAAATGAGGCTGTATTAAGGGATTCCACTTTTCAAATAAATGCCTGACGGTCCAACCATTTCCCATTTAGATTGCTGCTAAGTCAATGCTTCGAATGATTCCCTGAAAAAACTCTTGCAAAATGGCGTATGCTTTGGCGAGGCACTTTGGCATTTTGGCGAGGCTTAGATTTGAAACTGGATTTTACTTGCGACTGGTATATATAATAACACTGGTTATAGATAAAAATGAATGTTGGTATGTGTTTATGAGGTTGAAAAACTCCAGCACCGTTGAGCACCGTTGCACGATGAAATTTGGTTCACCTAAGTCTTTTATGATGGAGAAGGTTTTTATGCTATCCGCTTTCCTCTAACTTACCACTAGTTGGTGCAGCAGAAAGTCGAATTCTATTCCGTTTAGCCGTTTGCTATGCGAATATCTACCAACCAATTTCGATGAAATTTGGTACACGCGGATATTAGAACACGGAGAATATTTTTCACTATCCATTTGCTGTAACTTACCGCTAAATAGCGCTGCAACGCATTACTTTCTATACCGTTCGACCGTGGGCATAAAATTTTTTATACTTACACATTTAATCACGAAGAATATATTCTAACTGTGTTACTTTTGGTGTTACTCACCACTAGATAGCACTGCAATGCATTATTATTTTAACTCGCCACTAAATGACGCTGCAGCAGGCCAAATTTTGACCATTCAAACGGTGGCTATGAAAATCAGTACACATAGCTATTTGAACAATGAAAATATATTGGCGTTATCCATTTTGCTATAACTCGCCACATGACGGCGCTGTAGCAAATCATTACTTTAATTAACCACTAGATGGCCCTGCAGTGTATCACTTCTTGACTGTGCGAATGATCGCTATGAAAATAGGTATACATAGATATTTGAACACGGGGAAGAGTTTGGCACGATTCATTTTCCTATAACTTGCCACTAGATGTCGCGTCAACACATGAACTTCAGGACTATTCAGCCGATCGTCATGAAAATTCGTATACATCGATATCTGAATGCGAAGAATATTTTCACCGTATCCGTTTTGCTAAAACTCACCACTAGATTGCGCTACGCTGCATCGCCTTCTGCACCGTAAAAACGATTGCCTTGAAATTCAGTATGCATGATTATTGAACACAATATAACGCGATATCCATTTTGCTGTATCTCTTTATTACAATAAATAGCAATCACAACAAATATTAATATCAAAAAATCCATTCATTCCCGTGCGAAGACCAGGTACTTCAGCTAGTATCTTAATAAAATCAACAAAGCTTCGTCATTTCATGCAAAATGCTTCCGAGAAAGACAAACTTTGCTTTTCAAACTTGTTTTCTCGTTCAAAGTAAAGGAGGCAATTATAGATAACACAATTCTTTGTAACTGAATGCTTTTGTCTCCAGGCTTATCTGTATTTTCTTTAACATTCCTCTATGGCAGTGACGCGACAGCAAGAAACAATTTTCAATGTTGAATATAATTATTTTGTCTTTTGTGCACATCTCTCGCCAGTAAAATAATCAACTGCTTGTTACGGCATAAGGAAATAGAACAAAGCAGGAAAAAAAAAAGCAAAATGGAGATCTTTAAAAGAAATGCCTGAAGCAACGTTACATTTCAGTCATTTGGCAGCGTTGTTTCAAAAATGCCACTTGCTTATGTTGCGATATATCTATTGTTTTCCAAGTGTTTGATCTTCAAATATGTATTTCCGTGAAGGAAAAGAAATCGGTAAATTCATGGAATAAATGACATGAAGAGTGAACAGTTGTTTTATTTGTTTAAGATAACTTCCCCGTGTGGTTGTTTTTATTGCGTGTGATTGAGACATCAAGTGTAGGCTGCGAGAACGCGTTGTACAAAATTCTTTACAGCTGTAGTACAGGGTGGTTATAATGAAACTTCCCTATAAACTGTGTTCTTCAGCTGAAACGGGGAAACGGATTGTAACCAAGTTTTTTATATAGACTATGCATGAGATGCGTTCAAGGAATTTCGAAAAAAAAAAAATAATTCAAAACATATCCATTAGGTGGTGTTAGGTATAGCAAATTTAACAACATAAACGGGTATTTCAAAACGTACAAACTATTTCAACATTCATCCAATAGTTTTTGAGCATTTATTGAATAAATTAGGTCACTTAAGAGCTGATTTCACCCCGCAAAGCGCCACCTAGTAGATATTTTATAAACTAAATTTTGCAAGAATCATCTTTGAGCGTATCTGGTGTAGCATACATGTGCCAAATTTGGTGGCAATTTGCTCACCGTTTATAGAGGATGCTTAATTATGGCCACCCTAATGTAAGCTTTTTTACACCGCTACGAAAGAACCAATAAACTTCTAGAAATTTCTGTTTGTTGCTATCGACAACAAAATGATGAAGGAAAATTAGTGTCACCTATCGCGCATGCGCAGTAATCAATAATTTTTTATATCATTCATACCATTTAAACTGTACAAATTTTGAAACCTTAATTCTTGTTTTCGCAAGTTTTTTTTTTAAATATTATTTCTGATAGATACTATCTAATTTTATAAGCAAACTATGTACTCAAAATATTTGAAAGGCTTTCGATCGCTAATACCTTTTTGAATACCGTCGATATTTGTTATAAGGGAATTGAATGGACCGAAAATTTGCTTCTTATGTCGGAGAACTTGTAATAAGCGAATTTACTCCTTTGACACTGAACCAATAATTTATTTATATTTCCTTTGTTAAATCCAGGCTCGTTCGTAATTAAACAAATTAGATAATACAGTCGAATTCGCTTAGTGTAATATATCCCGTTAAAGGAATATCCCGTTTATTGTAATAATTTTTTAATGTTCCAAATCGTAATTTATTAGTCTATGCGGAATATCCCGCTTATTAGAATAAGTTTTGGGGACAGATTGGCTATTCCATTAAGAGGGTTGGGCTGTATTTAATATACTGCAATTAATAGTATAACAGTTATATACAAGGTGTCATAAAAAGGTTTTAACACAATTTAATACTTTATCAATTAGAGCAGGGATTCCCAAACTTTTTTCACCGCGGCACCCTTCTCAGGCTAAAAACTTTCACGTCAGGTTACCTTAACAGCAGTATGAATATGAAGTTTAGAATGCATTTTTCATTATTTCTTTTGTGCTAGTAGGGCTAACTATCAAGAAAGCATTCTCTTGGGAAAGCGATATAGAATGTCACCCCATCCCCCCATCTCAGGGGGTTCTTGTTAAAGAGAGACGACTGGACACTGAACTCTCTCGAGATTGACTGAAATATTTTGTTTTCGCCCACTCGTCATCGGCTTGGCTAACTTTTTTGTGGGATATCGGCTCATAGGAAACTTCTTGATTATACTCCACCATATGTTAGACTTTTCTTGATTATCTCCACGGCACCCCTGGCATACGCTAGCGACACATAGTTTGGGAACCTCTGCATAGAGATACGTGGGAAATATAAATTGAAAAAAACATTCGAATAAGGTTGGCAGAAAGAATAAAATATCCTTTCGTTAATTTTCAAGGTGATGCATTTTTCAAATTTGCATACGGCCACCGTCCAAAAAATTCCGAATTAGTAAAATGTACCCCATACTTTTTTGAGGCGATGAAAAAAATTTAAAAGTTACGCATTAAAAAGTGTCAGAGATATAAAGATAAATATATGTTGACTTACACCAC
Source organism: Cheiracanthium punctorium (assembly GCA_038373885.1). Classification (NCBI taxonomy): domain Eukaryota; kingdom Metazoa; phylum Arthropoda; class Arachnida; order Araneae; family Cheiracanthiidae; genus Cheiracanthium; species Cheiracanthium punctorium. Next base: position 321,957 of record JAWZYV010014507.1, on the reverse strand, counting down.
TTGTGAATGACGCTAGAAAGCAAAAAGTCATATCGCATGACTGTGACTCAGGATTGTACAGAAATTACGTGAAAAAATGTTAGACATCAATCTTTCGCTCTCTAATAACAATCGTTTTCGTTCAAATTGTGGTATAGCCCTCGACCATCTTAGTTATAACATATCTATGAGGCGTTTTACGATGGAAGGACGAAAATTTGTGCATCACCTAATTAGTGTATATGACACATTTTTCTAATCGGGAATTTTTTTTTATTTTATATTTTTTTTATTTATTTATTTATTTTTGTACAGGGATGGCAGACAAATTTAAAAAGTGTCACTTTTTGAAAATTAACGAGTGGAAATTTTTCCTCACGTAGCTGTCTATCCTACTTTATTTTGAACATTTTTTCAACTTAAAGGGACCACTTACAGCTAACAGATAAAGAATTAAAGCGTGTTACCACATTTTGGGAAGCCCTGTATTATACGAAATTTGTGAAACAGTCCGAACTTCATTTTAAAAAAGGTGACCAAAAGGTATTTTTTTCCCAAAAATGTTGGTGGTCTTTCTGAACATTCCCTTAATAAAACTTCCCTAAAAATTGTAAATTCAAGCATATACTTTACATGAAAAAAACGAGAAATCCATATCTCTGAAATACTTCAATAGAAAGCATTAAGCTCCAAAGTACCCCGATACTTTTGATCACTTAGTGAACTTTCATTGACACAAACTTTCATGCTGAGTATACGGTAACAGGGAGTTACTACAAAATTCTGTAATCATTAGCCTTTCGTATACACCTGACACCTCCTCATCAATCAGCTCTTTGATGTAACCTAAGAACATCGCCAAAGGGGGAAAAGTACACATACTGATGAACTTAAAAGAATGGGCTTGAAATTAAACAGCACTTTCAGCTATTTGATAATGTTGTACCAAACCAGCTCATTTAAACATTGGAATATTTTTTTGTTGTTTCCTCAAACCTTTACATACTTTAGATCAATTCTTTCTCCCCATACCAAGAGTATTTTGAATTAAATATTTGATGATGCAAATAATGTAATAAAAATTTCTTTTAATGATACAAAAACATTGCAAAAATTAAATAATAATAATAATAATATCTGCGTCCTTAATTTTTAAGGCTGTTATTTGAAGAAGAAAAAATATGTTACATGACCTTGAGTAAGATAAAAGTAACTAACTGTGTATCATTAAAAATAAATCAGAATTGTTTTAAAATGTTCTCGACTACATTGTGGTTACAATTAAACTTCTCCTATAAATAGGATTCAGCTGCTTGCTGAAACGGTTGAGCAGATGGCCACCAAATTTGGCATATTGATTGTATGCGAGATGCACTCAAGGAAACTTTTTTGAAATGTTTAGTTTAAAAAATTCCCGCTAGGTAGCGCTTGCACTTAAATCAAGCTCAAGAAATAACACAAATTAGTTATCAAATGTTCAAAAACAATTGAATAAATATTGAAACTGTTTCTTTATTTTGAATTACCCATTTCCATTGGTTAATGTGGAGTTTTTTTCACGCAAAGCACCACCTAGAGGACATTTTTTGAACTTTATTTCTATTCATTGAAAATGTTTCATATTTCGTATGTTATGCATGTTGTGCATAACCAAATAATTTTTAAACATTAGCAAATCATTCACATTAATAAATAAAAACAAATATTCAACATTTTGCATTTTATGTATGAAAATTGATTTATGAAATGTATAAATAAAATGTAACTATATTGTAAAAGCACTTTTCTTCACGAGAGTTTCTTTAATTCTATCCTTCATGGATAAAAAAAAAAAGATTTTGAATAGACTTCTGATCAATTAATAATCCATTTTTGACCGATTAAAGCTCTCGGTACTGTAATCGATGTATATTGTTCTCCATTTCCAGAAACCATTAGAACAAGTACTGCCCAATTATTTTCCATGGGGATAAGATCTGACTATTAGGAGGATGAACTTAAAGACCAATATTTTGTTCTTCAAACCAGTTGTTCATTTGAAGTACGAATGCTTGCATTATCCTGCATAAAGGCAAAATTAAAGCCATAATTTTCCCATGAAAATTGTAGATTGTAATTTTCTAGATTTAAGTTGTTCTCAAATGTGTTCTGAGGACCTTCTAAAAAGACAATTCTACTTCTTCCATAATAAGCAATTGCTTCCCAAACCATCAAACTTCCACCACCAAATTTTCTACTGGAGATAGATTTTGGTGTTTTCCTGAGATCCCTCCAATGGTACTTTAAACCACCGGGAACATCTAAATTAAATATTTTATAGTCAAAAAAATATTACGTTCTTCCATTTCTGACCCATTTCCACATATTTATCAAAATATTGCAAAAGCCGTCGCTCGTGACGATATTTCACCTTCGCAGCAGCTTTCATATTTGACCATCTCAAATGTTCTGAAGAGCTTAAAATTTTTAAGTCTTATAAAAGTGACGGTAAGACGTAAATCAGTATAAAACTGCTTTGAGCTGTAGCCATTTGTGGTGTACTTTGAAGAATCTTTCTTTTATCTCTTCCAGTCAAACGTGGATTGCCCTTCTTTATTAAAAGTTTCTGCTGTACTTCAGGGGATCTGCCTTATTTTATATTACACCAACTGATCTCTCAACTAACTTACTAATATCAGGAGCAGATTTACCTCATTTTAGGTAAGCATCAATTTTGCCTCTTTCAAGCTCCAACACTGGTCGTTTTCCTATCGTGACAAATGGGACTAAACTATTTTGTTTCGGATTAATAACATTTTGTACAAGTTCTGTGCATTGTACACAAACTTCATCTTTTGGTCACACGCGTCATTAAAAACTAAAGAGCAGGAACAGCCACATTTTTCATACATCAATTTCCATATTATTCAGATAAAAAGACAACAGAATTTTTTTTTCTTGTTTATAAATATATGTGAAAATTCCTTTGCAGCAATATTTTGTTAACCCTCTGGCTGATCATCACGCGATTTCCACGGGCAACTCAACTGTAGCAAAATTTGCTCATCCCGCGACTTTTTCAGGTGTTTTTCTTTCTGTATAGAGGAGAGCATCCCGCGTTTTCACCGTTTAACCAGTGAAATAAATTACAGTTAAATATTAGTTTCTCATGATAAAAATCTATATAAAAAAATCTTTTCTAGAAAGAAAAAATGCACAGTTCAATTCTCCAATGTACATAGATTCGAAATATGAAAAAAAAAAAAAAAAAAAAAAAAACAATTTTTGAAGCGAGTTTGGTCCACAAATTTATTAGTCAGAGGTTTAATAAGAAAATATACAGCATATGAAATTTTAACCAATTTGAATGAAGAGTTTTGTAAGTTTTCTAGAAATACTGTGATTTCATATATCAGTTTCCATCACTGTATTATAAATCTCGCGACAGTTATATCTGTGATTGAAATATCACGATGGTCGATATTATTCTACATTAGGAGTAATTTTATGCTATTAAAAATGACTTACTTTCTAAACTATAAAGTTGTTTAATAATATTTAAATACTGTTGTTTTGTTTGTTAAAGTTTGTGTAAAATTTTATCTTTTTACGGAGTAGAAAATTTTATTCGGGAAAATACACTTTTGCTCATTTGTAAATAAATTGCAACTAATAATAATAACAATACAACAATAACAATTTACGGATGTATGAAAAACATTTTTATTGAATATAAAAAAAACTGCAGCGTTGGAACATAAGTGTCCGAATCATCACTCTTGAAAATCAACCACTAAAACGTATCAATTCCCGTACTTTTACAACCTGTGACTAATACTTTCAGCGTAGTTTCAACGAGTATAATAAAATTATTCTATAAAGCATTTCTTCGTGTTTTGTTCAACTCAATTTTCGGTTTACATAGTAGCAAAAATACTCAATGCCTGTAATTTTACAAGCAATGACTAGTAACTTCCCCGCAGTTACAATGAGCAAATTCAATTCTTTTTATCTTCTATCACAAAATCATTCTAAAAGCATTCCTTCGTGTTTAGCTCGACTTTTATATGTGGTTTACATACCAGCTTAAATACCTAATCTTTAGTTTCCGTAAAGTTGCAGGAAACGCATTTCAGAGAACTGAACATGAAGTTAGTCAATACTTATTTCCATTAACCTGCATTCCTTACTTTCTCGCATTTCTTAACAATTACAAACATCGAAGAAAAGAAAATCATTCGCACCAATACTTATCTACATTTATAAACAATGTTAAACATAACTTAATGACAATACCACGAGAACAATAAACGATTTCAAGATTCGACAACTGCTGTCCTTTTTGTGCTCACATAATTCCGGTAAGATAACCACGTCTTTGACTTAACCAAGAACAAAGAAAGTAAAACTAAAGGCTCACTAAATCTACGAAACTTATCTTTAAAAGAACAGCTTTAAGTCACAAAGAGCAATTCAGTCACTTGATAACGTTGTCTCCGAAATTGTTTTAAGAAACTTCTGCTCTTAAATTGCTGGAAATTTCTTTGCTTTCTGACTTTTTGATCTTAGCGTATGTCTTTCAACGAAACAAGAATTCGTAATAATTGTTTCGTTCGTTTACGAACAGTTTATCTTGCTTGTATTGGAATTATATGAATGGAAATATTTTTGGTCGTTAATTAATGCAAAGCTAGTTTGTCAAAAACATTAGTTAAATAAAATATCACTATAGTGTAGCATAGAATTATTTTTATGTTTTACATAACGGGTATAAAGCAAAATTACTTTTCCATTTAATCTTTTCTTTCAAAAATCTATTATATGGACTTCTTTCAGTAATAAATAATTTAAGGGGACTTAGTACCTTTAAACGTCCAAAAAATCGATTTTTCAAAAATAATCTTAAAAGATATTTTAGACTGTCCGGAATATTTTAAAACAAACCGCACCAAAATCGAAAGAAAATTAGGCCCGCAGCAGTTAAAAGCAGAAAAGCTAACATAGACTTTCCCTTTAAAGGCACTGTAAAGAAACTTGATTTTCTCCCGCATTTGTAGCTCGCGCATTTAAAAAAATTCAAAGCATTTTTTTTTTTTAATGCGCGAGCTACCCTTGGCTATTTTTGTGCACTATGATTATTCGGTAACCATAACAACGAAAGGAAACTTGCATTTTTTAAAATCGTAGTAAATGCAAAAGTCACCACTAGGTGGAAAAGACTAATTAACGTAATACGTAGTATTCGCTATCGGTTTGAGGTCGTATTCATTCTCAAAAATCGCTCAAACGTCGTCAAGTTTTGACGACTGTTGACGGTACATATACATTAGATATACTTTTTTTTGGCTGAATTCTAGCAGCTTAACAAGTCTTGCACAAAAGTTACGTCATTATCAAAATAGCTCCGAAAAATGCTTGAAATGCCGTTTAGCAAGGAATAATCCCAACATCTCAAATTAACTTCAATAAGCTCTGTTAGAAATCAGAACAAAATGAGCAAAGTAATAAAACAATGTAAGAAAATCTGAAACACTTTCAGACACTAATACGCATTAAAGTGCTATATATTAAAAGCGTATATATAATCCATGCGTCTTCCCTATTTTCTTTCCTAATAAAGTAGGAAAGTGTATCATTATTCATGAGTGTGCCGTATTTTTCTCCCTTGTTCCATAAAACACATCTTTGCAATCGAAATCTTTCTAATAATCGCCTACTAAAATTGTTTTACAATCTTCGCCAAGCATATTCGAACTGTACTTCACCGTTTTTAGAACGATTTGGAAAGTGCATCATATCAATGAGTGTGCCGTGTTTGTCGTTCTTGGGTTTATTTGACCTGTTTTAGCTCTAGATCAGTGTTTACAGGAGAGATTTATCTAGAATCATCTGCAAATTACAATGAACTATAAAGATAAATGTGCACAGGCGTAAGTTAAAGGTAAAAAAAATATAATAATGTAAGAAAATCTGAAACACTTTCAGATTTTATATACGCACTAAAGTGCCATACATTAAAAGCGTATCATAATTTATGCGTCGTCCCTATTTTTCTTCCTTATTCCATTAAGTTGGAAAGTGTATCATGATTCATGAATGTGCCGCATTTTTCTTCCTGGTTCCATAAAACACATCTTTGGAATCAAAATCTATCTTAAAATCGCTTACTGAAACAATTTTACAATATTCGCCAAGTATATTCCAACTATACTTCACCGTTTTACATATTGTTTCGAATGTGCATCATAATCCATGACTGTACCGTGTTTGTTTTTCTTGGGATGATTCCTCTTTAACGCCCTGACTCTCGCCAAGGTGGCGATAGTTAAGCATATGCAGTTACCACGACGATTTTTAGTATTTATGTGTCAATTTTAATTTAGAATTAAAAAGGCGATTTGGAACAACATGTAAGTACAGCATTCTACTTATTTATTAATTTTGGGGTTCCAATTAATGTGGTTTTAGTAATTAGGTATTTTCAAATTCCTTAACTGGTGCGTTTATCGCTAATTTGTTTTTGAACAAATTAGTTTTATCTAGTTCTTTTGGGACAGATGGAACTTGCGCATAACTGCTAAAGCTGGCTGTGAGGCGCAGCCAGCTGCGTCAAATAAAGGTCTCTAGATCTGTGGCACGAGATGAACGTTTCGATCGTCCGCCATCTTGCTGGCAGTTAAGTCGAGCGATGTCAACAGCTGCCTTTTCTTCAGCATTGGGCAATCAATCCAGCTGTTCTCGCGTTCTTCCATTTTTCAGCAGATGTCAGTGCTGTTAAAAATAATCGCGACAATTTTTTTTACGGGAAATGGCGTGCTAAAAAGTAAAGGATTCTCGTGGAGCTGTGTCAACCGCAGCTATTTTTATAGAAATGAACCAAACTCGTTCTATTCTTCGTGAGTGGCAACTGTCCAAACGTAAGAGCTTGGTGTTCCCAGAGCGGGAACACTGCGCGTTAAAGGGTTACGTTTACAAGTAATGAATACATAACTTCGAAGTAATACCATAGTTTGAATTGTACGCCCATTTTTTTTAAACGAAAAATATTATACCATGAAAAATTGAAATTAAAATAGTACTTTGAAAAGGCATCTGGAAAGTTAAGTTTGCTTTTCAGAGAATGTGTTCAAGTAGATACTGATTTCAATATTTCAGTATCATGTTTACTAACAAATAAAGTGACGTCACGTAGAGCAATCCTATTGGTTACTTATGCCTACCAGACGTCCAGTAGAACAAGCCCATGGATTAGTTTTGTTTTGCCTACAAACAGATGACGTCACACGCTACAAGCCTATGTCAACTATTTTACTTTCTTACACGGAAAAAAAAAGAAAGCATGCTGTTCTACTAAATTTGTCACCTTCTCTGTCACGTTCTGTCACAGTCGTCTTAAAAGACGAACATCATGAAACGATAATTATTGTATGGCAGGTATCCAGCGCAGGTTGAGGTTTTTCTTAATTTTCAACATAAAATTACTAAATTTCTTCCCTGGTTGTATTTCAAATTGCATTCCAAACTTTTGAAGAGAAAAAATGTTTTATCCTAAACATAGTTACCCTGATCCCTGACTCACTCACTCTCTAACAATTCCGACACGATCACTTCAAAACAAACCTTTTACCGTAATTAACCCAAGCAGATTAAAATGTTATGGTCTAAACCTCTAATAAAACTCACACCGTTTGTACGATCCGCTTGACATTTTTCATTACCATGTATAAAACTATAGAAAAGAATCTGAGCTACTTTAAAAATCTGAAAATCCACCCGTTCCCTCATTTTTAGTCTATTTTTCGCTCTTTTCAGCTCCATTTCATTTCCGAGAGTCAAAGAAGTGTATCATGTGCGTGACAAAATTACCTTTTCCAAGTGAAAATGACGTCACACAATCGGGATTCCAATTCATTTAACATAGTTTTTCCAAGTAACTTGGTTTAATATTTTTTCATTAAAATAATCGTCTGCTGAAGCATTAGCATAAGAGGTGCTGAGTACACAAAACGAAATCGTTCAAATGCGAAAAGTTTCTGCGCATTTCCAGAAGAGCATGAAATTCGATTTGGGTGTATAATAATAATTGAATATGAAGTTATTTATTTTAGGTGGACGAAGATTAAATACACAGAGTGTAGAACTATTTTCTTCAAATGTTTTTTCTAGCGCCCGAAGTAATTGCCTCCACAAGGGGCTTTTTCTTCTAGTTATTAATATTGGTTGTTCGGAAAGTTATTTCGTTTTTTAGGAACATGAGAAATACATACGTCGAGCTTCGAGGCATTTCCATTCATCTTGAATGGCCGAATTCGATAAATTTAATCTTTCAGCGATCTCTCGAGTTCTTATTCGCCGGTTTTCATCAGTGAATTACTTTATTGTGTCATTATCAGCTCCCATTGGCCTTTTTTTGTTCTTTCTTTAACGGTATTATTATCTTCTCAATAGAGAAAAAGCAAAACATGACGAAAAGACAGATTTTCAATTTCTATATTTGAAAGTGCACCAACCAAAAACTACTGCTCAGAATCAATTGAACTTTTTTTCGCAAGCGAGCTTGCTGTATATAAGCTATCAAAATGTATAATGATTATGCAGCTTAAGTGTGATGTTGGCTGTGGAAAGATGCAATTAAGTCCCCTGTTTGCAAAAAAAACGAAATTACTTTCGGAACAACACAATCAGTAATGCCAACTCTGGTGGCAACAAAGTGGCTGAAAAAGTGCCCAGAAATGGCTTAAAATGTTTAAGCTGTGAAGTGCATAAATTATTCATTCGAGTTTACTTCTAAGTGCTTGGGCTGATGAAATGTGCTTATCTACAGGTATTTTTTGAGTATTTAGGACTTTTATTTCCGATTCACAAAATACTTTGCGACTACCAGTTGACTAAGATCTAACCTCAAAGTGGCTAATTGGCACAATAAGTTTCAGCACCTTTGCTGTCACATTGGGTAACAATCGTCCCAAGAGTGACAGAACTTCTTGAAACATTGGGAGTAGATGATTAGCGGAACTATCCACACAGGTTTTATTTAAAACTTTTAATAAAAAATTGCTAAATTTATTTTCTGGTTGTGTATTAAATTGCGAAACATTTGAAAACAAGAGTTTCATTATTAGTTAGCTGAAGTAGCCATCGTTAGCAGAATAGTACGTAATGCAAATATAAAAAAGCGGGTTTTTTTGACAGCATTAAGTTCAGAAAGAACAGAACTAGTATATTGTCAATAGTTCAGAAAGCAAAATTATAACTTTTGTGCCTTTTTAAAAGATTCCTGCTAAATTTCCTTGTACTCTCTTAATCATTTTTAAAGGATGTGAGGACAAATATTTATACGACTATTCTCTAAATCCCAAAATCTATGAAATATTTAAACAGTTTTGGCATTTAGAGTTTGAATTAACTTACATCTAAAATAAATCCGATGTTCATTCGATTCCATTGCTATATTTCAGGAATGGAACAAACATGTACTAAGTTTTCACGACATTACAAATTTTATAAAAACTTTTAAAGTGCTTTGACGCCTATAGTTTAAATGACCACCTGTACCGATACTAAATTTTATTTCATTGAGTGGCTGTAAGCAAAAGACAATTTTTTTCACATTTCGAATATTTTTCTGAAAAATCTAATCAAAATATTTTAAAAATTTGACACCTATAGTTTGAGTTAAATGACTGCCTATCATGTCACCAAATTTTGTTTTATACGTTTTAGTCATTAATACATGATGCGCATCAAATAAGTACAAATTTTGGAACGAAATTTTTTCTCAGCTACAAAAAAGTAAAAATGAGCAGGTTTAAAGTATTTTACTTCAGTAGGATACAGTGAACAAAGCACTGCAACACGAATTGGATGTTACGGGAGTTTTTCACACGTGGGTATATGAAAGCTAACGCGAATTCCTCTAACAATAGAAGAGTTTCGTTAGAAGTCATCAATGCATTAAAAGTCTATATTGAATGACTAATCGTTGTTTCGCTGTTTGGGCCACTTGCCTAAATGTCATAAATTGCTGCCACTCTTTAGGGAAATATCATAGAATTTGGTGTCAAAAATAAAGCACACGAAGTGCGGGATGCAATATTATTCCATACAGTACAGTACAGAACAGTTATAATTATAATTTAAGTGCCTTCATACTTAACAGTAATTATTATCATTACAGTAAAGTACAGATTTATTTTAATGTACTACAGAATATTATTATTACTGCATACTGTACGTACCGTACAGTACTCTACTTTATAGCTCTCTCTCCTACTGACCGTAAATTTTCTACATTTACAAAACAGTGCAGTACTGGTTTGTATTATGTTGAATAAAGCTTTTTTTTAATCTCTTCACACCCTCATATCCCAAATTAAAGGGCAATTTCATGGTGTAAAACCTACTGCACTTAAAAATGACAACCAGAAAGTGTACTTTAAAAAATCTTTTGGATAAAAGCCTAATCCTGATTGCTCCAGTAGTCTCTTCCCCTACTGGCTATCGCCCTATCAGTCTCCTGAGTAGCATCAGTAAAGTTGCTGAGAGGGTGATCCTGCAGAGAATCAACACTCACATCCAGACTCAGAATCTGCTCCTACCAGAACAATTCGGCTTTCGTCCAGAACACTCGACCGTCCATCAGTTACAACGTGTCGTTGAGACTCTCACTACTCAGTTCCAAATCAAGAATTATACCGCCATTCTACTTTTAGACATGCAAAAAGCATTCGATAAAGTTTGGCAGATTGGCATTATTTATAAAATGATTCGCCTCAACTTCCCTGACGCAGTCATACGCCTGGTTAACAACTACTTAGTGCACCGAAAGTTCTCAAGCGGGGTCCCGCAAGGATCCATTCTTGGCCCAACATTATTTAATATTTTCATTAAAAACATTCCCTCAAATACTAAGACCACCTTAGCTCTCTATGCGGACGATGCCGCTATAGTTGGTCACGCCGCCACCAGACAAGACCTTATCAATAACATCCAAGACCATGTTGAGGACATCTCCAGATGGCTAAAACGATGGAAACTGTTCCTAAACATTGCGAAATGCCAAGCTCTCTACCTATCACGTAGAGCCAAGCCTACTAGAATTCACATTGACGGAACTCCCGTTGATTGGGAAAACTATGTCAAATATTTAGGCATCACTATTGATACCAACCTATGCTGGAAGCGGCATATCCTCAATAGCAGAGGGAAGATGGCTTCGGCCTTCCTCAAACTCGCCCCCATCATGCAAAACAATCATCTCTCTGTCCAGAATAAGACTCCTTTATATAACTCTTTCATTCGACCACAGGCCACCTATGCTGCTCCCGTATGGGCTTATGCGGCCAGGACCTCCATAGATCGCCTCGAGCAGAAGCAAAACACCATATTACGGTCAATCCATCGTGGACATCCGTTCATCAAAAACTCTATCATCTGTAAGGACCTACGCGTGCCAACTCTTAGCCAACACATTTACAAAACTGCAGTGAAATACTACAGTCGTCTGAACCAGCTCCCGAACGAAATCTTAGCAGAGTACCCTGACTACGACCCCTCGGACGCTAATAACAGGAAGAGGCCTAAAGAATTCCTCTATACTTTTGCCCCTCGTTGAACAACTCCACGAACTCTATGTAACTTCCATGACTGATCTCGACTGATCTGGGCCTTCGCCCCCCCCCAACCTCAAGATAAAGAACCACATGATTTCTACTTCTCATCACTGGAGATAAAGCTTTTATGCTACGGCGCTCCATAAAAACCAAAACTTCAGTCAGTCAGTCAGTGCTCCAGTAGTAATCAAAAACTGCAAAAAAACTTTTAAAGGTAAATGTCCTACAAGTTCTTTTCAGCAGCACGAATTTCGAAGAAATGTGTGGTCACAAATTCATTCAACTTAGGAAATTTCAATGATATTCAAATATGCTCATGTTTAGCGGCAAACAAAAGCAAAATGTGTGTGTCAGTGTATAATATTTACACATTCACATGTGTTAAAAAGCTCTATTCTGCCGCGTTCTTTTAAGCGAACATTCAGATGTGTGACATCAAATTGACGTCATTTGCAACCCGCTAACGTATGTTTGGTATATTGCAAGGTACGGTAGAGCTTTAGGTGCAGACTCTCCCTACCGAATGTGCACATTCTAGCAAACGAATTATGTCACAAATCCGAACGTTCGCTTAAAAAAACGTGGCAAAATAGACGCCAAAATCCTTCATTCAAAATTAAAGTATCGACGCATATGCACGTTAATTCAGAACTACAAAAGACCATAAAGAATCCTTTTAAGAGCATAAACAAAACGATCCACATGTGTGGACCACGTGAACGAAGAGGTTAGAGCTGGATTTATTCATTACTTTATGTGGGAAATGGTAATAATATACAGTGGTAGAGCCAAAATTGAGGACACTTTTACTTTTGGAAACTTTTTTTGTTTTTTATGTTCGCATACCTTTAAAAAATGTTATGTTTATCAAAATACAAACTGTTTTGCATCATTTTAAAGATAATTTAATACTGAATTCAATACAAAACACAAAATTTAAATATTTGCAATACAAAAAATGTTAAACGGCAATAATTTTCAAGATGCATTTGATATTGAAGATTGCAGTGTAGGTGATCAGTAGTTTGTAGGGTAGCCTTAATTTTTTATTACAGCTTCAAATCGATGTTTCATTGAGCTGACGAGAGTTTTAAGTTCAGAAATAACACTGATTGACCTGGAAAGTTAGAAATTGCAAATCTACTTCATCAGTGTATTTGTTTTTCGCATTAAAATAATTATAACTTTATTCTATTGCACATATTTAAATTTAGTTTCGTGTATTGAAATCAGTATTAAATTCTCTTAAAAATGATATGTGAGTTTGCATTTTGTGAAACGTAGCACTTCCCATAAGCACACAAATTTAGAAAACCTAAAAATTTTCAAAAGTGTCCACATATTTGGCCACCACGGAATGGCCTAAACAGTTTGAGGGGTGTTTATAAGTGTCGAAAATAACTGTGCATATAATACAAAAAGTCGTACAAATACCTTATTTTACAACGTAAAATATTTACTTATACGAGGGGTTTGGGAATGCATCCCTCGTGTAAGTCAAAACTCCCCAGCATACATGATTAATCGTTCTTAAATATTGTGAAGAGAAAAAACTATACAATATCCACGATACTTTTTTTTAAATTAAAGCTTTTGTACTTCAACTAGCAATCTTTATTCTTATTTTCAATGGCCCATCAAATTCACCCGATCCTCTTTGAAAATACTCTTCAAAACTCCTTTCAAAATATAGATAAAGATGCTCCATATAACATGAAAGCTTCGTACACAAACAAACCGAAAAAGAAAAATAACATTTTGGGAAATGTATAGTCCGGATTCTAGATTCTTTTTAAAGTTTAAAGAAGCTGTTTCTTTTCAGAAAGAACTAACGGCAAAACTTTCGTTTACTCACAATGTAATATTTTCAGTAGAAGTTGAAGAGAATTTTTAAACTGAATACAGTTTAATTTCGCTTTGAAATTCAATGTATTTGGATGATATAAGCTTAGTTATAAATAGGTCTTGAAGATATATGATATATCGGTGCTCTTCACCGTGTTTTTTATTAAATTAATCGCAGGAATACAGTATAATTATATCATATTTTACAGTCATATTTTGTGCTAAATTTGTGAAAAACCACTGCGTAAATCTAATATTTAACATCTGAAGACGTTAGTGATATAAATTAAGTGTATGATTTAATAAGGTGCATCCACTTGAAGTCTTAATTGTATGAGTGCTACGCAAAGGTTAAAATGGCAAGCTAAATTTGAATGATCAAACCTCTTGTCTGTCTATGAGTCACGTAACACGTGATAATTTATCAGCGTATCCGCTAGAGTCTGCTGCCACCCAACACCCCCTAGATATACAATGCCTGAGAACAGAAGCTTTTACGTCATCACTAGGTCTACTAGATTGAGTTCATCACACATTAACTTTTAGAAAGTAAAACTATTCAAAGCTTGTGGTGAATTTACGCCCGCCTAAAACATTTTAATGATTTAAGATAGAAAATTGAATTTTACGACAAATAGGAAATTTTAACTATCACTAATTATATAATATGGTATAGAAATAGATCATAATAAATTATATTTTATCAGAAAGGTATTTTAATTTTTATCTTTAACTGAAGATATTTTCTAAAATTTGTATCCTTCACCAGAAATTCTAAATAGTTTTACTTTGAGAAAGTAAAACTGTGATGACGTCATCTTAGAAGACCAACTAATGCCGCAAAATATTCTATTCTCAGGCCTTATATATATAGGAGGTGTTGTATCACCCAAATAATTTCTTAACAACAAGAGCTATAGTTATAAGAGTGGGGTATATAAAGTTGCCATGCGCTAAGCAAGAAAACCGCTTACAGCTCCATCTGGCAGCTAAATTTAGAGTTAACGTTCTTATCTAAAAAGCGGTATGAGATATGGATAAAACAGTAATTACAAAGTTGTTCAGCAAGACCGATTTATTAAAACCAGACATTGAGAACATTAATGTTAAACATCTAATTCGCAAAATGGTATTACTTAAGATTTTGCCAGGGTGACACCATCCATATTATATAATTTCCAACGAGAATTGCAGACCAGCTTCCTGATGTGTATTTTTACTGACGGAAAGCACTTTTAGCATGAAGGATAAATAAGCTTAATGTTAAGTTTGGAAGAACGAATTTTTCCAAACATTCACGTTGTATCACCACCTTTTATGTTACTACACTTCATTTATTCGTTCAAATCGATATTACACGATGCATGAACAAAAATGTACTCATTTTGAGAAAATTTTCGTAAAATCACAAAATCTAATGAATATTTTCAAAAAATTTGATGCCTGTAGTTTAGTTGACACACCACCTATCACGTTACCAAAATTTCATTTCATTCGCTTTAGTCGTCATTATGTGGGGCGTGAACAAAAATTTGCATATTTTGAATAAATATTAGCAAAATCTCAGATTTCAATCGAAATTTTCAAAAACTTTGAAGCTTATAGTTCCGCTTATACGGCGACCTATTACGTTACTACGCTTCATGTATTCATTTAAGTTGTTATTACGAGATGCGCGAACAAAAATGTACGCATTTTGAATAAATTTTCGGAAAATCTCATAATCTAATGAATATTTTGAAAAGATTTGAAGCTTATAGTTTTAGTTCTATGACCACCTATCATGTCCCCAAATTTCATTTCATACGCTTTACTCGTTCCTTTAATGAGCGAGCAAAAATTGATTCATTTAAAATAACTAATCAATTTTTTTTTAAATCCGACACCTATAGTTTTAAAGAGTGACCACATACAATGGTATCAAATTTCATTTTATATGTCTCCGTCATTTTACGTGACATACAAACAAAGAAAACGTCAAGGAAAGATCGACAGAATGACTGAACAACAGATTGAAAAAACAACAGACATATGTTCTGTTTGAGGCTTGCACTATGTTACTAGGGGTTTGAGACGAATAGAAATCGCAAAATTTTTGAGTTCTTAATATAATGTACAGAAAATCGAGAAAGATAGTGCTTAGTTTGAACTAGTCTAGCAGGGAAAAGTGCTAATTGACAGAAAGCAGCCAAAAAAAAAAAAAAAATGGTGACCATGCACTGGACTGTACATTGCAGGAGCTCTAGTGGAAGAAACCAGCTAATCTCTACTCAAAATAGTTTCCGATGTCACATGATGATCAGTGTCACCTAATAGCACATTGCTGTATTACAAAGGGACGTACATGCAGTTAAATTTATTTGTGAACATGTAAGTCCCAGACATCGTTGCATATTTTGCGCTTTCAGGCACTGCCACCTAGATACAGAAAGCCTGAGCGCTGAAGGTTTGACGTCATCATTAGGCCTTCCAGTAATGACGTCACCACACTTTCATTCTCATAAAGTAAAACTATTTCAGATTTCTGGTGAATGCTACAAATATTAAAAAGTATCTTAGGTGAAAGATAAAAATTAAAATACGTTCGTGACACAAAACAATTCATTGTGATTTACTCCCTTCTTACATTATATAATTAATTACAGTTAAAAACTGCTCTTTTTTGTAATATTAATTTTTCTATGTCAATTCATTAAAATGTTGTTATGAGAGAGTAAATTCACCAGAAATTTCGAATAGTTTTACTTTATGAAACTTAATCTGTGATGACGTCACCTTTAGAAGGCGAATTGATGACGTAGAAAGCTGGTGACGTAGCAGTGGTTAGGCTTTCTACTCTAGGAGGCAGTGTTTCAGGGCGATAGAAAATTGAGTTTTTTCTTTCGCCGTTAAACACTTACGGTGTCACCATGTATATTGTTATCTGTTCTTAACCAACAGCTCTTATAGCTTGTTTAGTGCCGATCTCGTTCTGTACTGCTTTGATGGCCGTATTGTGGCCATTTAGTCGATGATTATTTGTGTAAGTTGTGAAAATAAAAATTTTATTCCACTTGGAACACAAATTTGTTTTTTATTTCAAACCCACCAGAAAAATATAATAACAAAATTTTGCCCGTAAAAATGAGACAAAGCCGCAATTGTTGAAGTTAGTTTACTTATGACTACTTCAGGGAAACGGCTGTTTAGTCAGCCGTGCAGTTTTAGAAAATCAAGTCAATTATGTAATATCGGATGCAGAGTGGTACACCTAGACGCAGAGCTACATTTTCATTCTGTTAATAATTTATGTATTTAAATTCTCTGTGATGTTATTCGTGCTTTTGCACATATTTTGAGTGGGCATTAGTATTAGTGTAGCCTTGCTCTCGTGACTACGTAACCGTATTCACGATAATATTTTTTAAAATATTTTAAGAAATGTGCAGCAGTTTGAAATGGAGTATTTGTAAAAATTATCATACTAGAAACTGCGTTGCACCCTCGCTTACAAAAATATTCAAATTACTGTATTAATAAATAAATATGAACGGAAATCAAGTAAAGATGAGAGGGAAAATAAAGCCTGATTTTCTAACAACGTTTATAGAACGATTATTTTTATTGATATAAACTATTCGTGCGTTCCACATCGTGTAGACACTAACGAACCATTCTACCACACATTCCGCCCCGGATTCCCGGTTTGTATGTCTGTCTTGTCCTTGTTAGAAATAATAATGGTCCTTTATTGGTCATTTCTTAACAAATGATCTTCCCTTTCAGCTATCCCGGCCAATACTTATAGACCAATCCATGTCATTGGTAAAGTAAACAAATAAAATAAAATAAAGAGTAAATTTGAATAAAATCAAACTATATTTAATAGAAAATAAGCTCAATTCAGTGTATTGGAATATATATATATAATATATACAGGGCAGGGGCGTAGCCAAGGGGGGGGTTAGGGGGGCCATAAACCCCATGAGGAATTTTTTGCTATAAAAAATGTATATTCTTCACTCCCTTATCACAAGCACCTATACATATATATCAGTCGAAGTATAGTCGTAACCCCCTATGAAAAATTTCTGGCTACGCCCCTGATATAGGGTGACTGCTAATTCATGGTGCAAACTTTGAGGGCTGGTACAGGACACTATAACAATCACATTTTGTATAGGAATGTGTGGTCAAAAGTGAAGCTTCGAAGCACAAACACAGGAAAGAACAAATGCAGGAGACGGACGAGAAACGGAGTTAGTAGTTGCTTCCAATGCCGGTACATGGCCAGTCGACGTTGATTTGGGGAAGAGAGGCCATTCTCGGTTCAGTTTTTGTCCATTCAGCATAAGAAATCTCATGTGGTTTCAGCATGATGGGGCGCCAGCCCACTTCACCCTTGATGTTCGTCAGTACTTGAATGCGACATTTGGAATACGATGGATTGGACTTGGGGATCTATCTCTTGGCCATCCCAGTCTCCCGATTTGACGCCTCTCGATTTCTTTTTATGGGGACATTTGAAGCATGACATTTATGCCACTCCAGTAGACTTCGATGAAGATCTCGTTCTCGAGTAACTGTAGCTGCTGCATGTGTGCGTGAATTCCTGGTATCTTTGAAAATGTTCGTCAATCGCTGCACCGGCGCTGTCAAGCATGTATTAATGCTTATGGACGCAAATTTGAACACTTATTGTAAATTAATTTCCTCTTGAAAATGAGGTTATGAAAATAAAACACTTTCCCTATCATTTGTTCTTTCCCTTGTTTGTGTTTCGACGCTTCACTTTTGGCCATAATTCGTTCTTTCCTGTGTTTGTGCTCCGATACTTCATTTTTGACCATATATTCCTATTCAAAATGTGATTGTTACAATGTCCTGTACCAGCCCTCAAAGTTTGTACCATGAATTAGCTGTCACCCTGTATATATGAATCAACAAAAATGACGCCCGAGATTCTGTACGTATTTGATTGCAGTGATTTTAAACATTTCTTTTTCTTCCTAATGGCACGCGCTTGCCGTTTACAGGCATTGGCAACTACCATGGCCGGAGTCACTGGTTTATTATGAAGGCAGCCAATAGCTGGAACAGTGCTGCCTCCGATGAAGGGATAGGCGAAATTACACCTAAGCACGTTCCCGGAACTGAAGCCGGACCCGTAGTGCGTAGCCGGCTTTCTAACCACTGCACAACACGGGCGGCATGCAAAATTTAATTTTTTAGATTAATAACATTAGAAGTAATCTGCCCATGCATGAAACTGTTGTTTAATGTGAAAAAAAAAGGTGCTTTTAAACAGTTTATGGTCATTCATTTCCGAAGTATTTCAATTTTTTCTACTGTTTATTTATGCGAAGAAAACATTCTGAGTATAAAATCCCATTCACAATGTTTAATACTTATATTTTTGAGAAAATGTTATTTAAATGAACATGTATCAAATATTCAACTATTAAACAACCAGAAAAATATTATAACAAACTTTGATACAGTAAAACAATAATGCAAGTGTAGCTGTGGAGTATCCCCTTTTAAAATAATGTCTTATAAGAGCGGTTGTATGAGGACTGTATCGTTTATTTCACGTTAGAATTAACAGCAAAGCTGTAGATTTGAGCGACTAGCCTGTTTGGAACGTTATGTTGCATCTAGATTCTCAGAAGATCACAATGATAAAACCAAATAACTTTTAAATAAATTCATAATTTTTCGTGAGTTTTTTTAAATACTGGTATTTTTTATTAACTTGAGATATAAGTAATTTACATAATGGACAAACTGAAAATGTTTAAATATCTATAATTACACAATGTAATAAAAAATGTACCATAATTCTTTTAAAACGCAATAGTATTTCGGTTTTTATCTTAGATTGGATAGCAATTGCTGTGTCTATAACATGTGCTACATTACTGGAATTTTACTTATTTTTATAAGGAAACACATTGCAAATAGGCTTCAGAATGACGTCCAAGTATTAACTTTATAGTCCAAGCGGTTTTAGTTAAAGTTCCTAGACATATGAACTGACACACAAGGGCATTTTTCTGTCTATCGGCCGACAATAGAAAAAAGCGTTGTACTAATTTAGCATGCATGGTGATATCTCTAAAGATATATAAACCAATCGTTACACCAGGCCGCCGATGGATTTTTGGGCCCCAGGGTAGGTATTTACGGCGCTCCCCCGCACCCCCTCCCCCTCCCGAAAAAACTTCCATTTCTATATCCAGAAAAGATTTTTAAACACTTTAGAATTAGTACACTTTAAATTTACCGTAGGCCACCTTGAACATGATGAAACTTCCATGAAATTGCATGTATTTTATTAAAATCATTTTAATCCTACAAGGCTCAATTTTTTTCCTGTGTCTGAGATGAATATATGTGATAATGTTAGTGATTATTATTTGGGGAAAAATAGTTTAGAAAAATAATAACATAATATTTACTAGAATGTTACTTTTTTTCAGTTCTGTATACGTTACACTGAGCCTTAGCCGTACTTTTTTGGTATTTATTTTGAAATTTTAGAATTCTAATCATTTCTTCATAGGACGAACTCCGACGCACAGTCATTTTTCCCGTGTCAAAATTCTTTGCTAGCTACTTTTTGTTAATTTTCTAAAATAAATAAAACCACACTGTTTATATTGCAATCAGTTTTGGCAAAAATATGAACAGCAAGTACGTCTACACACAACAGCCTGAATTATAACCTTGATATCGTTGCGTAAATACTCTTAGAAACCGACAGATGTCTATGCTAGTATTTTATATACGTAGAGAATAATTAAAGTGGTTGTTCCACATATGGTACCACGTACCTGGGTAGGGTTAATGTACTAATGCACATATAATTCTGAAACTTTTTCTGATTGTACACAGAGAATCCCTTGATACAAATCTAAGACTTTTTTAAATATGTTCAGTACTTTGCTATTTGAAAACTAAGCAGTTATTTTAAAATTTGTGGAGAAATGTTAGCTAAGTTAGTAAACATCATAGGCCGTATAATGCATAGACCTTAATAATGTTAATAAGAGCTTCAGAATAATTAAATAATTTTTTTCCAAGCTTAATTCATAAGTTACTATTTCTTTTTTTAAAGTTCTTAGGAATGCAGCTGCGTGAGTCAAAAAAAGTTTTGGGAGACATAAATATTTTAATTTTAAAAGGAATTTGTATGCTAAAAATTCGTAGCATACCTCCTCCAGGCCCTGCCTCCCTAAGACTCGGGCCCAAGGGCAATTGCCCTCCCGTACCCCTATCTGGGCGGGCCTGAATACACAGTGGAGTCTCCCCCATTTGAGCACTTGAGCACTGGAACCCCAAAGGAAAACTTAAAAAATAAGCACATTAACAAATTAAATTAAAAAACAATTAAGTGCACTTCTAGATTTTTGAGAGTTTAACAGAGTATTTTTTCTCTTCCCCACTATTAATAAATACGCTTATTATAGGTAAACCACTGTATTGTAGTTTACTATGCTCTCTGAGAACAGAAGCGGACAGAGTCTTGGGAGCTGTTAGGGGCGACTGAAATCGTTCCGTTCGCACGAACCATTTCTTTGCGGTTATCTCTTCCGAATTCTCTCTTCGTTTTTTGTGTTCAGTTAGTTAATCCAATTTTTTCCCATTTTCTTATTATTTTCTTTATTTTTACCATTTTTCAGCACACCGTTTTTTTAAGCTAGTGTAAATAATAAAGATGGCATAATAAAATAAATATCTCGGAGTTACAGCAAATACATTTTTCAACAATTGAATCGGTGAGTGGAGAGACCACTTCAGTCACAAAAATGCAAAAAATCGTTTTCGATGACAATAAGCTTAGAAAGGCAAGATGCGTGTTGAGGGCAAGAACGACGTTAGTCTGTTGAGTAGTTTCGTAGATACGGGGCTTCTTTTTCGAACGATGGGCGACAATGATCAATGGTCGACACACAGCAATGAATCAATGGTCGAGAATGATCTATTTTATAACTATTATTGGCCACCTGACCTGCCCTAGGGGTGGTTTTCTAAAAAATAGTTATTCCAGCTTCAGTGTTAGATTTTCATCTCCATAATTTTCTGCAGGGAAAGCACTTTTTTCTCCTAAATTCATGTTCTTGACTTTTGTATACCATAAATATGGTTAGACAATAAATGGTGATTTGATTTGCTTTGATTTGATTTGAATGATTACCTTTTTCCAAGTTTTCAGATGACTAAAAACCAGTTGAGTGCAGAAACAGCATTAGTCCGAATCCAATTTTAAATTTTCCTGAGCCTAATGGATGTCGAAATTAGGTAATATTTGCATGACAGAAACATAAATGCATGTTATGACAGAGGGAAAAAAAGTTTAAATATTTGAAAATTTGGAGGAGTTATGGAGTTTTTTCTCTCTCCTGAAAAATTTCCTTTTTGCGACTGAGGTGGGGGGGTATCTGCACTCACCGATTCAATTTCTTTCGGTAGAAATATTAAAATACAATTAATTGATCCAACATCTTTGCTAAAGCATAACCAGATGGCGAAATGTAACCCTAGAAATTGTTATTTTTGTTTTTAAGTTGCATGCCTTGTTTTCCTCAAACTGCTGAAAATCCAAATATATTTCAACTTGTAATTTGCGTTGTATTTGCATATTTAGTTTTCGAAATTTGTTTTGTGAACCTCCATTTAAATAACCCAGCAGGCGCCAATGTACATTACACACATTACGTAAAAATAAATGCATACTGAAAATAAAATATAAATATAAAAAAAATCAGAAGTGCAGTCATACTATTAAACTTGACGCCAAAAGTATCGTGGTATCCGAAAAACATGCATTCAACTAGCTGTGTAAATCATCGTTTCAATTCAGCCTACCAGATACTAAAAATGTTTCTGTTCAACAATACCTACATTTCGGGTGCAATCGTACACAATTTCTATTTCCCCAAAACCAAAGTTTTCCAATTTTTTTTTTGCTTAAAAAATAACGGTTATTTCTTGTCAGGAAGCATGAAATGCATTCAAACACGCTATTTTGAGAAAAAAAACGAATACAAAAATAAGCAAAGTTTGCTGTCCATGGATTTTGTAGCTCTGAATGCCAGGGAAATTCAAGATTTATTCTCTCAGACATTTGAAATACATTTCGAGAGAGCTTATAACAAGGAATGTTGATATAAAGGCTGCAGAGTTGACTTAAAAAATATATATTTTACACATTTATTAAAAGAGAGATCGGTCTTTCTTAAAAAAAAAATAAATTATAATCCTTTTGTTCATTGAATGTGATTTTTTTTTTCCTGATTTGGGTATTGGTAAACATTGACGGGTATTCATAGTATAATCCCCCTTTTTTCTAATCGAATCAATTTGCAAGAGGAAGGAATTTGCTGAATGCTTAGCAAGAGTGGAAATTGTAACATTTTCTTAATGTGAAGTCTGAGCTGCGAAATACATCAAATTAAACCTAAGGAAAAGGACTCAGTACCACGTGATTAAATTGCCCTAGACAGTGTTTTATCCAAGAAGAATAGAATCATTAGTAAGACAGCACAAGCTAGAGCAGAAGTTTTGAAGCCATCTGTTGGCGACGATGCTTGGTAACCTCTGGTAATATCGGTAGTTGGCTTTGGCAGCAAGTCGGAGAGCGAAAGTATAATTGTAGGCAGACAGTTGATCTCCTTCAGTTGGCGTTACCGCTAGACATGGGAAAGGACGCTTGTGAGGTCCCTGCTGTTGTACTTTCTTTGATTTAGTCTGAACACGCACATCGTATGTACAACTTTACACATGTAGAAACCCAATAAATTAGGCTCATGGGCTGCTACTCGTGGGCCAGACCACGGAACCCAGAAACAAATGTACATGTTCTTCAAGAATGATGACCCACTAAATTAGGCCTGTCATGTTTCCGATTCGAACATGCAGATTTGTTCTGGAATCCACTGTAATCTCCCCCAAACTAGTAATCCGGTACCACTTTACGGTGTCGCTCACTATGTTCTATTGGTAATAACGGTTACCTGGCGCTCTCCATACGAAAGTCCAACGTGAATCAGAATGCAAGTTAAACCTGGACTTGTCGGAAAAGATCACTTGGCCTACTATTACGGAGTCCAGAATGATTTTTATCTACTCCTGGTTAACCGCTGGCTACAGTGATTTTTCGTGATCGGAACACACTTACATGCGTGTGACCATGTAGACCAATATGTCCCAACGTCTGTACATTGTAGCCTTGAAACTGCCGTACCCATGGGCGCCGGCAGAATATTTCCCAGGGGGGGCGCAAAGACTACTCCAGGGGGGCAAAGACTACTCAAGGGGGAGAAAAGACAACTTCAACGTATGGTTACCATGTTGGAAAGAGCAAAAAAGCAAGGGAAAACACTGCAAACAAAAATCCAGTGGGGGGTCTATTGCCCTATGCTGCCGGTGCCCATGGCCGTACCCATGGCTGAACAGAACTGTTGAGACAGGTCTGATGTTGTGCTCTGTCTGCTTCTTTTTGCAGTTGCTGTGGAATACCTGCCCTCATTTGACGTTGTAACTGTGGGGCGACCTGTACTGTAACGCCTACCGGCACTTCCACCATCTTGGAATCATTGTCAAAGCTTCGAGATGGCACTATAAATTATTTCATGTTCCTCGGATAGTTCCATCTGCACAGCTGCCATCTCTTCCGATAAAATCCGAAGAGGTTTTCTTTTACTACTTTCTTCTTCGTCCCTTCATGATAACGTAAATCAAATTTTTAATTTAAAATTAATCTTTTAAAAGATTGTGGTAAAAGATCTTCGGGAAAATCCGGAAGAGTCGGCAGCTAAGCATCTGAGTATATCCACTCCAGGTACATAGCTGCCAACTCTTCCGGTTTTTCCGTAAGATTTTTCACCACTATCTTCAAACAGTTTTATTTTATGATAAAATTTTGGACTTATTTTAAGTTCAAACTCTTGAGTAAAAATTAGTGTTAGAAAATCTTACGGAAAAACGGAAGAGTTGGCAGGTATGCAGGTGGCCGATGATTCACTCTCGTCAAATGGCGTACTATCAATGCCATCTGGTTACTTCCTGTAATTTGCGTACTACTCTTGTGCGCGTCTGTCTGTGTGTGTGTGTGTGTGTGTAACATCATCTCCTCCTAAACGGCTGGGAGTTGAGTTTCGAACGAGGTATCCACTTTTTCGAAAAATTCCGAGAAGGTCTTCCGCTAATTTAAATTTCGAAATTCGAATTAGTTTAGGAGATATTGATAAAAAAAAACCCTCAGAAACACTAATTTTTGCTCTTCGCAACTCCGCGATTGTAACCCCTGTAGTGAAAATGTGAGAAATAAGCATCGAGGTTGCCATGTTTGGCGAATTTATTAAATGATTTACACTCTTGCATTAAAAATAAAGGAATAATACTGTTTTCTGTTTAATATTTGCTAGGTTATTTTTTAATTAAAATATCGTCTGCGTGGGAAATCAGAGCAGGAATTCAATATTTTTTATACGCAAAAGAAAAAGGATTTGTAAATTTCAGAGACTAAAGTGTATAACCATATAATTTGCCGAAAAAAAATGGCTTATATGGCGATTTTGAGAGAGTGGATTCTAGTGGTTTGCACAATTTTAGGCTTGGCGCAATTTACTGAGAGCGTAAGGAAATAGTATTTTTAAAAATAAGTGTAGGTTTTACTAGAATTTAGCCTGAAATTTTAATTTTCTGTTCAGAAACAATGCAGTTATTAAGGCGATTTTAAATTGTTTTCATCAAGTTAAATAAATTGATTTATGTTAGGGAAACACCGCCAAATTTCAGAAAATTAAACTTTTTCATTTGTATTGCTAATTCTAAGCCCCGATTGATATCAGTTGGTGTTACGAGCGTATGAATAGAAAAAATTTTTTAATCCCACCAAACAAGGTGTAATAAAATAGGAAGTCTTTATAAATACGAATGCTGTTTGAGATGAATGAGAATATTTTTTAAACCCAGTCAGACTAACTGGTAATGCCTTTAAATTATTGCATTTATTGTCAAGTTTAATGTGTGATTCATTTTGGCTATTTGCCATCGACTGCCGACGTTAATTACGCCAAAATGGCAGTTCTAGCAAAGTAAACATAAATAAATCATTTCATATTCTATTTTTAACACTGCTACAGTTTCCGATACAACGGAATCCATTGTTGCCACTTAAGTTGTTCAATTTAATAATTAAGTGAAACCACTCATTTCTACATCTCTTAAGACCCCAAAAAGTGAAAACGCATTAAATATGAAACAAATAGAATTTTAACATATTTGCGCATTAAAAATAATCGAAGTTTTTTCAGGCAATTCTGCATATTTTTCATTTTATTTCCTTCACGTGTGACGCCATTTTCACGTCATTGTCTTCTGTTTTGCTGTCAGATTATCCGGAGAAGCACATTACACGCTAACGTATGTGCTGCTTCGGCGGACATAAGGAAGCAATTTGTCGGGTGCGTATTTGCCTAACCCCTCTGTGTGTCTAAATTGAAGCAATGAAACTTTGTAGGCGTTTTTTTTTAAACTGGGAAAAGCGGTATGGAAAACATTAATTGGTAGCCGTAATGCGAAATGATAATCGATTATTCACATGCGCAAAGCAACAAAATTTCAATAGTATGAAAAGTCAGGAATATGAAATGAAAATCCAAAATAAATCACCAGAGACTATAGGAGAAGCATCGTGTACAAGAATGATATTGCAAAGGGAATAATTCCGTAAGCGGGAGCAGGTTTAGTTGGCCACTTTTTTTGTTGCCAACGTCTAACCCATGAAAGTAGCCGTTAAAACAGTTCTCTATGTATTCGAAGCACATTCCTTGCCGATTTGCGTATTTAGCAACGCGAAAAAGCTTTGGCGACATCTGGCTTGGCGACCTGCCCCCGCTTACGGAATTATTCCCATTGCAATCATGTACATAACAAAGGCGCTTGCAAGGAATACAAAATATAATATGAAATTAATTGCTCTTTCTTCCCATGGCGTTTGTGGAATCTTTCCGTATAACGGGATCCAATGTGCTTAGAATATTTCATATAAATTACTTATATGTTAAAGTTCTATTTATTTTTTCATATATATTCCAGTTACTCCAGTTACAAGACCTAGAGCTCTATAAACGATTTCAGATTTTGTTTAATATTGAATTTGACACTATGCAATTAATCTATGTTAAAAATAAAATATGAAATTAGTTATTTATTTAGCGTGAATTGGCAGTGAGATCAACGTTAGTTTTATGTAACAAGTGTGCTACTGTATTAAGAGTTCAGTAAGGGTAATAAGCTTTTCCGCTTAAGTTACGTCACAAATGTTTTCGTTTACGAAAGCGACAAGATCTTCACGGAAACAGGATGCATTTTTGGTTTCTGAACGTACAATGTGCATCGATTGTTTCGTGCAGATTTTTTAAATTTGGGTAAAATTTAATAAAGTCATCTGCAACATAACTGTGCTAATGCATTGTCCACGCTTTATAAAAATGCAAGATAAGATAAAATAGTATTCAACATCATGTAATGTTATTCATATGGTATGTATGAATGCTATAAATTAAACCTAAAAAAGAGAATTATATGATGTAGAAATAAGGCATTTTTAGAAAGAGAAAAGTTTCGTCTGCATACCATAAAGTTCTTACTTTTCTGATCGCCAGTGACAATGACGTAGTTTTTGTGTCATCATGTTGCAATCGTCTCAAATTTCCACTCATGGAGTCAGCTTTTCGTCAGAATTCCAGCAATTTTTCACTATTAGAGATTCCTATCTCTGGGTTTAATTCGAATTATATGTGTAAGGAAAATATTCGTCTCCTACCGTGCGGAGAACGGGTAAGCAGCTAGTCTATACTATTAAAATCTGTGCGCGTCTGTCTGTCTGTCTGTCTGTGTGTAGCATCATCTCCTCCGAAACCGCTGGGAGTTGAGTTTCGATCGAGGTATCCACGAATTCGGAGAATTTCGAGGAAGGTCCTCCGCTAATTTAAATTTCGAAATTCGAATTAGTTTAGGAGATATTGATAAAAAACCCCGTCAAAAACGCTAATTTTTGCTCTCCGCAATTACGCGATTGTAACCCCTGTAGTGAAAATGTGAGAAATAAGCATCGAGGTTGCCATGTTTGGCTATTTTATTAAATGATTTAGACTCCTGCAGTAAAAATAAAAGAATAATGATTTTTTTTCTGTTTAGATTATTTGCAAAGTTATTTTTTAATTAAAATATTGCGTCTCGTGTGAAATCAGAGCAGGAATTCAATGTTTTTATGTGTAAAAGAATAATGGATTGAGAGATTTCCGAGACTAATAGTGCATAACTTTTTAATTTGGCGAAAAAAAAATGGCTTATTTGGCGATTTTGAGAAAGTGTAGGTTCTAGCGATTTGCACAGTTTTGGGCTTGGCGCAAATTACTGAGAGCGTAACGAAATAGTATTTTTAATAACAAGTATAAGTTTTACGGCGCTATACTTCGATTTTTCATACAGAAATAATGCAGTTATTAAGGCGATTTTAAACGATCTATAGAATTTTCACCAAATTAAGTAAACTGATTTAAGTTAGAGGAATTCCGCCAAATTTCAGAAAATTGAAATTCTCGCATTTTGTACATGGTAGTTAAGGTGATTAAAACCCGTTATAGTTAATAATAATTTAAATAACTGCTACTTATCAATAATATGCCTGCATTAAATTTTGGCGATGGAACCATATAAATGATAGATAACTATATCCCATTTTGATTGCTGTTAAATCAATGCTTCGAATGATTCCCTGAAAACAAAAAAATCTCGCAAAATGGTGTATGTTGGCATTTGGCGATCGAAGTACTGTGTAATAAATAATTGATTCTTATTTGTTAAAGCAGCGCTACGGAAGTTTCTTTTACTAAAAGCTGTTAGAAAGGCGTAATTAATACTGTCTAATATATTTTTTGTTTTACGAATTGAAATGTATGTTGATTCCTACTTTAGTACATTTCTTAGCAAAGTTGGCGAAAAATATTCAAATGTAGTGTGGTTACCATGTTGGAAAGAGCAAAAAAGCAAGGGAAAACACTGCAAACAAAAATCCAGTGGGGGGTCTATTGCCCTATGCTGCCGGTGCCCATGGCCGTACCCATGGCTGAACAGAACTGTTGAGACAGGTCTGATGTTGTGCTCTGTCTGCTTCTTTTTGCAGTTGCTGTGGAATACCTGCCCTCATTTGACGTTGTAACTGTGGGGCGACCTGTACTGTAACGCCTACCGGCACTTCCACCATCTTGGAATCATTGTCAAAGCTTCGAGATGGCACTATAAATTATTTCATGTTCCTCGGATAGTTCCATCTGCACAGCTGCCATCTCTTCCGATAAAATCCGAAGAGGTTTTCTTTTACTACTTTCTTCTTCGTCCCTTCAAGATAACGTAAATCAAATTTTTAATTTAAAATTAAACTTTTAAAAGATTGTGGTAAAAGATCTTCGGGGAAAATCCGGAAGAGTCGGCAGCTAAGCATCTGAGTATATCCACTCCAGGTACATAGCTGCCAACTCTTCCGGTTTTTCCGTAAGATTTTTCACCACTATCTTCAAACAGTTTTATTTTATGATAAAATTTTGGACTTATTTTAAGTTCAAACTCTTGAGTAAAAATTAGTGTTAGAAAATCTTACGGAAAAACCGGAAGAGTTGGCAGGTATGCAGGTGGCCGATGATTCACTCTCGTCAAAATGGCGTACTATCAATGCCATCTGGTTACTTCCTGTAATTTGCGTACTACTCTTGTGCGCGTCTGTCTGTGTGTGTGTGTGTGTGTGTAACATCATCTCCTCCTAAACGGCTGGGAGTTGAGTTTCGAACGAGGTATCCACTTTTTCGGAAAATTTCGAGAAGGAACCTCCGCTAATTTAAATTTCGAAATTCGAATTAGTTTAGGAGATATTGATAAAAAAACCCATCAAAAACGCTAATTTTTGCTCTCCGCAATTCCGTGATTGTAACCCCTGTACTCAAAAAAGTGAGAAATAAGCATCGAGGTTGCCATGTTTGGCTATTTTATGAAATTATTTAGACTCCTGCAGTAAAAATAAAAGAATAATGATTTTTTTTCTGTTTAGATTATTTACAAAGTTATTTTTTAATTAAAATATTGCGTTCATGTTAAATCAGAGCTGGAATTCAATGTGTTTTATGTGTAAAAGAATAAAGGATTGAGAGATTTTCGAGACTAATATGTATATTTTTTACTTTGGTCGAAAAAAAAATGGCTCATTTGGCGATTTTGAGAAAGTAGTAGGTTCTACCGATTTGTACAATTTTGGGCTTGGCGCAAATTACTGAGAGCGTAACGAAATAGTATTTTTAATAATAAGTATAAGTTTTACGGCGCTATACTTCGATTTTTCATATAGAAATAATGCAGTTATTAAGGCTATTTTAAACGATCTATAGAATTTTCACGAAATTAAGTAAACTGATTTAAGTTAGAGGAATTCCGCCAAATTTCAGAAAATTGAAATTATCGCATTTTGTACATGGTAGTTAAGTGAATAAAACCCGTTATAGTTAATAAAAATTTAAATAACTGCTACTTATCAATAAAATGCTTGCATTAGATTTTGGCGATGGAACCATATAAATGATAGATAACTATTTCCCATTTTGATTGCTGATAAATCAATGCTTCGAATGATTCCCTGAAAACAAAAAAATCTTGCAAAATGGTGTATGTTGGCATTTGGCGATCGAAGTACTGTGTAATAAATAATTGATTCTTATTTGTTAAAGCAGCGCTACGGAAGTTTCTTTTACTAAAAGCTGTTAGAAAGGCGTAATTAATACTGTCTAATATATTTTTTGTTTTACGAATTGAAATGTATGTTGATTCCCACTTTAGTACATTTCTGAGCAAAGTTGGCGAACAATATTCAAATGTAGTGCAGCTCTGTACGTATTATTAATTCCATTCCACAATTGAGATGAGCCGATGTCACTAGCGTATGCATAGATATTTTTTTTTAAATTCCGCCAAACAAAGTATTGCGTATTGACTTTAGTGTCAAGTTTAATTTGTGGTTTGAGCTATTGTCCATCGACTGGCGGCGTTGATTTCGCCAATATGGCAGTTCTAGCAAAGTAAACGTGAATAACTCATTTCATGTTCTATTTTTAACATTGCTATAATTTCCGTAGCAACGGAATCCATTGTTGCCACTTAAGTTGTTAAATTTAACAATTAAGTGAAACCACTCATTTCTACAGCTTTTAAGACTCGAAAAAGTGAAAGCGCATCAAACGTGAAATAAATAGAACTAACTGTAACAGACTTGAACTTTAAAAATAATCGAAGTTTTCATGCAATTCTACATATCTTTAATTTTATTTCCTTCGCGTGTGGATGTCATTTTTGCTATTTTGCTGGCAGATTATCCGGAGCAGCACATAACCTCTAATGCATTTGCTCCTCCGGACATAAGCAATAGCGTATGTCCGGCGCGTATTTGTGTAACCCCACTGTGTTAATCAGATTTTTTTGGTGTCAGATTTTTTAGACCATGTTGCAATCGTCTAAAATTTGCACTCATGACGTCAACTTTTAGCCACGATTAAAGTATTTTTTCACGTTTTGAGATTCCGAATTACTGGGTATAATTCGAATGATATATGTGTAAGGAAAATATGCGTTTCCCACCGTGTGGAGAACGGGCAAGCAGCTAGTTATTATTATAAGTGGTATTTTAATCCGTTGCTTATTTAAAAATTGAAATATTTTAACGCGGCTGAGAATGATCTTTATTTTAAAAGCTACAAAATTCATTTTAAAGCGGGATATATTAAAAATTTTCTATTTACTTTTTTATTTTTCGCATTTAATTATGTCGCAGGCATATATGTTTAATAACATATATATGTTGCGAGTACAGTTTTGTTTTAACGTTGGATTACGTTCCTCCATAGTGTTCTATTCTAATTTTCAACGTCATTGTAAGCTTTAATATGATACCGTTTGAAAGCCATTGAGCAAAATATCTAAATCAACTCCCTCAACCAACCGGGTATCTTTTACGGTAGTTAAACAGTGACATCATAAATTTAAAAAAATGCGTGAAATTTGTAAACTCTGCAACTCTAACGTCCTGTCACAGTTATAGCGATTCTAAATAGCTCCTCGAGATTGCAAAGTTTGATGTTTACAGTAGACAGAACTATGGAGGATTTATACGATACCTTTATATTGGACACATGGATATTTAAGTTGGCACTGCTTGAATATTTTTCACCACGGCGAGATTAAATGTTTTGCGGTGCTAAATACGCCAATCTTGCAAAACTATGCATAAATTAAATATGTATGGAGAGCTTCCTTAATAGCAACTATTATGTGAAATGAATAATGTTTATGGTAATGCGTAAATTGCAAAGAATCGCCATAGAATAAAAAGGTCCCATTTGTGCGAAATAATGTAAGCTGTTTCGTTAAATCGAGCATTTAAGAGGGAGAGGCGAAGATAATTTATCTTCGTATGAGTATTAATATGCGTAATAGGTAGTATTAGTAGATTTGTAAGGATAATATGAATAAATCACAATATACAACGTTAATAATATTTCATGAAATGAAAAGTGTTCTGTTTATCCTTTTTCAAGGGTTGTTTTCAACCAACAGAACGATAAGTAATTCTAATTTGCGTTGATATATCCCGCAGTAATTTCAACTGAGAAAATTACTTGAACATTTTTAAAAATGAAATTCTGTTTTGTCACATGCAGATATGATTTTAGTAAAATATTCGCTTCTTCCCGTATGAAAAGTGGGTGCGCAGCTATTTAAAAAATAAATGATTGTCCATTTCATGTAGTGTCTGATGTATTTAATGCTACAACTTGAACCTAAAAACAGTATGATGTGGAAATAACACATTTTGAAAGTCAGGAGTTCTCTGCAAACCGCCAAGCTTTTCACTTTTCTGATCGCGAATGACACTGACGTAGTTTTTTGAATCATTATATTGCAATGATGCCAGGTTAGTACTCATGACGCAAACTTTACATCATAAGTCAAGTAATTTTGCTTTTATTTTAGATTTCACATCACTGGAATTAATTGGAATTACACATGTAAGGAAAATTTTCGTTTCCTACCGTGCGAAGAACGGACACGCAGCTAGTTTTCAATATAGGTGAAATAATGAAAGCACATAAAATTTTTTACTTGTGTGCCGGGGGCTAGGATTGGGGCAGAGAGCAGGAGCGTGAGGAAAGACGTAGAACACCCCTACCGGCGCGGCGGTGGAGAAACCATAGAGAACGTTCGTTCATCTCTCTCTCCTCTCGCGTATTCGTGCGTAGCAGCTACCGTATGTTCTGGTATAGCGTTTATTCATTCTAAATGTATCCTTATTTGTGTTTGTAACATTTGTTCTCGTTATTAAAATGTGTTGTTTTGTCAAGTGGTCGGTTTCATGGAGTGTTCTACGTCTTTCCTCACGTCCCTGCTCTGTGCCCCAATCCTAGCCCCACATTGGGCGCCATTGTGCCGGGGGCACTTTTTATGTGCAATATCTTTATCTGCGAGATCTTTTTATGTGCAATAAACAAGGCAAGTATTGTAAATTCGATATTTTAAAGCTGTGAAAAGATCCGAAGGACCTTGATTTCCGCATGTGCTGTTTCGTAATCTAGCTACTGCGTGGCATATGCAACCAATTAACGAATATGATTGCTTCACTTGACGTCATTGAACTGTTCGTTTGGATTTTGTATGTTTACATCTTAATTGTTGTCGTTCCCATCGTAGAAATATCGTCGATTTTGGTACCGCATACGTTCAGTGGCGGATCCAGAAATTTTTTTTGGGAGGGACTAAATTTTTATAAAAGCTTATTTTTCCCAATTAAAATGTACAATAAATCAAAATTTTAGTCTGAACCAATGTATATGCTTTCGGGAGGGGCTAAGTAATAAAATATTATCATTTTAGCTATTTAAGTGTATAATAAAACAGAATGTTACCCTTTAGCAATCTCTTTTGATGGAGGGGGCTGAAGCCCCCCCTAGCCCCTCCCCTGGATCCGCTACTGCACACGTTAGCGTATTATATAAGTAGATTTCATCATAGTAAATACTAATACAGTACGCACAGGTTAAAACGGACCTGGGATATAACGTACTATCGGTTATAACGTACCTAGAAGCTAGGTCCCGATTGAAGTCCTATATTAATAATGTTATTTAACTTCGGTTAAAACGTACTTACAAAAGTACGTACTTCGGCTATAAAGTACTTTTTATACAAGAGCCAAAAATAAAATTTTGCTTTCTTAATTTTATTTCCTTGTTCTAGGAAATTTCAGTACCTTCAAAAACACTCGTTGTCAGTTTTCAGATTCTCTAGTTTGATGAATTGTGTATGAATGAAGGGAGCGATCTTTTATCTTTTTCGCCTGCTAGGTAGGGCTAAGAACAAGACCATGTTTTTTCTTTGTCATTCATCAATGTAAATGCCTCCTGAAAAGCCCTATCTATAATGATTCTGATGATAGTGAAGAAGAAATAGAGGAGCCTATACCAAGCATGCCCAACGCATGAAATGCTGAAAAAACATTATCACGATTTTTTGAATGCCGCAGTGATGATGCAGAGACTCAACAAAAGTCTATTATGGCTATACAAAACGGTATTTTTAAAGTAGCATGTGCCCATTTAAAACAAAAAAAGATTATAGATTATTTATCTCAATAAAAATTGTAAGTAATTAAGAATTTTCTTTCTTTAATTTAAATTAAAAAAAAATCAGACCTGCTTAAAACACACATTTTACGACTTATTTATGAGCCCACTTTTTTGTGTAATATTGAATCTTACCGCTGGTATATCTTATAACGTACTTCCTTTATAACGTACTACTTTTGTAGGTCCCGTGAGAGTACGTTAAAACCGGTGTCTACTGTACAACACTGGTGTGTGAAGAGAAAGAAAAAGAAAATTGCTATTTCTATTGTATTTATTGATTCCAAATGTATTATTACATCGTTCACTGAACTGAACTGTTAAATAATGAATACACAGCAAACTTTTGGTTTTGTTTAAATATGTGTCAAACAGTATCACCCACATCAACGTGATAGCTTGCTACATTAAAATGGCTATACTCCAGACAGTACTGAACTTTGTTCGTTAGCGTTGAAGTTCGTTAATAACATTCATTATTTGAACACTGCTGGAAATATATTTTCGAAGCTAATTCGTGGTTGTTGACTTGTTCACTATTATTTCAGACAAAACGGTTACTTATTTTCAAACCTAATGTAATATTAAGCTTATTGATCGATCTAAATACATCCTGTAATAGGTCGACGACTGAAAACGACTTAACATCTGGAAAAAAAAAAAAATCCTCGCTGATCTGATGCAAATTTAGATTTTACGTCGTTTCACTTTGAGCTATCATTATTCGGCGACAGGCGCTTTCTTGCGACGACGCCTGGAGCGTGAGCGTTTCCTCCCAGTTGTTTTAGGCTTGGGGCTCCTGCGGCGTTTACGGCTCCTACCTCCGCTCTTGCTCCTTTTGCGCCTGGAACGGCTTCTGCTGCGACGTCGCCTGGCAGCCGTTTTCACCTGCGAACAAACATGAGTGATACAATAAAAATTTATTTAACCCTTTGAGGCGCAACCCTTTCCCAATGCTGAAAAAAGGGCAGCCGTTGCCATCGCTCGACTTAACTACCAGCAAGATGGCGGAAGATCGAAACGTTCATCGCGTGCCACAGATCTAGAGTCAAAAAAGGGTCTCTAGATCTGTGGCACGCGATGAATGTTTCGATCAACCGCCATCTTGCTGGTAGTTAAGTCGAGCGATGGCAACGGCTGCCCTTTTTTCAGCATTGGGCAATCTATCCAGCTTCTCTCGCATTCTTCCATTTTTCAGCAGATGTCAGTGCTGTTTATAATCGTGACAATATTTTGACGGGAAAGAACGTGCTAAAAAGTAAAGGATTCTCGTGTAGCTATGTCACCCGCAACTATTTCTATAGAAATCAAATCTATTCTTCGTGATTGGCAACAGTCAAAACGTCAGAGTTTGGTGTTTCCAGAGCGGGAACACTGCGCGTTAAAGGGTTAAAAAAGTGGCAATTTTACGATTTTTGCGTTCTGTTTCCAGGAATTAAAACGTTTTAAAAGATGCCCACAAAATGGTAATCAGCTCAAAAATTTATAATTTTGAAAGTACTAATTTAGGAGGTTCAATAAAAATACGAAGACTTGAAATAGGATGAAAAGTAAATACATAGACAAGAAATGAAACTTCAAAAATGAAATTTGGTAATTGCGCATTATTCCGCCAAATATTTTTTTCGTCAAATCTGTTAGCAAATCGTTTCCAATCGCATTCGGAACCGGTTCGTTCATTTTTTTTTTTTAACGAATAGCTCATTTGAACTTGTTTATTCGCGAACTACTCATCATATACTCATCACCTTGATTCCTATCTTTCGAAATTCATGTGGAGACATCTGCATTATAATGAAGATAAATTTGCCGTAATTCTTAATTGCATTTATGAATGGCGGAAAAAAATTGAAGATACGCAATGAAACTAATTAAAATGCAACATTCTTTCCCTCTCTAAAATAAACATTCCTTCATTTTAAGAGTAACTCAACTATGTAATTTTAAAAAACATACTTTACTGTTAATCTTCAATGAAATATTACTTAAATTATACTTGAACTGCAAAAAAGAAATTGAGCAAACTAAAAATTAGAGAAAAAGCATAATAAAAAACAGTTATTTTCTGTTTAAAATATTGGCTCTGTCGCAGAACACTGCACGGCCGCCAAATTTAAGAGCGATAAAGCGTCAAGATTATTACCAACCAAAATGAAAAAATTATCATTTTAAGTAATATCAATAGCAGTTTTAATAGTAACAGTAATAATATATACTTAATAAGGTACTTAGGTATTATCCCGGCGGTCCGCCAAGACGAGCGATTTTTCGCCAAGATAAATGCCGAACACATGTACATTATTAATGGTTTGGAATAAGTTTGGCAACAGGGGACTTACGTATTATCCCGGTGGTCCGCCAAGACGAGCGATTATTCGCCAGGATAAATGCCAGACGCAACAATTTATTGATGGTTTGGAATACGATTGGCAACAGTATAGTTTGCCAGCACATTCGATGAAAAAATAGTTTGGCGGGAAATACCGTCGGGATAATACGTAAAAACCGGCAACAGTTAGCCAGCACATTTGACGAAAAAATAGTTTGGCG
Source organism: Cheiracanthium punctorium (assembly GCA_038373885.1). Lineage (NCBI taxonomy): Eukaryota > Metazoa > Arthropoda > Arachnida > Araneae > Cheiracanthiidae > Cheiracanthium > Cheiracanthium punctorium. Next base: position 285,284 of record JAWZYV010014507.1, on the reverse strand, counting down.
GGAATGACCGCCGTTATATTACGTAAGTACCCTTAATAATATTATTAAGTAATAATAGAAATGGTTTTAGCCAAAGTCGATGACATCATTTGACATCATGAACATGAGAGAAATATAGCGGCAAAAGAAAATTGCTAAATTGGCGGCAGTGCCATGTTACGCCCTGAAAGAATCGTTTCATCCGGATCATTGTAAATAGTTTGTATAGTTCAGAATCGAATCATCTTTAAAGATCCAGATTAACTGAACTCGGCTCAATAATTTGATGCATCCGGCATTTATCTTAGCGAAAAATCGTTCGTAAAGGAATACGTTTGGCAGATTGCCGGGATAATACGTAAGTACCTACGTACCTACCGAAATTTTACTTGCAGGATTTGTTATTTTTAAAACGTTGCATAGTTGGTAACTGATCTTAAGGGTTACATAATGAACAGGAAAATTGCCTCAGTTAACTGTTTATCGTCCTATTTGTCGGAGAAGTGAGTTAAACCAGGGTTCAACCAATTTTTCGGAGAAACTAATTATGCGTCATATCTTGACGACTTTTGAAACTTATTTTTTCGACTTTAAAGGATAGAGTTCCCCTTTATTCCCGACATAGTTGCCGGAAAACGACAGTGTTCCTCCATATGAATTGCATGAATTGTTTTTACTTTCGCTTCGACCATCTCAAAAGGTAACAAGGGTTCATAGGTGTTCATATATTCTTTCGCATAATACTTTGCAAATTGGCTTATTTAGCGGAAAAGATAGGATTTTTGCCACCAATGGCAACATTTCATTCTTTGGCCATTCTTTGTCGATTTACATAGTCGCATAATTGATAACCATTTCCCAGTACGGCTGCCTTTAAAAGCTCCATATACTCTTATTCATAATCCTAGACAGATTGTCGAATTTAGCACGGCGAAATATTTCATCTTGACGTAATGGCGAATATCTAAGCTGTGCCATAATTTCTCTTCAAGGTTGCCATTAAAATAGTTCTAAATACAGTTCTATGTTTGAAACTGCCATAATGGCATAATTAATTCTGCCAAATATTTATATCGCCAATGGGTGGCAAATTTCCAAGAAGTGTATCGAGTTTTGTTTTGATTACTGACAAATGGAACTATGCGAACGGAATATTATCTTATTTTGTTACTTTAATTTTTAGGTGAAATAATTGTCGCAGGTTTTACTGCTTGACATGGCATCGACGACTCTGACGAATCTCTTGACGACTCGAAGCAATAGAACCTTTCGGAAAGTTCGAAGCAATAGAACCTTGAAGTTCGAAGCAATAGAACCTTTCTGATCAGTCTGTTTTGTAGAGTATTATAATGGCAAAACTTTCATCGATGCTTTACAGTAAGCTGCGAGCAAAATAACTGTCATCTGCGCCAGTTGCGCACAGTCTAACGGCAGTTACTGAGCGTCATTTATATATAGTATAGACTTGTTTCAGCCCCCATTTGCATTCCCATATTTTTTATTTTGATTCCTTATTTTTCTCATTCCCATTTCCATATTTCTGAACAACCGATTAATCCAATAAGCATAAAAATTTCTTTTCAGTGTATTGATACTTTTGAATTTTGTATAGTATTATACTGATTCACGTTTTAGGAACAATGGTTTAGACGTAATAATTTAATGTCACAGAAAAAAAAAAAAAAAAAAAAATAAAGGTAAGCGGGTTGGCGTCGGGCTAATCAAAATAGACTGTTCCATCATATAAACCTGCGAAACATAAAGACCTACCACACGTGCTTCAAGTACTGTGCAAGCGTACAAGACTTGTTAAGTTTTTTTTTTATTATTATTATTTCTGGTATTTTTAAAAATGATTTTCGGTATTTCAACCTCAAATGGCAAGAGAATCCACAAGAGCACAAATACATTTATGTACTTGTGGGTTATACTCACTATAACGTTTTCTTGGTAACATTTGAATTACGTTAAAATCTCAGTTACGCTCGTGTTCTGCGATCTTTTCGGGTCTACCGCAAAACATATTAAGGCTGCTTTATCATCCTTTCATTTGGCGGTACGGCCGCATAATGAGTGTCAATAAGGTTATTAATCAATATGAAATTTCGGTTGATTCCTACTTTAACGCCCCCACTCTAGCCAACCTAAAAAATCGCCGTACGTTGGCGAGCTTCCGAGTCATGACGCATGCGCAAAAGGAACTAGATGAAAACAGGCGTAAACAAAATTAGCGATAAATGCACTAGTTAAGGAATTTGAAGACATTTAATTATTAAAAGTACGGGAATAATTCCGTAAGCGGGGGCAAGTCGCCAAGCCAATGTCGCCAAAGCTTTCTCGCGTTGCTAAATACGCCAATCTGCAAGGTTACCACATTAAACTTTTTATCGCCTCCTTGGCTAAGATGCATCGTAAACTAGGAATCAACCAAAAAGGAATATTGCACTTTCATGTTGTTCCAAACCGCCATCTTAACTCTTCATTATGGTTGCCACATAAGTATAAAAATCATCATGGCAACTGCATACAGATATAGTTATCGCCACCTTTGCGAAAGTGAGGGAGTTATTGTAGAAATTAACCGAAATTTCTTCTTTTAAGTAACAACAATTGGATTTTTAATAGTAAAAATAATTATGTATTTAATAGTAATACCGAGTAATAATAAAAGTAGATTTAGTGTCGAATCGAGGATGTGATTCGTCACCATGCGCAAAGCATGGAACCCGAGAAAAAATAAGCCAAAGTGGCGGGCCGAACTGTTTTTGATATAGATCCAAGACGGATAACAACACATCTGTTCTTGAGTTTTCCTAAAAAATAAATATTGAAATTTAAGATATACCTTATACAATCCATCCTCCCTTGTTAAAATTCCACGATCAATGCCATTTTTCAATGCCAGTTTTATTTCCGGTCCATGTACTTTCATATCCAGCTTCTTGGAGTCTATCAAGTACTTCTTCAAGTCTACGAAAGAAACTCCTTTACTTCCTTGACACTGGCGGATGGCATTCTGGACTCTTCGGGAAACGGAAATATTTTTTACAGGCTTAGAGTTTTCCTGAGCTTGTCCAGATTCCACGGGCTGCATCATTAAGTATTATATCAGAAAATTTGTTTGATCAGAAAATTATTTTGATGAGAAAGTTATTTGAAAACTATGATGATTTAAATGGGTTTGATACTAGTTTTTGATCCTACCAAGTCGAAATGAAATGTTTAAAATGATTTGATTGTTCCAAAGTTGCTCGAGAAATAAGTCGCGTTTACTTTTCAATTTTATTTTCATCGAGAGAAGTGAACGTGGGGAAAAATATTTAAAGCTTGATTCATGAGTTAGGTTTGCGGAAGGATTGAGCATTTGCGATGCTAATGTGATTTGTTAGCGTGCTGATCCACGTTAAGAAAGAAATGGTTTGCGAGTGAAATGGAATTCCATTGTTGCTAAACTCGCGAAAAACGCTGTTAATGGCGCTTATTAGCAAGACTGTTTATCAGTAACTTTTAATTGCAAGGTTTACAAATGTCGACGAGAGAAATTGGTAGTCAATCACTATGACTGGTCGATGCCTTCGGAATCCCATGGAATCCTCGTTGCGTCACTGCCGCACTGTCCTAGCCTTTAAAGAATGAAGCATTCCCCACGCTGACTGCTAACTAGTTTACTTTAAAGTTCGATTTTCGTATACCTCTGAACTATTCTTAATTTGTGGACATGAGTCTTATATATTCCATATAACGACTACACCAAGTGTTTGTCAGTTTCCTTGCAATTTTTTAAGGGTTTCAAGAGGAATAAAAAGCTGAGAACCGCTGTCTTAAATGAGTTTTAAAGAGAAATTCTCGTTATAGACCGTGGCTGACGAGATATACAGGGTACAGCGTTGAGATTTTAATCAAACCCCTTTACACTCGAAGAGTCATGTATATTTAGGGGTTGTGACCATTTTAGGATGGCTATCTCAGACTAAGATGATCACACCCCCTTGGTCACATGACTTTTCGAATCCAAAGCGGTGTGACTAAAATGAAGCACCATAGCCTGTATATGCCGTCTTCACGAGTTGTATCAACCTGGCGTCATAATTGTGTGAACGCCATGCAGCGGTGAAATACGTAAGCCTATATTGCACAAACAGGCTTCGTGTCCGCCTATGATTCATATAAACACGGGGTGATTTATGTATAAACGATTTGTAATTATGGTATTGTGTGCCGTATTGAATTGTAGTATCCTTCCGCCTGTGTTGTGAACAAATCACTAAAGTATCAGATTTTAGATTTCTAATATAATGGATGCACTGAGAGGGAATAAATCGAGCAGCTTTGAAAGATATCAACTCAGATCACATAAATGTATGAAGCGATCATTTTGTTCAAGGTAAGTGTGAGGATAGTATTTGTAGGTCACACTATAGACTACAAATACTATTCTCGCACTATAGAGTAGGGCTGGCCAAACTTTTGCATACCATGCACAATTTTTTCCAAACTCGAGTTTAGATGCGCCATATAACTCATTATTTTTCTTTACTTCCTTACGTTCAAGGTTAGAGTTGGAAAATATATGAACAGAGGTATGTTTTAGTTTAAGGGGGAAAAAATTAATAAAATGTAAATAGAAATTGTTGCTCTGAGCCAGAGCCTTATTATCGCATGGGCAAATGGGGACTTTGCCCAGGGCCCCCGGCAAAAAATTGCCCCCAATATCAAATATTGTTCTGAAATATTCTTTTTTATATCAAAATTTTATAAAAAAAAATAAAACAAAATTCATAGATTGGGGCTACCAAATTCATCAATGCCCGGGCCCCTGTAGGTCATAATCAGGCTCTGCTCTGAGCAAGAGGATTTTAGAATTAATTTTTCAGATGTTTGGTAGGAGACCAAGAGATCATTTAATTTTTGATGGCAATATGTTTTGGAAGTACAAATGCTTTCTTTTGACGGGACATTGTAAATTATAAATATTTCCAGGCATGAAAATATTTCGGAAGTCCTGGATTATAACTCATAACAATAAGTAGGAGCAAAATCCAATCCTCCGCATGAAATCGTGCGATACGAAACTTGGACATCCCTGCTAGACTGTAATGTCGTTTAAAATATAGTATTACGAAAATATTGCATCTTACAAAATAGATCGCTTGTTGGTGTGAATATTCAAAATACGATACACTTTTTTTTACTATATTTTCCACACTCCTTTTACCATGCCTTTATTTAGTTTTACATGCACTGCTTTTATATAACTCTCTTTAGGTTTAACGTTTGGGCGGGTTCTTTAATATCCCGTCGATTTCATGCTCATTGAAACGAAAACGATATCTAGTGTATATTACATTCCTCTCTTGATTCATAAATAACTATACGCTGATTTTGTGAAGGGAAGAGCATTTACGAATATTGTAATACATTTCGAGTTAAATGAAATATTTGAATTCCATATAGGATTTCTTTTTATTCCTCCTTTGACCGTCAGTTCAAAGTTGTATTATTATTTTTACAAAAGGTGATTTTCACATTTTTATGAGTTTTTTTTTGAAAACGTAAACGTTGCACAAATGGAAATTGCTTTAAAAATTTTCGAAAATTTCGAAAATAAAATAAAAAGCAATTAATGCAGAACTTTTATGATAATTCACTTTTTTCGTCTTAGAAACTTTTAAAAACAAACACAGTTTGAAATTTTGTTGCCGGGTTTTTTAATGCAGCTAAAGAAATTGAAAAATAATTTGCTAATGGCTCGTGAAAATATACCGTTTATCACTTCCAACTCTCGGGGTAGTTTTATACTAACCAATATTGCAATATTGTTCTGTAATGGAGCATACTTCCTGCTGTATCACCATTTTTTTTAATCTTTCTCATTTACCTTCATAATTCCTTTACCATTTTTGACAGAGTATAATTTTTATATAACATACTCCTACATAGTAAGTTCTTTTGTCAAATTGTTAGATGCGAGGTTTTTTAAAAAAAATATTCATCGGAATTTTCTTTCTTGACTCTCGATTTAACATAAAAATACAATAAAAGTAAAATTTGAAAAAGAAATTGTAATCAAAATTTTGATTCAAAAATAGTTTATGACACAATCAGCATGAAGGTTTAAGCATTTGTCTTATTAGTAGACATGATTTCTCACTCCTATTCGATGAACGTCGCTGGCAATAATGCAAATAAAGCCTAAACATTGTCGTAAGATCCTCACTAATTTCTACTCATCGTTAATACCGGGTAATATTCAGTTTTTCACTGAGCCTAAATCTTCCAGACCAACAAGGGGCATCTAAACACAATTCACAATACGTCCCCGTCATCACTGATTTGAAGGTGTTCTGATATTGACTTAGAAGGGAGTGATTTTAGTCTCATTCTTGAACTGAAGAACTGCCTACAAGCTTTCAGATCAGCCAAGGAGGTCAGCGAACGGATTCGAAACAAAGGTAAAGTCTGCTTTCGGGCTAGCGCTGAATGCAGAAGAAGAGCCTGTTGCTTGAACCCCTCGTCTTCGATTTTGTTCTGATCAAGTCAACACCTTCTAGATATGGAAGGCCTAACAACTGGTGCTTTTACGCAATCGCTAAAGTAAACCTACTTAAAATTTCTGGTGGGTGAGACAAGTATTAGAAAATATCTCCAATTAAAGATGAAAATTCAAGTACCTTTCTATTACAAACTAATTCATTGTGATCTACTTCTGTATCATATTATACAATTAGTGACAGTCAAAATTTGTTATTTGTCGTAAAATTAATTGATTTATGTTAAATAATTAAAAAGTTTTATGAGTGAGAAAACACACCATAAATTTAAAACAGATATACTTTGTGAAAGTAAAACTGTGATGACGCTTCAGTTGTAAGGCTTTCTATATTTAAAGCGTGGTAATCTAGTGCGTAATTTTACTTTTTATACGGAGAAGTATGGTAATCCCGGAAAATTTGGTATTCAAATTTTGACGGGAAAATCAATATCATCCTTAAATTTATTTTGACAAGCTATCACGTGTTTGTAAAATGTCTAAAGTTGAAAAACTAAACTAAACGAATGTAACTGGTAATATGAAGAACATTTTCCAAATAGCAAAATGTTAAGAAAACACACCAGTGTTGTACATTCATTGTCATATAAGGAATTTAAAGACGAGCTTAAATCGACATAAGCATCCATTGAAAAGGGGGGGAAAATCCGAAATTTGTATGCACTGGACCGATTGTTTGGGAGTGAATGTGTTATTATTTCAAAAAACAAAAGTAAACACTATCACTAAAATTTGATATTTTTCCCCCAACATAATATTTTCCGAAAATTATTTCTTTTAAGTAGAAAAAGTCATGTGAACTTGCTGATTATTTACTGGAAAAATAGAATTTTTTGTCAGAGTTATACAAAAGTAAAAAAACTTCTTTACGCAAATGAGATATCCTTAATAACTTAACTTACAGTATAATGGAAGTCTATAGATGACAATAGATTTCTGTTTGAAAAAAATTAAACTTTTCGAAAACTCGTGAAATTTTCCCTCTCCGATAAAAACATTTAGTTAAGACTAGTAAAATACAACCGGAAAAGAAATATAATAATACCTTTAAAACTGTGAAGTGAGCCGCTGCCGGCGTTTAATATGTTCTTGAAATTTTAAAGTTATCATGATAAGCTGTCTTTTAAGACAGCTAGTAGTATGCAAAGGATGAGAGGAAAAGAAGTTCGCGTGTATTCTAAAGCAAGGTCAATTGTGACAGCAGCAATTTTTAATAAAGGGAAAGTATAGTTTAAAAATGCCTGGCGAAGATTTTAAATTAGTTTTAGTAGGTGATTTTAAAATAGATCTCAATTCCGAAGATCTGTTTTATGGAACAGAGAAGAAAAATACGGTACACTCATAGATTATGATACACTTTCGATATCGTATTTATAAAGCTGAAGTATAGTTTGACTTTGCCTGACGAAAATTTTTAAACCGTTTTGTTAGGCGATTTAGTATAGATTTCAATTTCAAAGAAGTGTTTTGTGGAACAAGGAAGGAAAATGGGGAACACATATGGATTATGATGCCCATTCCAAACGGTATTTAAAATGGTAGAGGATAGTTGGAACATGCTTGGCGAAGGTTGTAAAACTGTTTAGTAGGTGAAAATAAGATAGATTTCGGTTCCAAAGATGCGTCTTTTTTTAACAAGGAAGGCGAACACGGTACACTCCTGGATTGTGATGCCTATTCCAAACAGTATTTAAAATGGGGAAGAATAGTTAATATGCTTGGCGAAGATTGGAAAACAGTTTAAGTAGGTGATTGTAATATGGATTTCGATTCCAAAGATGTGTTTTATGGAACAAGAAACAGCTGATTCCTATTTTAAAGCCCCCACTCTCGCCGACCCAAAAAATTGCCGCACTTTGACGAGCTTTGCAGTCATGGGTCTCTAAGGACTTATGCACAAGTTTCAACATTCCCAAAAACCTAGATGAAAGCTTAAGTGAACAAATTAGCGATGAACGCACTAGTTAAAGAATCTGAAGACACTTAATCATTAAATCTACATTAGTTGGTAACACAAAATAAATAAATAAGTAATGGAATGCTGTACTTACATGTTGTTTGAAATCGTCATTTTAAATCTAAATTACAGTTGCCACATTAATACAAAATATCGTCTGCATATGATTAATTACCGCCACTTTGACAACTGCGTATGTTTAATTATCGCCACCTTCGCGAGAGTCGGGCAGTAAAGTAGCAATCAACCCAAGAAAGACAAACAACGGCACAGTCATGGATTATGATGCACATTCGAAACAAAATTTAAAACGGTTAAGTATAGTTGGAATATACTTGGTGAAGATTGTAAAATAATTTTAGTAGGCGATTTTAAGATAGATTTCGAATCCAAAGATGGGTTTTATGAAACAAGGAAGAAAAATTCGGCACACTTATGAATAATGATACACTCTCCAGCTTAATGGAATAAGGAAGAAAAATAGGGACAACGCATAAATTAAGATACGCTTTTAATATATAGCACTTTAGTGCGTACTTAAAATCTGAAAGTGTTTCAGATTTTCTTACTGTTTTTTCTTTGTCTACTCCAGTGATTTCCAACGTTTTGCATGCAATTCTGATAGTCTTAATGCAACTTCAAATAATAAAACATGAAAACGAAATTCTTGAACAATGAGTAAAATCTAATAACTTTCAAGAGTGCAAGTTGTGAGTTAGGTGACCCAGGTACTCACTAAAAGAAAGTTTGTACTGTGTTATTTTTTTAATGAATTCCTTTAAAAGATAATTCCGCCAGGGGCTGCCGTTTGGGACAGCGTGAATCGGACATTATAGGAGTCTAACCAGATTAACTAAAACGAAATCTTTTGTCGCAGATTTTGAATTTGATACAGAGTTAACCATGTACTCCAACATTCTGCTAGCAACTTTAAAATTCTCTTATTTACGGCACATGACCTTCTGATACGTCTAATAAGGTATAAGAAATTTTGAATTACTTCGTATTTCATTTCAAATGATCAAGAGCGTGTGACCGTCTTAGTCCGAGATAGCCATGATAAAATGGTTGCATCCCTTAGATCACATGACTCTTCGAGTGAAAAGTGGTGTGACTAAAATGTTAGCGCGGCAGTCTGTATACCTCGTCAATCGCGATTATTATACACAGATTCGTAACAATTTTACCTTCACATCACCGGCTAGTAGTATATAGAAAAGGGAGGCGGATTCATTCTCTTCCCACTGAAGCAACAAAATGTATTACGGAGGAGATCGTTTTATTTTAATGCGTTGCTCACGTCACTTTAAATAACCATTCCTTTTTCATTAATCACCAGTAACATTGGTGGATACAGCCATTTTTTGGAAGGGACTGATTGGAAAAGGTCAGAATGAACTGAGACAAAGCTGCCTGTCTAAGGACACTATTCCGATCATACCGAAATCAAGTCAACCCACATGGATACCGCAGTTGCAAAAGAATCTGGCAATTTTCGAAACTGCGTATTCCACTAGTGCCTACTATACTTCAATTTGATGAAAATTGCCTTCTTGATTGTTTGGATGGATAAACTGTGTATGCTTGTTTTATGTAAGATTATATTGGAAACGAGGTGTAAATATGAAATAAGCGTGGCTTTTCCTTAAATCAACCATCGGGTTCGAGAAACAGTGAATCGCTCCAACTTTTCGTGATCAACTTCTTACGGTAACTTATATTGAGTCTCAATGCATACTACACATCAAAATCCATACTGGTCTTACGATGGTGGTTTATAACATGTATACCCAATTTGAGCTCAATCGAATGTATCGTTTAAACGCTAGCGCACTTTCAAGAATTTCTCCCCATAGGCCATAATGTAAAAGAAATCTTTGTCGTAGCCCTGTAGAAAAACTATAAGTCCTATACACACCAAAATCAATACCGGTCTTGCGACGGTGGTTTATAACATATATACCCAATTTGAGCTATTGAATGCCCCGTTCAGGAGCTATCGTGTTCACTCACATACACACAAACAAACACACACACACACACACACACACACACACACACACACACACACACACACACACACACACACACACACACACACACACACACACACACACACATACATACATACATCTCTTAAAAATAGCATAAATGAATTCAGAAACCTAAAAACGTGTAAATACACCAAAATCTTGAATTCGAATTTTCTCATGATTACAATACTTTCCTTACATGGTGCATGTTCGGAAAGTAATAAATAAAACTTTACATTAAAATTTGTAATTATTGATTCGTTTATTGTTAGATAGGAGAAATAAACATGCAAAAATTTTCGGTCTATTGATTCGGACAGCAGCGTGAAATTGTAATAAAAAACAGTTTATTTCTCAGTGTCATTCCTGTGGGATACAGATCTTAATCCCGCCGGACTAGTCCCGTAAACATTAGTGCTGGATCCCACAGGATCGGGATTGTATTCCCTACTTCTCACAAACATATTTCCAGCAATTCAAACTGTAAATTATCATGTACTACTATCTACTTCTTTATTTAAACTTGCGATTGTTCTGGGAGCCGCTTAATTAGGCCCAACTGCTTTTGTCCAATGTGTCCCAAATAACCCGATGCACTGTATTCAATTAATAAAGGTTTACTTAAAAATCTCATTCTTAGAAAATTCAAAGAGTTTTAGTAGGTAAGCGCCCACATTCTCATGTTCAAGGTCAAAGAAGGAATAAGTTGTCCCTCCCCCCCCACCAACCTCCTCTATGCCAGGCACTTGACATTAGCAAGGGCGGCTCGATGCGGTAAGCAAGGGAAGCATCGCATCGGGGCGCCGTCTTCGAAAGGGCACCTTTTCGAACTCAAATGCGTAAACATGTATAAAAGGGAACGCCCTTTTTACGTTTGCAGAGGGGCGTTACATACCTTAGGCCTGCCCCTGGACATTACTAAAGCCCAAAAGCATTGGTTATGTTGTTATGGGAGCACAGTAGGCGGCCAGAATTACTTCCTGCCTATGAAAGGATGCAAAATAACTCAGTCTAAGCCGGGCGTTCAGCCCCGGTCCATGATCTCACAAGCGTAGTGCTCTAACTACCATACCATCTGGTGCTGCAGTATTAAATTTTAAAATTTTCTCTTGGATTCACGTTATTTCGCAAGACTCAATTTGTAGTAGATATTAGCATGTCATCACTCAGTGTTTTTGCTTTGTTAATTATGTTCCTTAAAACGGGCATCTTAGTGGCATCTTTGGGAAGCGATAGGCGTCCCAGGAATTCTGAAATATGTAGGGGGTGCAATATGAAGGTTCCAAAGTGCAGACCTGACGAGAATTGAAAGGTTCACGATTTATTACCTTATCACGATTAGGGGGATACATCGCAACCATCTACCAAGCTCAGTCATGTGAGAGGGGGGAAAAAAAGACCCAGGAGCGGGCCCCTAGGAGATCGCCTACATTCGCACCCGCCTTGGGCCGGCCTTGGAACTGAAAAAGATAAACAAACAAGCATGTTGCACTTGGAAAAAAGAAAAGGAGAGAACCACGGAGATTAAAGGAAGGGGATGGGATAAAAAGAAAAGAATAAAATATGCACAAACAATTATACATAAATAAATAATAATATCAATAATAATAAAAAGCAAAAAAGTACACAAGAACGCAAACACACACACAAAGAAAAAAACAAAAGAGAACAAACAAAGAACTAAAACCAAAATAACATAAAAACCCAAATAGCGATTTTTTAAAATAATACACATACAGGACAGCCCTTTATTTAATTTTTTTAATGTAAATGTAATAAAATAATAATAAACATTTCATTTTACTATACATGTTTATTATTATTTTATTTTATTACACATGCTTATTATTATTTTATTACATTTACATTATAAAAAAATTACATAATGTGCTGTCCTGTATGTGTATTAAGAAAATAATCGTTATTTGTGTTTTTAGGTTTTTGTTTGTTCTCTTTTGTTTTTTCTTTGTTTCTGCGTGTTTGTGTTTGTGTGTTCTTTTTTGCTTTTTATTATTATTAGTATTATTATTTATTTATGCATTTTTGTTTGTCCTTATTTTATTCTTTTCTTTTTATCCCATTCCCTTTTCCCCCCTTACTTTAATCTCCGTAGTTCTCTCCTTTTCTTTTTATCCAAGTGGCAACATGATTGTTTGTTTATCTTTTTCAGTTTCGGTTTTCACCGTTTTGTGAGACGAAGATCTTTGACTGATGAAGACTGAATAAATATTCAAAAGAAACGATCGTATCTTGTTATAAGTATCACTTTATATGTGTTTTTTCAAAGTTTTTCTTTATTTTAAAGTTTAACACGAGTTTTTTAAGTGTTTTTTCAACAGGTACACTGTATTTAAGAGAAAACCAGCTCAAGTCACTGAACTGAAAAAATAAAATAAATGAATAAATGTACGAAAATAATACCCGAGACTCTGCTCATGCCTGATTGAGTGATTAAAATTTTGTAGCTAAGAAAGAGCAGAAGTAATCTGCATATACATGAAGCTGTCTTTAACGGAAGAAAATTTTATCATCATTAATTTAAACAGTTTTCGATTATTTATTTCAGAAGTACTTCAGTTTGTCCTACTGTTTATATATGCGAACAAAACATTCTGAGCATAAAATCGTTTTCATAATTTTTAATACTTATATTTTACAGAAAGTTTTACTTAAAATTTGTATTAGAACTAAAACATAAAAATATATTAAATACTGAACTGTTAAACAACCAGAAAAATGTTATAGTAAAATTTAATAAAAAAAAAAAAAAAAAAATCTTAGCCAACGGAACTATCTGTAAATATGGCCTATGTCTTGTAACTGCAGTTGTCTGACAACTGTATTGTTTACTAGCATTAGAATTGAGTGCATTAGCTACCAGCCTGTGGCTGCTAATGGCCGAGCGTGACGCTGCTATCTAAATTCTTAAAAAGTTACCCTGGTTAAATGAATTAACTTTAAATAAATTTATAATATTTTCCTGAGTATGTTTAAATACTAATACTTGAAATAAAAACATGTACATAATTGGGCAAACTGTAAATTAATATTTAAATATGAATAATTATAGAATGTAATAAAAAATATACCATTATTTTTATAACCCAAAAGTATTTCAGTTTTTGTCTTAGGGTACTTTACTTATAGTATGTACCACATTATTGGAATTTTACTTATTTTGTAAAGGAAATACATTGCAAGAGGGCTTCAGAATGACGTCAGTCTATTAATAACATATTTCTAGATACATGAGCTGCCACAAGCGCCATTCTTGTGTCTATCGGCCGTGAACAATACAGAGCGCTGTATTTATTTAGCATACATTGGTGATATGGCCAAAGATATGCGAACCAGTCATCAGAGGCGCAGAGAGCCAAGTCGGGGCCCCGGGGATAAAATCTTTGGGTCCTTTGCTATCCAGAAATCCTTTTGATGTCGTATCAGATCAATCATTTATTCCTTACTAAAATTATTAATCATTTAAAGAAACTTAAATTAATTGTAATTGGAAAATAATTAATAGAATCAAAATTATTAATTTAAAAGAGTATTATACTTTAATAAACATACATGCTCTAAAAAATACCAACATTTTGTTTTGAAGGTTTCGTCACCTCCATAGAGAAACTGTATTTGAAACGTTAACATTTTTGCATGGCATGTTTCCTCAGTATTGAAAAAATTAATATTCTTATTCATACTTCCATGCAAGCAGGCAGACAAAAAATTTCAGAAGGCCAAAAGAGTGGAAATTTCAAAATTTCTCATAGAAAGTCTTGACCTTGAACATTTTGTTAAGGAAAATTCAAAATTCCGGAGGTTGGGTGGTCCCATACCCCACAGTCTCTCCTCTGGCTATACCCCTTCTTCCACTATTGAACAATGTGTCTCGGAAAAAAAATGATTTCTTGTTAAATAAATCTCTTCTACTTTTAGTCATGGCCAACCGTTGAATAACACCATTAATGTCTACTTTTCTTGCAAAAGAAGACTCAATCACTAACACTCCTCGTTTTTGTGAAGTTGGTGGTTTATGCTCTAGCTGGCTTTTTGTAATTTCATTCAAAAATTAATTTGAAACATCCGGGGACATAATCTGAATTTGGACTTTTTTTTACAAAATTGACAGCACACAATTAAGTATCATATAAACAGAAAAAGTGGGGCCCCTTCACAAGCTGAGGCCCTGGGGATTTTTCCCCTGCTCCCCCTCCCTCTCTGCGCCACTGCCAGTCATTACACTTTGCGTAAGAATATACATATAGAAAATAAAATATAAATATGGAACAAATAACAAGTGTAGTCTTACCGTTAAACTTAAAAACAAAAGTATCAGTGACCGAAAAACATGCATTCAGCTACGCAAATGTAAATCATCGTTACTCAAGTCAGCGTACCAGTTACTTAAAATTTCTTTTGTACAATACCTGCACTTTAGATGCAAACATACACTATTTCTATTTCTCAAAATCAAAGTTTATCAATTTTATTTTCGAAGATCTAGCTTATTTTTTGTCCAGGAAACATAAAATGCATTAAAAATCGCTACTTTCATGAAAAATCGAATACAAAAACAGGGTCATTTTACTGTCAGTGGATTTTGCTACACGCATGACGTATTCTATTCTAGCTTTGAGGATTGCTTTGATTTATTTCGATTTATTTTGATTTATTCTCTCATACTTTTGAAGTATATTTTTACGGAGCTTGTAACGAAGAATGTTGATATCAAGGCGACAGAGCTGGCATTAAAAAATACAGATTTTTTTTAATTTCGAAAAGGAAGCTCGAAAGAATATCAAAAAATTATATATATATTCCTTTGTCCAACGAGTTCGAATTTTTAAAGTATTAGAGTACTATTTCGCCAAAGGCGGTATTTTCTGTAGACATAATTCGTAGACATGATTTTCGTCGGCCCGTTTTCGTTCCATTTTCTAACAGGGTTGCCAGGAAGCGAGGGAGGGGATAAAATAAAAGTCGCTGAAGTTTTTAATGATTTTTGATGATTTTCGCAATTGCGGAGCAAAAAAATAGGACCTTAAAACTAAACCTAGCTTACCGTTGGCTTCCATATTTGGCGAGGAACTAGCAAACTCTACAATTTATTAGAAAGGAGAAGTATATTTAGGATATGCCTGGCGAGGATTGTAAAACAGTTTTAGTAGGCCATTTTAAAATCGATTTCAATTCTGAAAATTGTTTTATGGAACAAGAATGACAAAAACGGTACATTCATGAATCATATAGAGTGTTTGGGGGGAAATATTCAAAATAAGTCACACACTTTTTACTATGTATTTATTTACTTCTCGTACATAGTCTGCTTTTCTTTTTATTCGCTTAAATATAACGTCTGGGCGGGTTTTTTTTAATATCATGCCGCTTTCATGCTCGCTGAATACCTCGAAAATAATGTCTAGTGCATATCAGATTCCTCTCTTGATTCATAAATAACATTATGCTGATCTTTGGAAGGGAGAAAATTTACGAATATGGTAATATGTTTCGTTTTAAATAGAATACTTTGTAAGGATTTTTTTTTCTTTCTTTGGAAGTTGTAGTTTTATTTTTACAAAAAACGTTTTCAATATTTTTATAAGTTTTGTCGAAAACATAAAGATTCTACAAATGGAAGTTGCTTTAAAAATTTTCGAAAATTCAGAAAAAAAAAATTTAGAGCATTTTTTGTAAAAATGTTATGAAAATTCACTCTTTACCTCTGACGCTTTTGAAAAATAAACACACTTTGCAATTTTATTACGATTTTTTGAAATGCACTCTAGAAAATAAAAAAAAGATTATTAAAGATTTGTACAAATGTACGATTTTTACAACTCTAGTTGTATTTATAATTCCTTTAAAACTTTCAGCTTAGTCTAAAGCTACCTTCCTCCTATTTAGCCTAGGAGATCTGAATAGGAGGAAGGTATCTATCAATACATATTTACATTTGCCATCCATTCCCGTAAGAACACGGGAAGTGAAGTAGCACCATCCTGGCAAGATCTTGGAAGGTGAACTCCTCTCTCGGCTGGACTACCGAGGACATTGCACAGTAATGTAAGCTGGTGTACATCAAATCTGTGTTGGCTCCAATGTCCTTCAGTGTCCTCAAACAGTGCCGATTTCAGGTGCCAGGTCTTTCATCTTGAATTGGTTAAAAAATTAGGCGACCACGAGCTAAGTCAGTCTTCATCCTACTGGGTCTGGTTAAAATGGAATCTGCTCGCTTTCGCCCATCTCCGTTCTATGTTGAAGATCTGGCACAGCTCTACGGTTGCCAGAGGGCTCTAGCAATAACAACACTTGTTAATATTGCTCTGGAATAGAAATTATTTCCTGCTAAACGACCAATATTTTTATTATTACTATTTTATTACATCATACCTTTATCATTTTTTACAGCGCATTTTTTTCAAATATACTAAATCCCGCAAAAACACTCTTAGATGTGTGTAATTTCTAAGACGGGTATGTGGATTTATTTTATTTATTTATTTACTTATTCTTTTTCAGGACTTTTGATGGACCATAAAAAATGAATTTGAAACAGAATGTTCGTGTAAACATTAGTTTATGACGCAGCCAGCAAGAAGTGTCTTGTTAGTAAATATGATTTCTCATTCCTTATTCAAAGAACGTACTACCAATGGCGTCAATAGAGAGTCTAAACTTTTTTGCGAGCTCTTCACTGATCTCTAAAGATCTTTAATACGGAGCGATTTTCAACTCTTCTCTGAACTAAAGTTGAAGCGTCTTCAGGCAACACCTCCTAGATTGAGAAGGCCCGAGAACAGAAGCTTTTACGTAATCACTAGGTCTTCTACGATTACGTCATCACAGCTTTATTTTCACAAAGTAAAACTATTTAAAATTTCTGGTGAATAATACAAATTTTAGCAATATTTTAAGTTGAAGATAAAAATTAAAATACCTTTCTGATAAAATATTATTTATTATGATCTATTTCTATATCATATTATATAATTAGTGATAGTTAAAATTTCCTATTCATCGTAAAACTAAATTTTTTATCTTAAATCATTAAAAGGTTTTATGCGAGAGTAAATTCACCACAAACTTTGAATACTTTTACTTTGTGAAAAAAAATGTGTGATGACGTCACATTAGTGGACCTATTGATGACGTAAAAGTTTCTGTTCTCAGGCATTGTCTATCTAGGAGGTTTTGGTACAGGGCCTAGACCAAAGGAGCATCAAAACACATTTCATGACATACCCATATTTTCGTTGATTTGAGGCTTTTTTTTATTGGAAGTTGACTTTGACTTCGAGAGTGATTTCCGTCCCATCGTGGACCTGAAAAACTGGCTAAAATCTATTACATCAGATTCTAAACAAAATCTGCTTCCCATCACTGGCTGATAGTGGATATCCAAAGAATAGCTAGGGTCTTCAACCCTCCTCCTTCTTCAACATTTTGTTAAGGTTAAATACGTATTATTTATTTATTTTTTTACTCAGTAAAGAAGAATGTTAACCAGGAAAAATTTTGGCTTTAACATTTTGAAGGAAAAACCGATATTTATGATCCTTGAATTTATTTTCACAAACTGTCATGTGTTAGCAAAATGTCTAAAGTTGAAAGAATAAACTAAATAAACTTAACCGGTGACATGTAGAATATTTTCTAAATACTATCATGTCAAGAAAACATTTGTGTAGTACTTTCAGGAAAGAAATTTAAAGATTAAGAGCTCAAGCTACGCGAAAATCCTTTGGGAAGAAAAAAGAAAAATTTCGACTTTTGTATCCATTCGAACAGTGTCTCACGTGTCATTGCGCTGTCATTCTAGGAAATAAAAATATACACTATCGTTAACATTTGATATTATTTTCCCCCAACGTATTATTTCGAAAGAATTTTTTATTTCTGTAATTTGAAGAATTCTTATAATAATTTACTGAACGAATTTAATTATAGGGTCGAGTTTAAAAAAAACTTCTGAACAGCTCTCTAAATGGGATATCCTTAATAACCTAACTTATAATATAACAAAAATTAATAGGTAATAGTAGATTTCTGTTAGAAAAAAAAAATCCGTCTCGAAAATTTCACACGGATACAAATATTCTGTAAAAGCTATTAACAAAATTATTTTTAGCCGTCTTAAGTACTATTTAAAATACAACCGGAAAAGAAACACAACATTTCCTTTAAATTCAAGTAACGTGCAAAATTCGCTGCCTCTCGGAATGCCTTTTATGCCCTTCACACTTCATACTGAGTAGTCTTTCTACAGTTTTTGCCACACTTTTGCCGAGTTGCACAAAAACTCTTTCGTTTTTTGGATGGTTATGCGGTTGAGCTATGTACTCCTCTAAATTTGCTTTCAGTCAGTCAATGGCTGGTGTGAGCTGCTGTAAGATTTGAATTTTCACAACTTCAGAATAGACTGTCTTTTAACACGGTTATTACCAAATGGACGATACGAGAAAAGAAATATCCCGTTGTTACCAGACTTAGCGGACTACTGGGGCAACTCTCTCTTTGATCAACTCGAAAGTCTCCAACGTTTTGCATTCCATTCAAATATTGCTGCAATTTTACAACATGGAAAACAAAATTCTTCCACACTGAGCAAAATGTAATAACTCACAAGAGTGTCAGTTGTGGGTTAGGTGACCTAGGTACGACAAAAAGAAAAGTTTTGTACCGTATTATTTTTGTAATAAATTTTTAAAATATATATTTCTGCCAAGGAGTTGTTTGGGACTGCATTAATTGGACATTAAAAGGAGTCTTGACAGAGTCGCAATCTGTTGTTACAGATTTTTAATACATCTAGAGAAATTCGCGAACAATTTAAAAATATACGTAATGAATAGCGCATACCTTTTGTTGTACGTCTATTAAAATATATGAATTTTTGATCTGTTCCATTTAATGTGTTCTACTTCATTTGAAAAGCAGATACGATACTTAAAATCTACTTTTGGCGATTTTTCGCAAATATAAGAGTGTCCGTTATAAAGATATAATCCGACTTTCGTAATTATTGGAATTATTTCTCAAGAATAAATTTATTGTTGTTTGAGGAATGAAAAATATATATTATCATTAAAATTTGATATTAATTATTGGACGTACTATTTCTCAAGTATCCTTTTTACTAACTGAAAAGGAAACTAACATAAATTTACTGATACTAAGAGAATAGAATTTTTAGGCAGAATTGAAGAAACAATGAAACTTTTTGTAAATAAGATGTTCTCAATTACTTGACTGCATAACAAAATAAAAGTAAATAATAAAAGATTGCTTTGAAAAAAGCAATTAGATCTCTTTATAAATTAACGAATATTTACGCTTGAAAACAAGCACATAGTAAGAACTACTAATATTAATAAAACATCTTTTCTTTTCAAACGTTTTGAATGCAACTTTAAACACAACCGGAAAAGAAATTTTCTAATTTGTTACAAATACATTTAAATTTGAAGCTAGTCGTGTTCAGGCCTTTGGCGGTCTCTCAAAAAAAGCTGTCGTTCGGGACGATCGTTCGCAAACTGTGACAGCAGATGTGGGTAAATTGGTGCGAAAGTTAATTTTGATGATAGTTAACCCTGTGTACTCGAGAGCTGACACTCTATCATCGCTGTATGTAATGTACTATCTTGATGCCTCTCACTCATCGCTCTAAGTTAAACTGTAAATCCTTAAGTGCAGCGTTACGGAATATAACTAACTGATTTTTTATATATGGTGTATTTTTTCCAAACAATAATTAACTCGTGTTGTTCTCAGAAATTTTGCAATATTCTAAGTCAAAAAACACTTTACAAAAAGTGGCTGATTATATTCTGTAGATATTGGGCGGGATCAATTAACTCCTCATGGTTTACTGGTTTGCTTGAGAAAAAAAGGCTTCAAGTTAATTCGTTTCTTGTAAAGTTATCTTAGTATATTCCATAAAGCGTTAGATTTTCAAATATTTTACTGAAGTCAACTATCCGTTAAAAGTTAACCATTTAACGGCCGTATTCACCAAGCATTTGACACCCGAGTTAACCCGCCAAACCGAGAGTCAGATGTCGAATGGATGTATATTTGATGTCTATTTAACGTCTAAAGGGGTTAACACGGATGTCAAGTACTTAGTGAGTACGGCTGTAAAAATTGTACCTGCTGTGGACGATTTTTCCGTCATGTCACGAACTGAGCTGGTGTGCAAACCAGCCTATGTGATTGGTGTGTTTTGTCCACCAAATCTCTTAGTGGCAGAATACACCAATCAGTTAATCACAGGTAAGCGGTTTGCTTGTAAACAAGAAATTCAACTATATCTATAGAAGACTCTGCTTTGACACGTACCATCCGTCGTGGCTCCAATGCCCTCTAAGTTTTTAAACAATATCTCTGGGGAAGTCGATTTCGGGGGTTGGTCCCTCCTCTGGAATTAGTTCAAAATGAGGGGACCTTTGGGTAAAATTGGACTTACTTCCCCTGAGGACCACTAAAAAAGGAAAGCGCCCCTTCTGCCCATCGCCTCCCTATCTGGGAAATCTGGCACTGTATGCGGTTGTCAGAGGGAATAAGTAACAACAAAATATATTTTCCTGTAGAAGCAATACGCTCAACTTCATCACCAGACGAAATAGCAGTGTTTCCCTAATTTTTTAATTATTTTATGTTTAAAATACCAGTTATTTTGAGCGTTTTTTTCTTTGTGTAGCAAAGTCTTTTGTCTTCTCTAAGTTCTAATCTTCAGACATTTGTGTCCTTTCATAATGGAAGATGATAGACTTTTCTTGCACTGGTACATAAATCTAGTAATTTAGTTAGATTAAGTATTTGATGCTTTTGGAAAGAAATCGCAAAAACATACGCACAAGGGCGGAGCGTAAAAAATCGATTTTCGATTTAGTTTTTGCCCTTGTGCGGAAAAGCTGTGTAAGGGATCACCTGTTCAAAGTTTCGGGAACAACAAAAAATATCTTCCGTTTCCCTTTTCGTTTATGAATTTTTGAAAGTTTTTACCACGTACAGTATGCCTGCTATAGTCCCTTGCCACCCTCTTAGGACTAGCTGATGTTTTATTCATAAAAGTGATGTCTAGGTATAGTAAAATAGCCATGTACTACTCAATGAAACAGCCTACGGCGCCCTCAAGGGGAAAACTGCGGAGTTAGCATTATCTCTAAAACGGAACCAGATAGGGAAAAAAGGTGACTTACAATGGTGCAGAGTACCATCGATTTAGTACGAAGAGACAACTTTTGGTCTTTAATGAGAATAATAAAACGGTTAAAACGCGCATTTGTTTTTTCGTGATTTTCTCATAGATTTAGGAATAGCTGGATCGGGCATCCAATGTTTCTAATCGTGTGCTTTTTGACGCCAAAAATGCACCCCATTTCTGCCACTATCATGGCTGTCTTCGATGTAAAATAGAACATTCACTGTGTTATTTTAGAAAAATAAATAAGTTCGAGGGAAACTATTTCGATATGAGTACATTTTAAAATACAGATTGTCCTAAACTAATTGAAAATACCATTATAATTTAATTTACTGATATTCTGCGCATGCGCATGCCACTAGTATAGCTACCGTTTGGAGACAACAAGTTTTCTTCCTTTATGCTCAATCTAGAAATCTATGAATTTTCTACATCTTTATCAACTACATTCGAAGTGTCTGTTTCGGTAATCATCCCCAAATCTTCCAAAACAGGACTTGCAGTGATGGCTCCAGCCCCTGTAAAGTAACTGTAAAGCTACTGCTGTGTAACCGGCTTAATTGTAACGTCTTTTCTTTTCAGATTATGTCAACCTGGAAATGGAAGGCTTCAAATGATCTATGCCATCATCGGAGTTATTTGGATCCATATTAGAATCTGGATCAAAAAATATGAGCAGATTGATCAGCGGTTCTTTTAAGGAACGTCACTTCTAGATTTTTCTCCCTTCTGCTTAGGTCAATTTCGTAGCTTTTCAGTTGTTTTTAAGTCAACTGCGTCTATAGACATTTGTCTAGTGTCCGTTGGTCTATAAGATTTTTTTTTTAATTTGAGGGATCTTTTTACACAAGAACATATGTCAAAAGAAACGAACTTACATCCACTAAAAAAAGTATTCGAACAATGGGTATATTGCCTATTTTATTTTTGTCAACAGCTAGTTAGTTTTGTGGTAAACACACCATTAGAAAGGAAATGTGAGCAGTTATTACCGTACATAACATGATTCACTTTTAAGGAGAACAATACTTAAAATACTATGAAACTGACATAGTAAATTTGACTCCAATACCTTTTTGAGAGGGTATAAATTAAAAAATGTGAAACAATTTCTGAGAGTCTTTCTACAAGATTATCTTCTAAGATTATATATTGACAAAATCTGCCAACTTAACTCCTTCGGAGTGCCAAACACTGGACAAAATACGCTGCTCCTAGCAGTAGCTTTAACTGTAGTTTCAGATCAGCTGGAGCCATCATTCCTAGTGCTGTTTTGGAATATGTGTTGTTTTGAAATAAGTACTGTTTTGTGTATGAATACCGAAAGAGACACATCGAATGTGCTTGACTGATATAAGGTGCAGGACATCTTAAAAAAAAAAACAAATGCGAGTTTTAACCGTTCTATTCTTCTCATTAATGTCCAGAAAATGACTCAATCGATGGTGCTGTCCAACACTGTCACTTTTTTTTTGCCTGTCTTGTTACGTTTCAGAGATAGAAAGGCTAACTCCGCAGTTTTCCACGAGGTGGTGCGGTAGGCTGTTTCATTGAGTAGCCCATGGCAACTTTACTATACCTAGACATCACTTTTATGAATATAGCGGCAGCCAATCCGAAGTTAAGAGGGTGGCAAGGGACTTAAGTGGTCATACTGTATATGGTAAAAACAGAAAATTCATAAAGGAAATGGAAAGGGAAGATATTTTTGGTTTCTCCCGAAACTTAACGCAGGTGACCTACCCACCATTACGATACTTTTCCGCACTAGGGCAAAAACTGAATCGAAAATTTATATTTCACGCTCCGCCCTAATGTAGTATACAGACTAAACATATGCCTTGCGCTGGTGGCACGCAACTCAAACAAAATCACGCCAACAGCCATTATAGCGGACAAATCGCAAAGGAAGTTAAGAAAACCTTCGACTTTTTTTTTAATTTTAACTTAAAAGTTAAATCATTAAGCAATCTGACAACTTAGTTAATTAACGATGCTCTCTCCTGCTTAACAAATTCTGTTGGTAAAAAAATCATATTAGTTGACTATTGTACTCATTGGAACCATTTGTGAAGAGTAAATTTATGTAGTATACAGACCTAATGTAGTATACAGACTAAATATATGCCTTGCGCTGGTGGCACGCAACTCAAACAAAATCACGCCAACAGCCATTATAGCGGACAAACGCACAGGAAGTTAAGAAAACCGTCGACTTTTTTTTTATTTTAACTTAAAAGTTAAATCATTAAGCAATCTTAGAACTTAGTTAATTAACGATGCTCTCTCCTGCTTAACAAATTCTGTTGGTAAAAAAATCATATTGGTTGACTATTGTACTCACTGGAACCATTTGTGAAGAGTAAATTTATTTTTGTTTAAGTAAACAACAAAAGCTTATATTATCAATGAAATGTGACATTATTTCCTGGACGTATTACTATTTAAGCATTATTGATAGAAATTTAAATGAAAACTCACATAAATCTACTGATCTTTTACTGAAAGGATAGAATTTTTGGCAGAGTTGAAAAGGAAAGTTAATATATTCTTAATAATTAGACTGCATAACATGATAAAATCACATAATCAAAAATACATTGCTTCATACAAAATAATTAAATGTCTTTGTAAATCAAAGCAAAAATTCACTCGGAAACAAGCATCTAATAAAAGCTATTATTAGCAATATCTTCTCTTTTAAACGTGCTGCATGCAATTTAAAATAGAATCGGAAAGGCAATTTAGTAATTTCTTTATAAACTTTTAAATTATCTGTTCAATTGCGAATCGTGCGCATTGCGTAAATGTATCGTCGAAAGATGCATTAGGGCTTCAATTCCATTCTAATCCTATTGTAAAAGGCCAAATTGGGTATGTTGCCGAAAGGCAACACTCAGCATTTAAGGGTTAAGTATCGGATGCTTTAGGAAGGAAACTCAGGAACATATGTATCTAGTGCAACATAGCTCTCAGTTATGGATGATCGTTTCGCCTGTAAAATACGTTTTCCTGATCCTGTAGAAGCGATACGTTCAGCCGCTGCAATAAACGGAATAGCAGTGTTATTTTTAATAGACAGTTTTATTAAAACCGGTCACTAAGAAATGCAAACTACAGTAACAATGTCTTTTTGACTTTTGTTCCTCAAAGATTTGTGTCCTTTGATAATAGAAGAAGACTGACATTGGTGCACAAGTAAATAAAACAAGTAATTTTATTAGATTAAGTATTTCGTGCCTGTAGGAGGAAAACACAAATGTTGTGCATCTATATGGTATATGTCAACTTAACAAATGCATTGGCCTGATGGCGTGCAACTCAAACCTAATGGCGCCAACAACCAATGTAACGGACTAAAATCAAAGGAAGTTAAGAAAACTTTCAGCATTATTTTACGTGAAATGTCCTCAAAATCACACGTGGATGCCAAGCCAGAACGGTCGCCTGCAACGAAAGAAAAAACCCCCACAAGAAACCCTTCATAATTACAAAATTATCAGTCAGAAACATAAATCCGATGGCATCCGATGGCATTACTTCCTTATACTTCGTACAAGGAAGTAATGTGATCGCGAAGTATTTCGGTAACCAGATTTTGGCCGAAAAGATCCATTTTGATTACCTTTAAATTTATTTTAAAGAATTTTTTCGGTGCATCTCATCGTAAACGTACGTATGTATGCATGTTCATAATATAAATGCATGTACAACCCATTTTGACAGACCCCAAGTCCATTTTGATCAGTTTTTCCCTGATGTCTGTAAGTACGTATGTAACTCGTATATCTCAAAAACTATTCGTCGTAGAATTTTGAAGCTTTATATTTAGGATTGCTGTAACATCTAGTTGTCTGCCTCCCAATCGACTGGATAGTTTATGTACAAAGCTCCAACAGATTTTAAATACATTACGCTCTAGGGGCAGAAATTCATTAAAGCGTATTTTAGAGATATTAGGCTATTTCAAACGACTCAGAAGTGATATATGTTGTTAAGGGTTACAAAATGAATCTGTCCATAGAAAATAGAGTCCTACCATATAGTTAGGTAATGGTCCGACCATAGTCACGTGCCTGCCTCAAAAATTACGCCAAAAGTCACCCAGTTTGGGGACTTTTGGTGTACGTGTTTATGTACTTACCTCTCCTATCTCAAAAACGATTAGACGTAGGATGTTGAAATTTCATATACAAGATTGTTGTACCATCAAGTTGAAAATCTAGCTGTGATTTTTGGTTCCAATCTACAGGAGAGTTTATTTACAGGACCACCCAAAAGAATTTCAATACATTAACTATCCATGGACATTTTCAATATATTATGTTTGTAGTCAGTCATTGTTTGGCGATTTTTTCGCAAATTTCGCCATATGTCACCTACCTTGGCGAGTTTTGCCAAAATGTCACCGAATTTTGCGCCAAAAGTAATGTAGTAGCTTTTATGACTCTAAATCTTTAAACCGTAGAATGTTGATATTGTGCATTTAGAACTATTGTAGCATCTAACTGTGCATTTTTTATTGCAATCGACTGTGTAAATTATGTACAGGGTCACTCAAATGACTTTATATACATCAAAGTGCATGGATACATTCAATTCTTTGAAAGTCTATAGTGAATTACTACTTTGGTTATCCCCAAAATCAGGTTCAGGAAGAAATGCTGCATTTGTAATAAAGTCGTTTGATTTCTCAGAATTTTGTTCTTCAGAGATTTGAGTCCTTTGATAATACAAGAAGATTGTCTTTGGTGCACAAGTAAATAAATCAAATAATTTAGTTAGATTCTGTATTTGATGCTTTTAAGAAAGAACATGCTCACCTGTATAGTATATGGACTAAACATTCTTCCTTGATTTGATGGCACCCAACTCAAGCAAAATCACTCCAACATCCAACGTAACGGACTAATGTTAAAAAAGTTAAAAACACCGACAACGCTTCTTTTTTATTTTAGCTTAAATCGTAAAGCAATCTCTTAATTTAGCTAATGAACGTAAGCATGTAGTGCAAACTATCAATAGTAATATCTTTAAAACGTCCTGGGTGCAATTTAAAATGCAACCGGAAAAGAAATTTAGTGAATTCGTAAAGCTAAAGTAAAATGAAGTTCGCCTCGCTTTCTGCCGAACGTGCAGTAACAAATCGTGAAAAGTTGTGGTTCAGGACGAAAGTTACCAAATGTAACAGCTGAAGTGTAGAAAATGTAAAAAGTAGCCAATCAGTTACTGATAATCGTTTCACCTGTAAAATATCTTTTCCTGTAGAACCAATGCGTTCGAATTCATTTGATTAAGTAGCACTGTTATTTTTAGTAGACAATTTTTTAAAACTGGTTACTAAGAAATGCATTATCTGTAACAAAGACTTTCGATTTTAATGAGTTTTATCCTCAGAGATTTGCGTTCTTTGTTAATAGAAGAGCACAAGTGCTTTGGTGCACAAGTAAATCAAGTAATTTAGTTAGATTTAGAATTTGATGCTTTTAAGAAAAAAAAACATAAACATGTTCACCTATATACAGGGACGTACCCAGAAAAAAATTTCGGAGGGGGTCCAAACGGTGAAAAAGGCAGAATTTTTCACAAAAAGACGTCATCACTCATATTTTGTTAACAAAAACTGCAATTTCGGGGGGAGGCGGACCCCCTGTACCACCCCCCTGGGTACGTCCTTGCATATATAGTATATGGACTAAACATTGTGTCTTGATATGATGGCACCCAACTCAAGCAAAATCACTCCAACATCCAATGGAACGGACTAATGCTAAAAAAGTTAAGAACACCAACAACGCATCTTTTTTATTTAAGCTTAAATCGTAAAGCAATCTCTTAATTTACCTAATGAACGTAAATGTGTTCACGGTTAAAAAAAAATTCGAAACCGTTACCCCAAAATATGGGGCAGCTCTTGTAGTTTAAAATTGAAGAAACGTTTCCGAGCCATGCGGGTAAAGTATTTAGAAACGTTTCTGCATATTTTGGGAAAATATTTACATATTTTCCTGCTTTTTAGGTAAGGTTTCTGGAAAAGATGTGGTTCGTTTCTGTATATTTTGGTAAAATATTGAGTAACCTTTCGCTGTATTTCAGAAAGGTTTTCGAATTAACGAGTAAACTTTCTGTGTTTTTCAGAACGAGTAACATGCGCTAGATATAACGTTTCGAGTAACATGCACTAGATGGCAGCACCAAACTATCACGTAAGGAGAGCAGAGTACCAGCGATCAGAATCGAACCCTCGACGCATTCGGTCGTAGGTCAACACTTTACCTCAGCGCTGTGATCGTCTTACACTGTTTTGCTTTAAAAGTAAACTGACGGCTGCAAAAGTTAGTTTTGGTATGTTCTGGTTAGTTTTTGGAAACTTAAATTTTTTTTGGAGTATTTTATAAATGGAGGGAAAATACCATAATTCATAAATATAAATTACTAGCTGCGTGCCCGTTCTTCGCACGGTAGGAAACGAAAATTTTCCTTACATGTGTAATTCGAAATTATTCGTGATGTGGAATTAAAAAAAAAGTGCAAACTTATTTGACTTTTAATGTAAAGTTTGTGTCATGAGTACTAACCTGATCATTGCAGTATAATGACTCAAAAAACTACGTCAGTGTCATTCACTATCAAAAAAGTGGAAAGCTTAATGGTTTGCAGAGAACTCCTGGGTTTCAAAATGTCTTATTTCTACATAATACTGTTTTTTAGGCTCAAGTTGTAGCATTAAATACCTAAGACACTACATGAAATGGAGCACCATTTATTTCTTTCCGAACATGTACCATATAAGGAAAGTATTGTAATCATGAAAAAATTCGACTTCGAGATTTTGGTGTATTTACACGTTTTGAGGTCTCCTGAATTCATTTATGCTATTTTCAAGAGATGTTTTTAAAATAGCTGCGCACCCGCTCTTCATACGGGAAGAAGGGAATATTTTACTACTAAAATCATATCTGCATGTGACAAAACAGAATTTCATTTTTAAAAAAGTTCAAGTAATCTGCTCTGTTGAAATTACTGCGGGATATATTAACGCAAATTAGAATTACTTTTCATTTAGTTGGTTGTAAGACAACCGTTGAAAAAGGATAACTACTTTTAATTTCATGAAATATTTATTAACGTGGTACACTGCGATTTATTCATATTATCTTTACAAATCTAATAATACTACCTATTACGTACATTAATACTATCTATACTCGCTTCTCCCTCTTCAAGGCTCCCTTAAAAGAAATAGCTTAGATTATTTGGCCTCAATGGGATCTTTTGATTCTGTGGCGATTCTTTGGAATTTACGCATTAGCATAAATAATAATCATTTCACATAATGGTTGCCATTAAGGAAACTCTCCATATATATTTAATTTATACATAGTTTTATAAGATTGGCGTATTTAGCGCCGCAAACCATTTCATCTTACTGTGGGGAGAAAATATCCAAGGGGTGTCATTTTAAATATCCAATAGCGATATCTTTTAGGGATGGACGCGAGACGAAAAATAGGTGTCTCGCGTCTCGCAAAACAGCCGAAAAGCTTGTCTCGTCTGGCAAAAATCCCTATATCATAATGTTAAAAATGTTTGTCTCGTCTCGCAAAAAAGCTGTAAATCTCTGTCTCGTCTCGCAAAAAGTCGTCTCGCGTCCATCCCTAATATCTTTTATATCCTCCATAGTCCTGTCTCCTGAAAAACATCAAACTGTGTAATCTCGAGGAGCTACTTATTCCCATTTTAATTGTGACAGGGCGTTAGAGTTGCAGAGTTTACAAATTTCACGCATTTTTTTTAATTTATGACGTCACTGTTTGACTGCCGTGAAGGATACCCCGGTAGATTGAGGGAGTTAATTTCGATATTTCGCATAATTGTTTTCAAACGGTATCATTAAAACTTTGCGTGACCTTTATGGAGGAACGTAATTCAACGTTAAAATAAAACTATACTCGCAACCTGCATGCGTATGTTAGGCAACGCCTGCGCTAAATTAAATGCCAAAAACAAAAATAATAAAGAGAAAAATTTTAATATATCGCGCTTTGAAACGAACTTTGTAACTTTTAAAATGAACATTTTCAGCGCCGTGAAAACATTTCAATTTTTAAATAAGCACCGGATTAAAATACCACTTCTAATAATAATAATCGTGAATTTCTTAGTTTATTTCTACAGTAAATTTTAATCAAAATATCGTCTCCCTGTGTTGAAAATAGAGCTGGAATAAATGAGTTAAAATTATGGCGTAATTTTTACGTATCTTAAAGCATTTGACGTCATAGATCCTCACTTGCGAATTGAAATTCTGATATCCCATTTAAAAACTCGATTGGTTGAAAAAACCCTTTTTTCTAATCCTTACTGTGGCAACAACCGAAGATAAATTCTCGTGCCGTGATCGCAATGTAATGAATGGCGTAAGATCGCGTCGATGCTATTAAATTCTAAACATTAGGCTGCATTAAAATTCGTAAAAAATCATCTAATTTAGATAATTTTTTCGTTTTTATTTTAAAAGAGGGAGAAAAGAATGTTTCACGATTTGTCAGAATATCTAAAAGTTATGACGGATAGAATTCAAGATGCGACAGTTTTAAAATTATTTTACGAAAAAAAATCGCGAAGCAGATGTTTAGTAAAAAAATTCCTAAAAATCGGTAAATCATGTTACGTATTCAGAACAAACTGTTTTTAAAAGAAAATTTCCTCCTCTATCCGATGATACAAATGCCGTTTTGCTGCGAGCGTAATTTCCTCCGTTATTACGAATTAGGTGAGAAAAAATGCCAAAAATCGCATAAAACATAAAATTTAAAAAAATCTAGGTCGAATTTTGAAAAAATCGCTTCGAGATGCACAACTACATATTTACATCTTCCCGAATACCAAATTCGGTGTTTCTAGGTGTAGCCGTTTGTCCGTAACGCTGCCGACAGACACACACACACACAGACACACAGACACCTTCTTTTATAATAAGTAGAGAAAAATCTTAAATCTTTTTTTTTTCCAAAATTATTTTCAGGAGATAATGTGCTGTTTTATTTAAGTATTCATTAGTTTTATTTAAGTATTCATCCGGCGACGTCACCTGGTTACTGGTCACAAATACACTTCACAGTGACCACACAGTGGAGTCACATCAATCACAAGTCACAATGTGACTAGTATGTGGTAGTCCTGTTACACTGTGACCTTCTGTGACGTCACAGCGACACTTTTGTGACCATCTGTGCTATTAGGGAAGACTCGTTCACTCTCATCCCTCTGTCTCTTGGCACTAGGCCCATGCGCGCGAAGCCCCAAATGAAGATTTCCTTTCCCCGTAAATATTTTACGGCGAAATATGGGCTATGTTTCCGAAATCGTGAGTTCGAGTAGAGCATCGGTAGGTTACGCTATACTTTCGGAAACCTTTCTGCTATAAGTATGTAACGTTTCTGAATTTTTTTACTGTGTAGTGCAAACTATCAATAGTAATTTCTTTACTTTTAAAAGGTTCTGGGTGCAATTTAAAATGCAACCGGAAAAGAAATTTGGTGAATTCTTAAATCTAAAGTAAAATGAACATCTCTTCGCGCTCTGCAGAACGTCAAGTAACTAATCGTGAAAAGTTGTGGTTTGGAACGAAAGTTACCAAACGTAACAGCTGGCGTGAAGAAAATGTAAAATGTAGCCAATCAGTTACTGAAAATCGTTTCACCCGAAAATATCTTTTCCTGTAGAACCAATGCGTTCGAATTCATTTGATTAAGTAGCACTATTATTTTTAGTAGACAATTTTATTAAAACTGGTTACTAAGAAATGCACTATCTGTAACAAAGCCTTTCGACTTTAATGAGTTTTATCTTCAGAGATTTGCGTTCTTTGATAATAGAAGAGCACAAGTGCGTTGGTGCACAATTAAATAAATCAAGTAATTTTGTTAGATTCAGTATTTTATACTTTTAAGGATAAAACGGATAAACATGTTCTCCTATATAGTATATGGACTAAACGTTGTCCCTCAAGCAAAATCCAAGCAAAATCACTCCAACATCCACCGTAACGGACTAAAGTTAAGAAAACCGACAATACTTCATTTTTTTATTTTAGCTTAAATCGTAAAGCGATCTTTTATTTTGGCTAATTAACGATGCTCTATTCAACTTTGGGTAACAGATTTTGGTGGAAAGAAAAAATAGGAGGACTATTGTACTTAGACCTATTTCTGAAGTGTAAATTTATTTTCAAGAAAACAAAACACATATTATCATTTAATATGATATCAGATCCAGGGAATATTGTTTCTCAAGCATCATTTTTAGTAGTTTAACCCTTTAACGCGCAGTGTTTCCGCTTCTGGGAACACCAAACTCTGACGTTCTGACTGTTGCCAGCCACGAAGAATAGATTTGATTTCTATAAAAATAGTAACTGGTGACATAGCTCCACGAGAATCCTTTACTTTTTAGCACGTCATTTCCCGTAAAAAAATGGTCACGATTATTTTTAACAGCACAGACATCTGCTGTAAAATGGAAGAATGCGAGAACAGCTGAATAAATTGCCCAACGCTGAAAAAAGGGCTGCCGTTGCCATCGCTCCACTTAACTTCCCGCAAGATGGCGGACGATCGAAACGTTCATCGCGTGCCACAGATCTGGAGACCCTTTTTTTGACGACAGCTGGCTGTACAGCACGCGATGAACGTTTCGATCGTCCGCCATCTTGCTGGTAGTTAAGTCGAGCGATGGCAACGGCTGCCCTTTTTTCAGCATTGGGAAAGGGTTGCGCCTGAGAGGGTTAAAGCGAACACCTGACAAAAAATGTCAATAATAAAATTTATAGCATTAACGTAAACAAAAAAGAGAAAGTTTAGAAGAATAGTTTTTCAGGTAAGTTTTCAAGGCCTCACGTAATGTTATTCTAATAATTAATGACTTTATATTCTAATAAATAATCAATTTGCTTTCACGAAGCGAGGAAGTATAAACAGTCTGGGTGTGCGCCGAGCGCAGCCAGCTGTCGTCAAAAAAAGGGTCTCCAGATCTGTGGTACGCGATGAACGTTTCAATCGTCCGCCATCTTGCTGGAAGTTAAGTCGAGCGATGTCAACGGCTGCCCTTTTTTCAGCATTGGGAAAGGGTTGCGCCTCAAAGGGTTAAAAGATAACTCAAAAGGATAAACTTTTAAGGCAAAAATAAAACCTTTTTATAAATAACTTATCATTACGAAGTCAACTGCATGCTATAAAAAAATATGATAAAAAATTACTTTTTAAAAAAAGTTCTTACATTTTTTGTTTGGAAGTTTTAGAAAAATTTCGCTCGGAAATAAACCTGTAGTGCAAACTATTAATAGTAATGCCTTTCCTTTTAAAATGTTCTGGGTGAAATTTAAAATGGCAACCGGAAAAGAAATTTAGTGAATTCTTAAAGCTTAAGTAAAATTACATGCTAATTTAACTGATGTTTAAACATAATTAAATGTAAATCTACAGTAGAAGGTTTGCTTTCGTTTACAAGTTAATAAAATAAGTATAGTTTGATTAGATAAAGTATTGGATGCTTTTAAGGTGGAAAGGCAGAAACATATGCAGCTAATTCCCATACCAATCAGTTATTCATAATCGCTTCGCCTGTAAAATATATTTTCCTGTAGAAGCATGCGTTCGAATTCATGTGATGAAATAGCACCGTTATTTTAAAAAGACAGTTTTATTAAAACTGGTTAATAAGAAACGCATTATCTGTAGCAAAGTCTTTCGACTTTTCAGTTTTATCTTAAGAGATTTGCGTCCATTGGTGATACAAGAGGACAGTCTTTATTCCACAAGTAAATAAATGAAGTAATTTAGTATCAGTATTTGATGCTTTTAAGTAAAGAAAACATATGCTTCTATGTAGTATATGGACTAAACATTGTCCCTTCCCGTGATGGCGTGCAACTCAAAATCATGGCAACAACCAATGTAACGGACTAAAGTTAAGGAAGTTAATAAAACCGTCCACAATTTTTTTAATTTTAACTTAAATAGCTAAGCAATCTGTTAACTCAGTTAATTTACGATTCTCTTTTTAGCTTTGCATAGCAAATTGTGTTGGAATGAAAAAATACATAAAACATCAATACTACGAAAACGTAACCACTTGCTTAAGTGTACTACCTTGCGTCCGAAACTACATTAGACTTGACTCACTAAAACCGTACGACTGACTTAACAGCCGTTATCTGGAACGAAGATTTAAAGAACTTTGGATTAAATTTCGTTTTTTGTATTTTTATGTCTAAAATTTCCCTACTATATATTTCTGGTGGACTTGAAATCGTACATTAATCCTGAAGTATTTTTAATTTGTGTTTTACATCAAATATAATTTCTGTTTGTACAAAGAATTATCGATTAAATGTTTTCCACACAAAAAACACGGTTATCAAAACAGTGTGGAAGGAGATCCAGACTTAAGCAGTGTTTAAGGGCGGTTGGATAAGAACAGATATCAAATAGACATGGTGACGTCGTAAATATTTAACTGTTGCAGCAAAAATAAATTCTTTGATTTTCGCGTTTCTCAAAGCATAGACTATGCAGCGATGTCTCAGACTCACGTGTTCACAACGAAATTTCACTGTATACACGAACCTTTTAGAGCAAGAGCCCGCGGCCTCCAGACCTTCGTCATAGTATAAAAGCTTATCGTGGCTTTGGCAGGTAACAGGTGGCAAAGATGTATAAAATTGCAGAAAATTTTCGTCATTTCATAAAGCTTCATTTTTTTATATGTTCTTCTTCGTAGTACTAGAAATCATTTTATCCCTTGCCAGACGCTTTTCCATCGTGGCAAACCCCCGCCATACAACCTCAAAGTCATGGAAAACGTAATTCTATTTTCGTCATTTCAGAAAGCGTTATTTTTTTATGTGTTCTTCGGCGCATTACTAGAAGTCACTTTATCCCTTGCCAGACACTTTTCCATCGTGGCAAACCCCCGCCAGACAATCTCAAAGTCATGGAAAACTTAATTGTATTTCCGTCATTTCATTGCCCAAAATCTTACCATTTGTCATCGACCTTGCAGAGATATCGCCAAATTTAACGCCCAAAATAACTAATTATTTTGCAGAACTCAAACTGTTTACCGTAGAATGTTTAATTTTGTATTTAGAACTATTATAACAGATAACTGCGCATCTCTTTTTTGATTGCAATCAACCGAGTAATTTCTTTAAAGGGTTACCTAAGACATTAAATACATTAAGGTCTATGGACACTTTAAATTCATTATAATGTTACTGACGTCTCTAGTCATAGGCGAAATAGTGATTCATCGTGATGAATCACCATTTCGGCTGTGACCAGAATCTCGCTAACTGTCTCAAGTCTTCGGCTTTTGGAGAAGTATCAACAAATGAAGTGTCAAAACGAAATCTTTCAATTTGAATCCAGCTTGGATATATCGGAAATATTTGGCTAGAAATCGCTAAATGTTATTATTATTGCAGTATTTGATGTCTTTCAAACAAAATAAGTTTAGATAAAATGCACCGAAAATGTTTATAATATAACAGACGATTTATAATATTACGTACAAGAAAGTCATGTCGTGTCCATATCAGATTTCTGATTAAGGTATTAAGATGGAAATTATAGTGAATAATTTTTGATTTTTTTTAACTCATAAATAATTCTGTATAAAGAAATTACCCGATAAATCCGGCTCCATGACTTTGAGGTTGTCTGCGGGGGCTTGCAACGATGCAAAAGTGTCTGGCAAGGGATAAAGTGACTTCTAGTAATGCGAAGAACATATAAAAAAATCACGCTTTATGAAATGACGAAAATAGAATTACGTTTTCCATGACTTTGAGATTGTCTGGCGGGAGTTTGCCACGATGGAAAAGTGTCTGGCAAGGGATAAATTGATTTCTAGTACTGCGAAGAAGAGCACGCTTTATGAAATGACGAAAATAGAATTACGTTTTCCATGACTTTGAGATTGTCTGGCGGGAGTTTGCCACGATGGAAAAGTGTCTGGCAAGGGATAAATTGATTTCTAGTACTGCGAAGAAGAGCATATAAAAAAATTAAGCTGTATAAAATGGCGAAAAATTTTCTGCAATTTTATACACCTTTGTCACCTGTTACCTGCCAAAGCCACAATCATCCAAACTTTATAGTGGCCGATTGTTCCTACCTCTGTGTGTGTGGGGGGGGGGGGGGGGGGGGGATTGCGCAGAGAAAGTTTCAGCTTTTATACTATGGCGAAGGTCTGGCGGTCGCTGTCCCTTAGACTATTTGTAATATGGCTATCATTTGACATACATCACTGTGCAACATATCAAGTGAGCTGTTATACCACCACCTCCTAGATATAGAAGGCCTGATAACAGAAGCTTTTACGTCATCAGTAGGTCCACTAAAATACGTCATCACACATTTATTTTCATAAAGTAAAACTATTCAAAGTTTGTGGTGAATTTACTACCGCATAAAGCTTTTTAATGATTTGAAATAGAAAATTTAATTTTAAGACAAACAGTAAATTTTAACTATCGGTAATTATATAATATGATATAGAAATATATCATAATAAATAATTTTTTATCAGAAAGGTATTTTAATTTTTATCTTCAACTTAAAATATTTTCTAAAATTTGTATCGACCACCAGAAATTCTAAATAGTTTTACTTTATGAATTAAAACTGTGATGATGTCATCTTAGAAGACTTTGTGATGACGTAAAAGCTTCTGTTCTCAGGCCTTCTATATCTAGGGCGTGATGGTTATACACATAAAAGATTCCAACATTACCCAAATGCGTGATCTACTATTCGAAAGTTTTATTATCCTATACTGAAGTTGTTTCCGAATCTTTATATTCAGTTCTTTTAATAATATTGATATGAATGTTTGTAAGTCTGTTACTGTTTCACGTTGAACCGGATGAACGGATGTGGATGAAATTCTAAATAAGCATAACTTACATCCTAAATTAACATAGGAGCAACTTTACAATTTTGGAAAATCATCCGTTGTCTGACGTTTATTAACCGTTACAATTTATATTTATTAACCAATAAAGTTAATTCTGATGAGCTTTAAAGCGTTAGCTTTGCAAATCTCTATATATAAAATGAGACTTTTGTCTGTACATTTCTTGGAATTCAAAAATTTTGCGATTTCTATCCATTTCAAGTACCTGGGAATCCGATGCGACCATCAAAAAAAGTTTGTCTGTCTGTCGTTCTGTCATCCGTGACGCTTTTTTTGTTTAAGCATCACGTAAAAACGACTGAAGCGAATGATATGAAATTGGGTGTCATGATAGGTGGTCATTCAACTTAAAACATAGGCGTCGAATTTTTAAAAAATCTTGATTAGATTTTCAGATTTTGCGAAAATCGTTTCAAACTGCGTAAATTCGTGTTCGAGCATCACGTAAAAATGACTGAAGTGAATGAAATGAAATTTGGTATCATGATAGGTGGTCACTCAACTTAAAACACAGGCGTCGAATTTTTTAAAAATCTTTATTAGATTTTGAGATTATGCGAAAATTGTTTCAAACTGCGTAAATTTGTTGAAAAAACACTCAAAATACTGGTGTTAAACGATAAAGTAATTAAAAAACTTTGTAAAAAACACACATAAGAAGTAAAAGTAAAGAAGTAAAAACACGCGTAAGAAGTTTTACTTCTTATGTGTGTTTTTTACAAAGTTTTTTAATTACTTTTTGCGTAAATTTGTGTTCGCACACCACGTAATAACTGCAAAGGTGAAAAAATGGTATTTGGTGAAATGATAGGTGATCGCCTTAAGCTATAAGCATCTAAAAAAAATCGATCAGATTTTGGGATTTTCGAAAATCGTTTCAAACTGAGTGAATTTTTGTTCACGCATTACGTAATAACGACTAAAGCGAATGATATGAAATTTGGTCACATGATAGGTTGTTGCTCAACATAAAGTATAGGTGTCCAATTTTTTAAACATTTTTATTAGATTTTGAGATTTTGTGAAAATTCACCCAAAATGCGGTTATATTTCTTCCAGCATTGCGTAGTAATGACTAATACGACATTTGGTGATATGATAGGTAGTTGCTAATCTTAATTTATAGGTGTTGAGAGAGAATTTTTAAAATATTTTGATTACATTTTGAGATTTTGTGAAAATCGTTTTAAAATGCTGAAATTTTTGTTCCAGCATCACGAAATAAAGACTGCAGGGAATGAAACGAAATTGGGTGACATCATAGGTTGTCACTCAACTTAAATTCTAGGCTTCCCATTTTTCAAAAATGTTGATTAGATTTTGAGATTTTGCGAAAATTATTTCAATATGCGAAAATATTCGTTCACGCATCCCATAATTACGACTAAAGCGAATGAAATGATATTACGTAGTTACTCTCTAACCTGTAATATTTTAACAATACATAAAAATTATAACTTCGCTTTCTTTACTTTGGCAACATACTACATCCATTCTGTGTACTCCTATAATGCTGACGAAAGATCTTGCTTTTTTGGAAATTTGCATTCACTAACCCGTCGAGGACGGGTACTTCAGCTAGTCGTTAAATAAAATAAGTATAGTTCAATTAAATTAATTTTTGGATGCTTTTAGGAAGAAAACACCGAAAAATATGCATCTACTACAACATAATAATCAGTTATTTATCAACGTTTCGCCTGTAAAATATCTTTTTCCGTAGCAGGATAATGTTCGACTGCAGCAATAGACGGTAAAGCAGTGTTATATTCAATAAACAGTTTTATTATAATTGGTAAATAAAGTCAAACTGTAAAGTAAGAAATGCAACAAAATCTATAACAAAATCCTTAGACTTTTCTGAGATCTGTTCCTCAGAGATTTGTGTCCTTGAACGGAAGAAGGCGGACTTTGGTGCACAAATAAACAAAAAGGAAATTTAATTAGATTGAACACTTGATACTTTTAGGAGGAATACACAAAAACATATGCACCTAATGTTAAACACCAAAAGTGTACTTGCTGTTTAATGGTCGAATAAGTCTCTCAATATCTAAGATAGAAATCTAAATTATCTACGTTAAAAATGGATCCTTAAATATATTTTATACCATTAAACATGCGGTTATTTTAATCCGAGCAACGCCGGGTTTCGCTGCTAGTGATAACTATATTTTTTTACAGATTTCACAACAGTGTTATAAAGTAAGTCTCTTTCTTTCAAATGCCAAAAATCGTTTGACAAAATATGAGCAAATGCGCCAACGCGAACTGTGTGCTGACGATGTTTGCGGTGGCGGGAAACTTTCGTTACAACCTAACATATTAGATTAAGTATCGGATGCAAAATATTTGTAATTGAATGCATGTTTCGATTATTTACGGTTTAAAAAATATTTGCGTTCACGTTTATTTTCAGTCATCCGGTACAGTATACAGACTACAAAAATGTCTGTCCATGATGGAACTCAACTCAAATAAAATGACGTCACCAACCTATGTAACGTACTAAAGTTAGCAGAAGTTAAGGAAATCGTTAACTTATTTTTTAGTATAACCCCAAGTCAAATTTCATGCTGGTATTTTTTTGTTGGCATTAAATGCTGTATCCCAGCAAGGATAAAGAAGCATAAATTAGAATAAACACTTTCTAATTCCACCAGAATTGCCAGCAAGTCG
Organism: Cheiracanthium punctorium; assembly: GCA_038373885.1. Classification (NCBI taxonomy): domain Eukaryota; kingdom Metazoa; phylum Arthropoda; class Arachnida; order Araneae; family Cheiracanthiidae; genus Cheiracanthium; species Cheiracanthium punctorium. The sequence continues at coordinate 245,898 of JAWZYV010014507.1, read as the reverse complement.
TGGTGTGTTTTGGATGCTTTTTTTTTTTTTTGTTTTTCGGTCATCCAGCATGCATAATCCGGCTTGTGCTGTTTGAATATTTTGCTGGTCTAGCAAAAAAAAAAATCTGCACTAGTATTCTATATTAGTGTACTAGTCTACCATACTAAATAAAATCTCACTCATCACTCTATAATTAAGATATTAATTAAAATCGCTTAAGTAATCTTTGTATTTTAAAATGCTCCAGATACATTAAATTTTGCCAGACACGCACAGTTTTTACTCCACCAGTACACTTTTTTTAAGACACGCATTTTTTTTTATGTTTTATCAAAATAAAATTATAAAATTATCACTAACTTTTATGCTATTACATATAAAGAACAATTTTGTGATATTTTCTGAACATCCGACAAAACCTTTCCGTCTGGAACATTTTGAAATATATTAATTAGCCGATTTTAATTAATATTGTAATAAATTATACTTTAATTTAACTTTTTATTTTCCCCCTATAAACAAGACTGAAAGTATACAAAATTTCAACTTGACTTGAAATTGAAAAAAGGGTTTAACAAGCATATAATTGGCACACTCATTGGCGCACAGTATGCCGTACTGTTTTTACCTAAGCTGCCTACATAGCATATTAGGGTAGCAAGCATGCAAAAACGTATAGGAGCTCATTAAGGCATGTACAGCTGCAGGGAAAAAAAAAGTTCCACTTGCTCTTTATTTCGCCGTCATTCGTCGTACAGTAAAGTTATATATACCATTCGTTTGCAAATAACGCGTACTTTAATTTACTATTAATTTAATTTTCATCAGGGGCCGTCTTCATATTTAATTCTGCATCAACTTCGTTTTTCTCAATGGCAACCCCATATTTTGACTTTATTAAACGAAAGAAAACCTTCAAATTACCCTATATATAAATTTTCACCAATTTTCTACGATAATTTCCGGAGATATTGCGAATTCATTTTTGCGCGTTTTTAAGGGACTTTCTGCAAATTGAAAAACGCTATTTGTAGGTTCCGAACTTTTCGCCTTTCATTAATTTCGCTCGCGAGAGTTAAAAGAAATTAATATTATTTTCAAGGAAAATATTGTTTCCATCTCTCTTAAAGTTTTTTGTACTGAGAATATCAAGGGTAAAATAGAATATTTAGTCTGTGGTCTAAATGACCCGTGAGTTCATAACTTCCTTGGTTCGTACACATGATTTAAGGGAAAAATGCAAAATGACTGCTCACGATTTTGAAAATCTTTGTAATTTTGAAATTGTTACTGAGTATTTCCGTTGATGGTTCTCTTAGACAGGTGAAATGTTGGCAGGAGTTAGAGGCTGCTCTCTGTTAGAGGCTGCTCTCTGCTGCTCTTAATTAATATCGTAACTAATTCTACTTTGAATTTATTTTTACTTTTGTATTTTTCCTCTATTAACAAGAATGTAAAAGTACACAAAACTTAAAAGCGATTGACACGAAATTGAAAATAAAGTTTAACAAGCATATAATTGTTCATTGAGGTACTTTGTCGTGATTAGAAGAAACTTTGCGTATCAAGTAAGCTCTTCTTGTTGTTTCTGCTAATGCCCTCTGGCAACCGCGAAGCGGTGCCAGATCCCCTATATAGGAAGGCGAAGTGCGGAAAGGGGCAGCTACCATTTTAACGAGCCCCACTGGAAGGAAGACCGATTTAGCTCGGGGTCCCCTAATTTTCAACCAATTCCACGTGAGGGACCAACCATCGGGAATCGGCACCCCCAGAGGTAGAGTTAAACATGGAGGACATTGGGGCCACTACGGATTTTACGTGCACCAGCTCCCATAAGCGTACACGTTCCCACAGCAGCCCAGCAGCTAGAGGAGTCCACCCCCCCAAGCACTGACCAAGAAGATGCTGATTCTCCTTATGTGTTCTTACGGGAACGCAGTTTAGTGACTAGGTCAACGCGCGACCGTACTACTCAGTGGCACACAGCATGTCGTACTGTTTTTACCCAAGCTTCCCACATAGCATATTAGGGTAGCAAGCATAAAAATGCGCACCATAGTTCATTAAAGTACATACCACCACATGATTGCAAGAAGCTTATACAGCTAATTAGCAATAGTAAATTCTTACTGGTGTACAACTTTTCATGCTATTTCTGCTTGAGCTGGCTACACAATATATCAAGCGGGCAAGCATAAAAAACATATAATACCTTGTTAAAGTGCCTACCTTCCCAAGCTTTTTAAGAAGCTTGTGCAGCTAATTGGCACTTCTTACTGGTATACAGCTGTCCAAGATATTTCTGCTTGAGCATGCTACACAGGATATTAAGCTGACAAGCATAAAAAACGATCTAAAAGCTTGTTAAGGTATCATCTGCCTCTCCATGCTTTAAACGAGCTTAAACAGTCAATCAGCATGACATGCTAGTATAGAGCTTGTCCATCACCTCCTAGATATAGAGGGCCTGAGAACAGAAATTTTGCGTCATTAATAGGTCTCCTAAGATGACGTCATCACAGTTTTATTTCATAAAGGAAAGCTATTTAAAATTTCTGGTGGATAACACAAATTTCGGACAATATCTTTAGTTAAAGATAAAAATTAAAATACCTTTCTATAAAAAATAATTTATTGTGATCTATTTCTATATCATATTATGTAATTAGTGATAGTTAAAATTTCCTAATTGTCGTAAAATTGAATTTTCTGTCTTAAATCATTTAAATGTTTAGTTCGGGAGTAAATTCACCACAAACTTTGAATAGTTTTACTTTGTGAAGCTAAATTTGTGATGACGTCATTTTAGTGGACCTAGTGATGACGTAAAAGTGTCTGTTCTCAGGCATTGTATATCTAGTGGGTGTTGGTTTGTCATGCTATTGTTGTATAAGCTAGCAGTATAGCATTTAATGCTAGATAGCATTACAAAGCAAAAAATAACATTAAAATGTAGCAGACATAGCAATAACAAGCCTATTTTTGTTGCTGGTACAAGCATTAATTTTGACATAGTACTTAAAAGTTTTGTTGCTGGTACAAGCATTAATTTTGACATAGTACTTAAAAGTTATGTCGATGAGGAACCTGTTAGCTTAGTTAATTAGTAATTAGCGGATTAACGATGCCCTGTCATGCTTTGCGTAGCTGACTCTATTCGAAATAAAAACCAATCTGACTTTCGAACGCATTGGAGCCATTTCTCAAGAATATATTTTTCCGTTTTGAAAAGAATAACATATATTATCATTAAAATTTGACATAATTACCTGGATGTATTATTTCACAAGCGTTTTTGTTAGTAATTCCAAAGAAAACTCTTATAAATTTGCTGAAAGAAGCAGAGTTGAAGAAAAATGAAACTTTTTATAAATAAAATATTCTCGAATAAATTGGCTGCATAATATGGTAAAATTGCATAACTCTAAATAGACGGATTTATAAATAAAAAATTAGTGAGTTTTCTTCGTAAATTCGAGCAAAATTTTCGCTCGGAAATAAACATGTAGTGAAAACTATCAATACATCTTTTCTTTTCAAATGTTCTGTTCAATTTAAAATACAGCCGGAAAATAAATGTAGTAAACTCTATTAAGCATATTTTATTTCTTATTAATTCTCTTGAAAAGTTGTTGTCCAAAGTGAATCTAACCAAACGTAGCAGCTAACACTGCAAAATGCTTCAGCGTTGATCTTTAAGTCCCTGCTCGTGCAATTAAAATCAATATTCGTTTAAACGTCAGCCTTTGGAAAAGTTAACAAAACATAAATATCAGTAAGACGTGAACCACCTAAAAACTCTACTGCTGTTCAAACGTTACCTAAACTTTGCAGAAACTTCACTTTGGTGAATGAAATAAGTATAACTTGGTTAGATTAAGTCTTTGATATCTTTAGGAAGGAAAAGCAGAAATATACCCTATTGCCAGTTACTGATGATTGTGTTGCCTGTTAAACATCTTTTCCCGTAGAAACAATGCATTCGAATGCAATTGATGAAAAAAGCAGTGTTATACTTAGTAGACAGTTTTATTAATGCTGTTTCACTAAGAAATGCATCAGCTGTAGCAAAGTCATAGCTTTTCGGAGTTTTCATCTTCAGATTTATATCCTTTGATATTAGAAGAGGACTGGCTTTGGTGCACAGGCAAATAAAACAAGTAATACAGTTACATTAAGTATCTGATGCTTTTAAGAAGAAAACACAAAATCAAGGGCATCTACATGGTATACGGACTGAACATATTCATTGGCGTCATGGCGCGCAACTCAGACAAAATGATGCAAACATCTAAGATGACGGACTAAAGTAGTTAAGAAAACCCGTCACTTTCTTTAACTTAACAGTTAAGTCGTTAAGAAACCTCTTAACTTCATTAATCAACGATTAACGGATTAACTATATTCTGCACAGTCCGATTTCGTAATTTATTATTGGTAAATTATCAAATACAATGTGCAGAATTGATAAATTTATAAGAATATTTATATCAGTGTAAATGTGTACTTTATTTTTTGAAGAATGTATTTTATTTTGCCTCCTTTTATGTTAATAGTTTTTTAAATAATTTATTTTCGACTATTAGATATGCTCGCGTCTCCTACGTAGGGTTATCACGGCCACCTAGGCGGCACGCCTCACAGTTTGAGAATCGCTGTTGTATAGCACGGTAAAATGAGACAAATGTTCCGACTTTATTACGCTCAATAAACATCATCGTACTTCTGAGGTGTGTAGAGGTGAGGCCAGGCAGCTTACATTCCAGGTGAAGTACACCTCAGGCTTCATACAACACGGAAACCTTCAAGGTACGTATCTAACATGTTATTGCGATGTCTGCTGTACAACTCACTGACTGACTGGGTACCCGCCGTTTCTAGGTGTTGGCCTTTACTACAGATGTAACTGAACGACTCCTTGTTATGGAACCACCACATAGCGTTGCATTCTATGAAGAGACGGACGAAACGACACCCATGCCCATGCCAAGAATCCAAACCGGACAAATGGTGAGGAAAGCTGTGCCACACAACATGAGCAAATAAGGGAGAGTAAAAATAGATTGTTTCCAAAATTTAAAAGCAAACATTTTCAAAATTACAGTGCTCTTTGTATAACGAATGATAAAACACCAGGAAATAGATTTAATAATTTTTTAGAAATTTTACGAAACTACGTTTTGCTTGGTCATAAGCCAAACGTAAAAAGGCTATCACGAAATTCCGACGTTCGCGTCGGCTGTTTCAACTGAAGGAGAGATGGCAGGAAGTGCAGTCTATTGCTGATTGCTACGGATATTTAGTATGTTGTACTTAAGGTATGTCCAAATTTATGAATGAAATTCTACTAATGTAATACGCCGTTGCAAATTTCCGGCAGCGCATTCAGGGCAAGCGCCCGGGCCTCTAAAAAAAAGGAGCCCCCAAATTCCACTTTAAACATTTGTAAATTTTGATTTTAATGTAAACTACGCCACAGAAAATTAATTTTGTGAAAAGTAATAGCAAAAATAATTAGTATTACTACTTCATAAAGGTATCATTAAGCCACAATTTTTTTTTTTTTTTAGTTAAACGCCTCAGACAATTATTCAGCGCAAACATCATTTAAGCATGGAATGTGTCGTGTGGTGTATGCTAATCACGATGAAACCAGCTGAATTTTAATCGGCACATAGTAAAGGAAAAAGCTTCCTAATGGCTTTATCACACTAAAGGGAAAATCAGAGCAACTTCGCACTGGACCAACTTTTCCGACGAACTTGAAGGCGTGGTTATCTTTAAGGGTTGCAAAAGTAAACAAACTCTCTCCGACGCCAAATAGTCATCGCATCGCTGATTTGGCGTGCAGGTTCTTATTTTACTGATCGTGCGTTGGTATATTTACATCGGATCGGCAGAAATCTCTAATTCCAAAGTCCACTTAAACGCGGCCATAATTTTATTTACACGTGATTCTGACATCGAGCCAAGCTTCGAACATAGTAGTAGTCGCCATTTCTCGAAATTGCTTATGACGAGCAGGAAGAAGTACTCTGATTGGCCGAAATTTCGTCCGACTCGGATTTTTTTCTTCGGAAAGGAAAAAGTTGGAGTTCGCGGTCGTCAAGGTAACGGCGGAGAAAATCGGCCGGAAAGCTGATTTGCAAGGAGAGTTGGTCGGATTTTTCTCAGTGTGATAGCCCTATAAGAGGAGCAAAGTGAAGATTTATCCCACTATAAATAAATGATCAGAAAATAAATATTAGGAAATAAATACAGAATTAGTGTGGAACGGATTAATTCCAAAATTCCGAATGAAAGAAGATTGAAAATTAAATAATATCCTAGAAATACTATTATCCTACATAATAATTGTATTATTATCGAACTATTGCATTTCATTTTTCAGCTTGATTAAATAATCTTTTTTTTCTTTAATAACATCCTTCTTTGTATGGTGTATTATGAAATTTGCTCTGAAGGGTATAAGAAGGGGACCCAAAGAAGCTTTTGCCTTGGGCCCCTATCTCTGTAAGTCGGTTCCTGATTATACATGCGAAAGTTTATATGTTGTTACGCTACTATGATGAAACATTAGATGGATATGCGTGAAATTTCAAATTGCAGACAGCTTATACCCTGAATTATCACAAAAGCAACTTCAAATTTCCTGAAAATCCATCCAATCTCTGATATTTAGCGATTTTTCGAAATTTCAAGTTCGGAACACTACTCCCATGCCCAATTTCAGCAGATTAGTGTACATAATTAACAAAAGGTGAGATTTGCTTTTTTATTTCAACAATTCAAGATAGATATCGTCAGTGAAGATGACGTCATTATATGAGAAGAGTTTCAAAATGCGTTAGTAACACATTTAGGTTTGCAGGCTTAACTGCAAATTTGCAACCCAGGCCTCAATATTGTGACTAGGGAAGAATAAAGACACTCCGGCAGAATGGAATAAACAGTGCGAAAATGAGCTTCTCCAGTCATGGTTTTTGCACAATATTACGGGATCTCGATTTCACGACCAAACTCTTCCATAGAATATTTAAAATCCAAAACTCAATCTACATAAATATAAGACAAACAGAATATTATTCTAATGGCTTCTTAAAATGTACTCAAATTTTTAATGCTATTCTTGGTATTCTTCATCTGTAGATAATACTGGAAAGTTAGAATCTTTATTAAAATTCCTATTCAATAATAGCTGTGTAACCAATCTTCCGCCAAATATAGATAATATTGCCATGCTGGGCTCAGTTTTCCAAAATTACTTTTTGGCATCAAACTTCGCGATAGATCGTGGATAATATTACCAACGCCTATACTATGAACCCTGTAGACAATGGTTTAAAAAAAAGTTGTTTTTCCTATTTTCTGAATTATAATATGATGATAACGTGGCCAAATTAATATGGGACCACCATAAGCTATCCAGTTTCAAATAATAAAAAATCTGGAGTGACTCCACTCGACTTTCCGAACACTTACGATTAAGATCATTACCAAGCACTTAAATAAATTTTAATCGATGAATAATTCAAACGTATACCAAATTGAAACTCAATCGAATGCACCGTTTAAACGCTTGCGCACTTTCAAGAATTTCTCCCCATATGCCATTATGCCACAACATAAAAGAAAGTTTTGTCGTAGCCCTGTAGGAGAACTATAAGTTCTATACACACCAAAACCAATAACGGTCTTGCAACGGTGGTTTATAAAATGTATACCCAATTTGAGCTCAATCGAATTTACCGTTTAAACGCTAGCGCACTCTCAAGAAATTCCCCCCATAGGCCATAATGTAAAAGAAATATTTGTCGTAGCCCTGTAGAAAAACTATAAGTCCTATACACACCAAAATCAATACCGGTCTATCGACGGTGGTTTATGACATAGATATCCAATTTGAGCTCAATCGAATGCCCCGTTCAGGAGCTATCGTGTTCACTCACATACACACACACACATACATACATACATCTCGTAAAAATAGCATAAATGAATTCAGAAGACCTCAAAACGTGTAAATACACCAAAATCTCGAATTTGAATTTTTTCATGCCTTTTTTCTGCCTTGAACTAAAAAAAATTGTACTTAATGCTTGCATCAACCTGTAATATCAATTAACAAAACAACAAGTGGTTTGTGAAACTTCATATTTTGTGTTTACTCATAGTTATATATGGCTTATTTAATTACTGATTTTCATTGAAATCTACGACATATGTGCCACGGCTGAGTTGCTCATTTCGTATGGAATTACTCTATAAACAATAAGTTTTATGCTTCAATAGTTATTTGAACTATAATATTTCAATAAACCCGCTACAAAGTATACTTAAAGAGTTATAAGCAGTCAGACGCCCAAACAAAAACCATTTTTAGGGACCTTTCTTCAGTGGACCTTTTAATTTATTCAGTCAACTTTTAACTGTATTTTATATATATATATATATATTGTAAAAATATATATTTTGAAGGTGCTACAGTTGATCTCAAGAAGCACCCCCTTGCCGTGAGCACAATATCTCTGGACAGGATCATTTGACTTATAAAACAAAAAACATATCATTTGTATAATGCATTATCTTGTAACTGATCGAAAGAATAAGCAGAATAATACTTTTTGAAAAAATTACGGGTTCTCAAAACAAAGATCGATTTTTTATAAAAATTTATGACTTAATATGTTTGTAAAATGGAAAATATTTATCGGTTAGAAAAAAAACCTAGATTAATTATTAAAAAATATAATTAAAAAGCTTGTTTTAATATTTGAGACTGATCGGTTCAGCCGTTCCCGAAAAATCTTAATCACCCACTTTAAGAATACAGTTTTGAGTAAAACGTGTTTCAAGTTTCAAAAGCACGTTACTTATAGAATATATATATATATATATATAAAGATATACATATATTCCCAAATTGTATCTAGGTATCTAGTCGTCTATTCCAGGGCCACGCCCCTACTGCAGCTTCTAATAACTCTGCTTGGCTTTGTGTGCGGAAGATTCCTCAGCGTTCTTCGGTCGGAGATCACAGCGCGGTGGTCATCCTCTCTTTCGGCATATAATTCACATTGGGAACAAGTATAATTCCTGTTGCTGTCAAATAATGCAATACTGATGCTGTACTCTGATTGAATATGCCAGCAGCTATGTATGCAGAAATTTTAATTTTTCGAACCAGAAGGAGCTATTTTTTGGAGACATAATATTTTTTCATTGCTGAGATCTGTATAAATCGGATACACAGCCTCAGCAGCATATTGGGGTGAGGGAGATACTACAGTAGCGGTTCTCAACCTTTTAACGTCGCCCCCCCCCAACAAAGGCAAACTTACGGTGGCGCCCCCCCCTCACATTTTTCAGCATACATTCAGTTTCTCAATCTTTAACAATGAACATCGAGTCGAATTTCCTACAAAATAATGTTGTTAGTAAAGTTTGAATGAACATTTTAAGGGAAAATTAGTATATTTTTGAGTAAAAATGAGAATAAATAATATGGTTTTTTCTTAAACATGCATCACAACTTGCTCTTTGGTTTTTCTCGCGCCCCACAGGTTGAAAAACGCTGCACTAAAGATAGCTGACGTTCCGGCTTTCTCATTTCAAGATCTCTGCCACGTCATTACGTGTGCGTGTAACTTAAAGAATATTCACCGGATTGACAAGAAATTTTCTGAGTGCTTAAATGTATGTACACTACGAATATAACATAATAAAACCGATATTTTGAAAAATTTACCCCTGCATTTAACCGCTTAATTACAATATGTCCATGTTGGCAGCTGAGCTGTTTTTTGGATGGAACGTTTAAATTTAACTGCAATTTAAGTATAGGCTGCTGTTACTTATCAAATGTACGGCAGAAAAAAAGAATCTAAACGAAAAGTGAGTTTTTTTTAGGGGTAGAGAAAAGAAATGCAAGCTGATACTGTTTACAGTAATTTAAAGGTCTTATGTAATGTGTTGAAATATACTACGTTTCGAATGCTCAATATCTAGCACATGTTGCTTTTTTGCCCTTCATATTTGAAATCATCATATCAATATGCATATATTTCATCTCATAGATATCATATAAATTGCAAAGCATTGAAAAAAGGGTTTCTCCGGTCAACGAGAAATTTTAAACTTTAAGTTAAAACTATAAGAAATGGAATATAATTCTTTACAGTTTAATTCAAAATGTGATTCCTAAAAACCCTAAAATAAAGTCACGGGCTTTCTTTCTTAATAATAGTCGCAGTTTTGGTTTAGGATTTTTAACTGTGAATGGCCATCATAATAATAGTTATTTTTCTTATTAGCTATCAAGTTTTATTTTCATTAAGATCAGTATATTTGAAAACCCACAAAATTAATTTGCCTCTACTTGTATTACTGTTTTCATAATATCAGCTCATATAGCTAACAAATAATTTTAAAGAAAGTTATTTTGGTGACTATCAGTTATGCGCTTTGCCATATTCAGTTCTGTACTTTTGGAATGAAACTATACAGACAATATTTGAAAGAACTGTCAAATTTCAAAGCAAAATAATGACATTTCGTATCTGGAGACATTGAGGATAATGAAAGTGCCAAGAGTAATAAAAAATACGATTTTCATTTGAGAATTTTGAAGTTAAGCATTAATGACTATGCCATTTTATTTCTCACCCCCTTTTTTCAAAATTGACTGAAAAATGTGTACCAAAAATGCGACATAAAAGTATGCGACATAATTTTACATATATTTAAACACTATCAGTTTACAACAGCTTTAATCTATTGTTACAATATTTCGTAAGCTGTAGAATATGCATCCCATGTATTTTTTACATATATTTAAATACTATTAGTTCACAACAGCTTTAATCTATTGTTACAATATTTCGTAAGCTGTAGAATAGGCATCCCATGTATTTTTCTATAAATAGGTTACAATCCTAAAAATTTCAACATAGAGTTACCAGACGAAATACACGAAAGATGAGAGATAAAATGACACAGTCAATTAATATCGTTTTAATATGGCAATAACGAAACTAAAAAATTAGGGGGTTCAGGGGGGGGGGTCTCCCCCTGACCAGGCTCGAACAGCCGAGTTTATATATATAGATATATTTTGATTCTGTGAGACTTAAAAGTCAAAATCTTCCAAATTTAGAGGATTTAATTTCATTTCATTTCAAGTGTCATACATTTCAAAGGAAACAATTGTTACAACGCCTTAATTCTTTGGCAATGTCATATGAACCTTTTAGAAAATCCAGTACTTTTCGGTTTTATTTATTTAGTTGTTTTTTTTTTGTTTTTTTTTTGATGGGTGAGGGCGATTAAAGACTATCTTGATAGTGATGCTCTTTAAAAGTCTACTTACGTAAATCGATAAATATATAGCCAAGACGGAGAAATACACCTTTTACTAATAAGAAAGTAAATCAGCAAAATATTTTAAGTAGTAATGAGGATAATGTATACATTTTTTCCCCAATAAATAAATGAATGAAATTTAGAGAAGCGAAGGCTTTTCCTTGTATGTACCTTAATGTATTTTTAAATGCAAATTTTCTTTATTTTAATTTGATTATGCACTCATTTCAAATTTTTAGAGATGTTAATGTTTGTGTGTTATAGCCTACACGAGGGGTATCTGCGTAGAGAATACCTTGGGTGGAGAACATTTTAAGGGTTTCTAACGCATATTCACGATACCCGTTAAGTAAACCTCCAAAATCTCGACAACCGCGCAATAAACCCGAGCCCGGGACCTACACACTCCAGGCATCTACCATTTTCCGTGTCTTATCCATTTTGCCATGGTGGGGCCCCAACTTTTCTAAAATGAATCAAAAAATCTTTAAAATATTGCAACTTTAAAAAAAAATACGAAAAATAAAATCCTATTAATTCCCATTCACTTCCAACAGCTCTTGCTGCGAAAGATTTGTAAGAACTCTGATGGATTCCAAACAGAAATTCTCCTTTCTAAAAGCTAGTCTTGTGTCACACAAACGAATTTAATCTACAAAATATCATGTTATTTAAACATAGGGGATTTTAGAACAAGTCTGCCTGTTAGGAAAAAGATTCACAGAATGTCGTGTTTATTTTGTCTATATATTTATTTAGCTTTACGTATTCTTATGATTATTTTTCTTTGAATCTCTTAGATTTAACATCTCCGTTGGTTCTTATGTTTCGTTTAATACCCCTCCCGTTTCGTGTCACAGAATAGCAAGAAAATGATGTAGCGTATGTTGCACTCTTCCCTTGATTCATAAATAGCATTATGCTGATTTTGTGGGGGAAGGATCTTGCGAATATGGTAATATATTTCTAGTTAAACGAAACGTTTAAAGCCTAGAAAGATTTCTTTTCTTCCTTTGACAGCCAATTCAAAGTTGTTTTCCAAGCGTTTTCCACATTTTTATACGTTCGGATAAATATAAAGATCATTGATGTTCCTTGATAAATCTTACTATCAATAAATTGTAACAGTAAAATTTTTAAAACTCACCAGAAAAAATAATAGGCGTAAGGGATAAATAATGTTGTGATATGGCACGTTGGGAAGGTTGTGAACCATGGTATGTTGCTAAAATATTCGTTGCCCGAATTTTGTAGAATACGGTGTGTAAACATACTTAAGGGGTGCGTTCAAAATATCTCCCGTAAGTGAGAAATTCGAGTTGGGAGTAGGATATGGATACGATATTTTGAAATACATGCACGGTTATTTTAGTCACAAATAAACACTCCCGTGTAACTCTAAAACTGTTCTAAGCCACTCCTTAACCGTACATTACTATTTCTTACATAAAGTAATGAATAAAGGCAGGTTTATAGATGGAACGGTTTGGGTGTTTCCACCGTTAGCGCTGCTACGAGTGATGAAATACCGTTAGCTGATTGGCTCTCTTCTTCAGTATCAAAACAGGAAGATGATACTTATCTTCTCTCTCCTCGCACTTTTGGTTTGCGTTTGTCATTGAAGGCGAAAAATCTCGAAGAGATCGCGTTAGCTCAGAGTTACGTTTTTCGTGGAAAACTTGGCGTTATATCCCATAGACCGTAGCAAGTAAAATAAGCGTAAGATAGACTGTATAGTTGCGTAGCAGCGCTAGCCCCCTACAGTATTGGACTTAAGGACTCGTATGTAGTAACAAAGAATATTCTGCGGTGAAATAATCTAAAAATCGCCATTCACGGAAAATATGGCAGTCACCGCAGAAAATATTGTCCTTCGAACATTTTAAGATAGAAATACACATGGGACAGACTCTCGTGGCTTCTAAACTCATACACAGCGGCAGCTGCGTTGGCTAAAGAAGAAAGATTTACAAGTAAGAAGGCAAAGAAAGTCACATGTTGAAGTCGCCTAGTAGATGAAATGTCTTAAACTGTTTATTTTTATAGCAGAAATTACTCGAACGTTTACTAGTGTCAATGCTCCGTTCAAACTTTGCGTATAGCACAAATTCTCAACGAGGTAGCGGATAACTATCTTTCTTTTTCTGTGGAACGTTTTTAGAACAAATCTTTTCTGTGAGATGTTATTTTGTTTGTTTATTCAGTCATATAAAAATATTTTCAAATTTATCAACTGTTATAACCATTAGACCATGAAAATATTTGTTAAATATTCAACATTTTTAAGGCACGCCCACATCTGTTGACCCATTTATGACTACTGTCACTTTTTTGGGACGGTATTTTCTCTATCAGTCGAAAACGTTATTTATTCTTGCTAGCCTTTATTCACGAGTATTGAACCTCAACTCCGCAAAATATTTTAACATGACCAAGTAGAATGTTGACGTTTCAGCTTTTATGCATAATTATTTTTTAAAAAATCGTCCCTTGTTCACGTCAGAAATTTATGTTATTGCTGGTGTTAGCAAAAATCAAAGAATGTCCCAAAACTATCTGGGCCCAAATGGGACAAAAAATGACCAGTAGCACTTGGTTTTTAAAGGGTTAAAATGACGCTTTGGGTCATGCTTTCATATGCAGTTCTTAATCAATGTACTCTCTCTTGAAATTTTGTAAAGACATTTTTGAAACACCATATATATTTTTGAATGTCTTGGCTCTCTCTGCTAACCGAAACCTTGCTATTTTTATTTATATGCATATGATTCAGTGAGCCTGATGACAGAATTAGTTTAAATAAATTCCTTTATTCTTTATACTTATGTTCTTAGGCGTGGGTTTCGTGGATATGATACGACCTGCGATTACAACTTCTTTCGTGAGGTAGTTGATTTTTTTTCGTCCGTTTTCGATATTTTTTTAAGAATCCGAATAATCTTTAGAATAAAAATAATCCAAAGCCTTTGTAAATTATGAGTTGAATTTTGAATAAAATAAAGCAAAAAAAATTGTAAAACTTGTTTATTTACAGACGTTTTGCAACCAGAAAAAAAAAAAATGTGTAAAAATTCTTTTTAAATTAAATTCTATCATTGAAGTAGCTCTTCAGGGTCCTGTTCGAAGTATATTTTAAAAGCTGTCCATTCTGACAGCGGATTCCAAATTAAAGACAACATGACGGTAGTTTAGAACTCGTGTATTTTGATCTATTGTATGATCTGGGATTAATCTAATCTTTAACAAATTCACAAGCAGTTAACTGCACGTTGTTCCATTTTTATTAATAATCAACTGAGTGACCTCCCTTTCAGCAAGTCCATTGGCTGCTTCATTTACCTAATGTCAAAGTGATGTCCTGCATAATAAGACTATATACCGAAAAAGTAAAGTGACCAGGAGTTGTAGTGTTTGAGAATCGAAGCAAATATCGAAGTTCATTTACCTTCGATGTTTTTTTTTCGCACCTTCCTTTATATGTATATTAAAAAAATCTCCTAACATTTTCTCAATCAGTAAATTTAACACTCTAACTGGCGGGCATATTAAATGTTTACTGATAAACATCTCAATTACGTCATTTGGAGCAAGTCTGTTGATTACATGCGTGCCGGAAAGCCCTATATTTCATGTAGAACAAAAATATCACAAACGGAAATAGTGGGATGGCACGAATCCCTCCCCCTTTAGAAAAGCAATGTAGAGATCCTACTTTATTTCCATAAAGTGGACATGAAATTCAGCCTATAAACCAAAAGAACAAAGCGATCAGCAGCAAGAGTGTGCCCAAGGGGTCCATTATAAAAATGAGACCTTATTAAAATTCTTAGGAACCACATATATTTTAGCAGAGATTTATTTTGAAACGCATCCAAAAATGCACTCTCAGCTCTTTATTTGTCCGTTGTCACAGAAAACGCTCTGTCTTTCACACTGAAAAATCTGAGTTCTTTAAAATTTCACGTTATCGGATCGTAACAGATTATAAAAGAAAAGAGATTGTCTGTTAGGGTAAGAGTATTCAAAATAAGTCACTTTATTTGCTTATATATTCATTTTTACATACTGCCTCCCCCCCCTCCACATTCCTGCATTTCACGTCTGAGCGAGTTCTTACGTTTCGTTAAAGTGCCCGCCCATTTGGGAAAAAAAGTTTCGTTAAATATCCCCATCGCTTTCATGCTCTTAAAAGGAGAAGAAAAATAATGTCTAACATATATTCCATCCCCTGTCCCCGCATTTATAAACAATATTAGGGTGATTTCTTAGAAGGACAGCTTTACGAATATGGTAATATGCTCGGGGTAAAAAGAAATATCAGAACTATTCATTTCCTCGTTTCTGTTCTTTTCATTGACAGTACATTAAAGCTCCAATTTGTACATCCACAAAACATTTCCTGAACAAGTTTTAACACTTCATAAAATTGCTTTAAAATGTTTACGATCTCGGTCTGTCTGCCCGTGGTGTAGCTGCTGTTACGAGCAGTGATTCCCAACCTTTCCATTTTTATGGTCCGGCAAAAATTCGCAAAGTATTTCGTGGACCATCGTCAGGCAAATGAAGTAAACAAACGAAAAATGTAATCTGTTTATCAAATCAAGCGTTGTAAAAATATAGGTGTTAGTTAGAATGACAATATCTGCCGAATATTTTTTAATAAATTTGATATACGTGGACTGGTACAACACCTCTTAGATAAAGAATGCATTACAACTCCTATGTCACCAAGCTTTGACGTCATCATTTGGCCTACACTTAAAAGTTTTATCTTCACAAAATAAAACTATTCAAAATTTCTGGTGAACTTACTCATAAATAGCAATATTTTGATAATTTGAGATAAAAAATATAATTTTATGAAAAAATTGCAGTTTTTAACCGTGACGAATTAAATAATATGATAAGGAAATAGATCGAAATGAATAATTTTGTATGAGACAGGTATTTTAATTTTAATTCTTTATTTAAGATATTTTCTAATATTTGTAGCATCCACCAGAAATTTTAAATAGTTTTACTTTGTGAAACTAAAACTGTGATGACGTCATTATTTGAAGGACTAATGATCACATCAAAGTTTCAGTTGTTAGGCTTTCTATATGTAAGAGGTGTTGACTGGTACCGGTGTGTGAATTAGTGGTTAGAAAACGCCGATTTAGAACACTGCAAAAAATTTAGTGAAATCCACCAAATCTAGAACATATTCATATAGGTGCCAAGTAGAAATGGCCAATGATTGGATGAGTCGAATCTTGGTACTGAGTGGCTCAGTCTTTACACTCACTCTCTACTGATTCGAATCACAAGCCCTCAACTGTGGGGAAATACATTCCAAGTGCGAAGGGAAGGAAAACTTATTTTCCCTTTGCCGTTCCCAGAGATTTTCCCTTACTCTTTCAACTCTTTTCGACTCTTTACGACTCGATAGATGATTTGAAACAGCAAATGAGTGGGTGTGGGTGAGTTGGTCTCTGAGTTGGTGCAGCAACGAATCTTTACTGATTCAGTATTTCGCTCTGTTTCGGTGATTGTATACGATCGTTGAGATTCGTTAGTTTTTCGAATCTTCTATCGACTCAGAGTCGAAAGGAGTCGAAAAATGTTGAAAGGATGTTTCATTTATTGAAGTTTTTTTTTTTTCGAATCTTTGGTGTTTCATTTCTTGGTTGGTGGTCAGATTTACAGTTGTATTTGTCTGTGGGTGTGGAGTGGGTCGAACATCGTTTGCTTTTGGCGGGGGGCATAGGCGTTACTTCCTAAGGGCAAGAGGGGTCAATCCCCCCCCCTTCAAAAAAAATTAAGAAAATTCAAGTATCAGAGCTATTTATAATAATGATATTTTCTACAATCGGAAACATTTTGTCACCCCATCCAAATATTACATGCCAATTAACGCCAATGCTCGTGGAAGAGCGGGGGGTGTCTCACTTCCCCGCTTCCCCAAAAAGTTGTTTAAACCTTTTTCCTTCGGGGGGACTCCCTCCTTCCAACTTGTCTGGCTGGTTTAATATTTGTTTAAAATTTAATGAAACATCCCTTTTCTACTTTTAACTTCAATATATGTCCCCCTGCCCCCACCCTCAAAAAACAAAAAACAAAACAAAAACGGAACGTTAAGTTTTTACATGGTGGCGGGTTTTCATGTGAAGGGAAATAGAATGAAATAAAGTTAGGATTGTGCTTGTCACTTTTAATGAAGGATACAGGGGCGGTATTAAGCGCTCTCACAAAAGGACTTTGTAGTAAGCAAAATAGCATTTCGCTTTATTGCTGCAGATTTCGTTTAAGATATTTTTTTTACCTTGTTTGTCGTTTAAGGGGAATGATTTTATTTTCTTTCGTAATTCAGAGAAATACAAAATAGGGTCTAAAGCAGTGGCGTAGTTAGTGTTATTGACAGTGGCGTAGCCAGGATTTTATTTCGGGGTGGGCTGGGTATCAAATTTAAAGATAAAGTTCAATTGTAAGCTAAGTAAAGGGTCCCATTTATTGGGGTGGGCAGCAGCCCCTCAGTAGGACTGGACGAAAAATCGATAAATATCGGCATATCGGTTTTATTTCAACATCAAATATCCGATATTCCCATTTTCATTTCAGTGAAATCTCGAATTCGATAAAGGTCAAAAATACAGGCCGGCCAGGGGCGTAGCCAGAAATTTTTCATGGGGGGGTTATGACTACTGCAACTCATATATATCTATACGTGTGTGTGATAATGTAGTGAAGAATATACATTTTGTATGGCAAAAAATTCCTCATGGGGGGGGGTTATGACCCCCCTAACCCCCCCCTTGGCTACGCCTCTGAGGCCGGCGATAAGAAAATCCTGAGATCAATACCAGCTTGTGATGCTTTTGCTACTGCTTTCTCTCGGAAAGCTTCTTCTTCTCTCATCGCAGAAAAAACAGCTCCATGGTTTATTAGTCTAATTACCATAATTAATTAACTTATATCTCGGAAACTATCCACCGGAGCGCGTTTTTATTGATTCTCGGCCCCCCCCTAGACTCAACACCCCACCGATACTTAAAATTTCGAATGCTTTGACACCAAACTTAACCTTTTAATCTTACAGGCCCAGGGGGTCATACGAAGCTCCCCTATATTTTCAATTTGAGCATTTTAAACACTAGCCTCCTCCGGCGGCATCTACAAAGTCTGGAAACCATCCCAGAGCCAATTTCTAATGTTTGCGGTCCTTTTAAGCCTCAATCATGGTTAATTAGTCTAATTATCATAATTAATTAACGTATATCTCGGAAACTATCCATCGGAGCGCGTTTTTATTGATTCTCGACCCCCCCCCTAGACGTACACCCTCATCGATACATAAAATTTCGAATACTTTGACACCAAACTTAACCTTTTAATCTTACAGGTCCAGGGGGTCATACGAAGCTCCCCTGTATTTTCATTTCGGGCAGTTTAAACACTAGTTTTACTCGAGCAAGGAGAGAGAGATGCTAGCTGCCCGAGAACTCAGCGGAGAAGAAACCCGATGAATGGGTGAAGGGCGTTTAAATAGTACGGCTTTCGGCGCAGAGAGAGGGAAAATTTCTTTAGTTGTTTTATTGATTCAAGATTCGAATCACTGATTCGAATCATCGAAGTAGTGAGTGAGTTGAGATTCGAATCTGTAAAATGAGTCGAACCGCCCATCACTAGTGCCAAGTATTACGGAATATAATTAACCACTTTCTGTGAAAGGGAATTTTCTGTTTAAAATATAGCAAAATTTTGGAGTTAAAGATATGGTTTGGTAGCTGTTTCAGAAATTATTTTAAAAAATTACTGTTTACAAAAAGTGGTTTGTCATATTCCATAATCTTGGCACTTATGTATTCATTATAAAACATTACAACCAGAAAATACTATTCAACATATTTCATGTGAATAATTTATTAAAGTGTGGGCTATTGCTAATATATAATTGATACCATATCTCAAATTACTTGGTATGCGTAAGGTTCAAAAGGAATTAGTTCATTAACTCTGAGGAAGCCTGCAATTGAATCTGACGAATTGCGCTTAATAGCGCTGTCGCCATTAAAAGTCCATTTTAGAGACTTCCATTTATTCAAACAGAACGGCGAAAGTTATATCTGTACTAGCTCAGTGAACAGAAGGGCATTTTTAGTCGATTTTTCTTCAAGTATTTTGTTTTGCTTATTGGAATTGTTAAAATATGTCAAAACGGACCTGCATGAAATATTGCAGGTAGTCACATTCCATTAATCTCTGCAACCAATCCCACAAAGTATCAAAATATGTTGCTCTTTTAATTTATAGTCAAAAATCAAAATACAATGAGAATCTCTTTCCGTTGTTGTCATTTTGTTTCCTTTTAAAATTTCGGTAAGGGAGTGCTTCCCACATCAAGACATTTTCCTTTTTTTCTTTGAAATGGCAGGTTCAGCGATATACTTATAGGCTCGGCCGCTATGAAATACGGAGATGCTGGTCATTTCATTATAAGGGCGCCTATTAAGCTGACTAACGTTGACTCCTGAGAATGGTGTCCCAATTTTGAACGGATTCCAGAGATGAGATCTAGCATCTGGATAAACACTCTCCGGAGGTATCGTTTGAAAATGAAGATCATTGGAACCACGACAGGTTTTATATGATCAGTTAAATCAAATGCATGTGTACCAATTTCGTTTTCCTAGTGCTTCCTTTTATTCAGGTGTTTTTGAAGAAATGTGAAATACAGAACGAAAAACCCAGTTATTTAGTAATAAAAAATAATTTCACACTTTTTTAAAAATAACAGTGAAACCCTACTTACATAGATAAAAATTAAATATCTACAAGGATTTATAATAAAAGTATTTAAATCTATAGGAAAACAGTCCGAGTACATATTGTGATGCTACCGGGAAAATATTGGAGTAACTTGAAATTATTATGAATATTAAACGGTAACAGGGAACTATTTCGATGTTATCGAAAAATTTTTGTACCAGCAATTTTTACTTAGCCGTTTAAACTTAAAATAAGTTCGAACTTTTGATGCGAAACAGTACTGCTGAAAGTTGGCGACAGGAAATGTCCCGGAAAAGTTGGCAGATATGTAAAACGTTTATCCAGTACAGTTACTTCGAATTGACGCTGCTTAGTATTCAAAAAAGTCGTTGATGCGTTATGCGGCTCTTGGTGATACTCAAATATCTTACGCTGCGTTCAGTACAGATTACTCCTTAGAATGGGATATATGTATGTGTGTAAAAAATATCCACTAGTTGGCGCTCTGCATGGTTATTCTGCTAAAAAAAGAAAACTAATGAATTACGCTCAGAATCTAATAAATAAATGTGAGAAATTTTGTACAACTGCAGGGGGGGGGGGAATGTCCACTTGATTTCTATTTGATCGTCGTTCGTCGTTCAGCAAAGTTATATACACCATCCGTTTGCAAATAAAGCATACTTTAATTTACTATTAATTTAATTTGCATAAGGGTCCTTCTACATATTTAATTCTACATCAACTTTTTTTTTATCAAAGGCTACACTCTATTTTGTCTTCATTAAAGGAAAGAGAACCTTCAAATTACCCTAAATATATATTTTCACAAATTTTCTATTATAATTTCTGGAGACATTGCGAATTCTTTGCGCGATTTTAAGGAACTTTCTGCAAATTGAAAAATGCTATTTGTAGGTTCCGAACTTTCTGCCTTTCATTAATTTCGTTCGCAATAGTTAAAAGAAATAAATAATATTTACAGGGAAAATACTGTTTTTTCTACTCAGAATATCAGGAGTAAAAATTAGAATATTTAGTCAAAGGTCCAAATGAAATGTGACTCCAAAACTTCCTTGGTCCGTATGCATGATTAAAAAAAAATGAAAAACGACTGCCTACGATTTTGAAAATCTTTCTAATTTTGAAATTGTTATTGAGTATTTGAAGGTTCTCTTAGACAGGTGAAATGTTGCCAGGAGAGAGAATCTGTTTTCTGCTCTTCTGACTACAAGCATGAATGTTATTCAGCTACGGTCGAACTTGAATAATGATTTCATGGTTGAAAATTAATTTCTTTGAGTTTCACTATTAACACTATTACTTTTTAACCATCCCAACATTATCATTATATTTGTTATTTCACTTTCTTCATTTAATATTATCGTCTGCAGTTTGAAATATTTTTAGTAGACTTTTGGCGGTATTTTAATTTATAGTCAGATGTAAAGTGACCAGACGTCCTGCTCTTGTCGGGACAGTCCAGATTTTTACCTATATGTCCTGCTGTCCCCACAGAACCCTAAAATGTCCCGCTTTCCCATTCCTGTCCCGCCAAAGTTCTGCTTTATGAAAAAAAAAAAAAAAATAAAGGCAAAATAAATTGGGGATAAATTCACATGAAAATGATTGTGTTATTTACAAAGTTTTTTGTTATTTCTTTTTAACACCGTTTTTTTTTTCTTGCTGTAAATGATTGTTTTATAATATGTATTAATACATACCTCTAATCAAAGGATGGTGATTCTCCAGTTATTTTTAGCAAGCAAACTATTTCGCAAAGTTATCCAAAAATTAACAAAAAATTATTTGAAACCCAAGTTTATGTAATAGGCCTGTTTTATTTGTATATTCGCTAAATTTTTTTCAACTCATTTTTCTCATAAAAGTAAAAAATCAGATTATGTGTAGAAAAATAAATCTTGGGGAGGGGTGGGTGTTCAGAAGTGATTTTTAACACCCCCCCCCCTCCCCAACTCTGCGGTTTAGAATGTCCTGATTTTCGGTTCAGAAAAAAATATCACTTTAGTCAGACGAAAATTTGGACAGAATAATGTAAATTTTTGAGTGTTTGATAAAGAATGGGGAAGTCCAAATACCTGATGTTTCAGATGTTCAAAAAGGTCAAATTCATGCCTGAAATGTTTAGGATGTTATTTTTTCAGAAAAAGGCATTGTATTAGAAGACATACATCTACTGCATCTAATTATATACATGGAAAATACTTTATTTGAAAGTAAATAGTAGCGGACGCAACAATAGACGCTTTATAGAATCACCATCAAACAGTACAAACCTCCAATTTATTTGCTTCAAAATTTGTTATTTTTTAATACCGCTAACTTTTACTATTTTTGTGTAAGAGAGATCTAATTTATTTTATGCAGTTTTTAAAATACTGTCACTTAGTAAATTTATATATGGTTGTATAAAAATATGATTCCTTAACTCATGAAAATAACGCATTTTATTTAATATAAATTAAACTACTGAACGTAAAAATTTGCATTGCACAGTCATGTCATATTACTTTCTGCATCTACTTCCATGGAAATTCGGCTAGGTCGCTATTCATAATTTTTTAAAATAAATTTCATAATCCATAATTCATATTAATATTTTATTAAAAATTAAAGTAATAGTAAAGTATGTTGAGGTCATTTAGTTCGAATAGTTCGAATAAAAATCAGACCTTTATTATCAATGTTATATGAGATATGAATTAAAATACGAAAAAATGTTTTAATACAGGGGGAGGAGGATTTCGGAAGCTCATAACTCATTTTCAGTTCAAATTTATTGAAAATGGGTATCCAGGGTTAAAATGAGCTAAGTTTTTGAAATATGAACTGAAATCCAGGGGTTGCTATTGACGAAAAAAAAAGTTGGTGCAAATTTTAATACGGAGATGGCTCCTTATGCAAATTTTATGTATAGCAAATTAAAGTGTGCTTCAATCGTAAACGATTGGTATATGTAACTTTGCTGTACGACGAATGACGACCGAATAAAATGCAAGTGGGCGTTTTTTCCCCGAGTTGTACAGTTCGAATTAGTATTTTCTACTGTCAAATTTGCTGTTGTTTGATTCAAAGCGTCACCTAGTGGACTTCTTTTGAACCACTTCCCCCCCCCGTCCGAAATTTCTTGAGCACATCTCATGCATAGTTTATATACCAAATTTGGTTACAATTTGTTCATCTGTTTTATTTGTAGAACCCTGTTCATAGGGATTGATTAATAATACGAGGGTAGCCTTTTAAGTTTCTACAAAAAGAGAGAAGAAAAAAAAATTGGGGGGAACAAACTGTGTTATTGCTTTTCAAAATATTCCCCCTTAAGATTTATACACTTTTTCACCCGTTCAAACCTATTCTTGAAACAGTTTTTCCACTCTGAAGTTGATATCTCGAAACTTGGTTTTGGAAGGTATCAACAGCTTCCTCAGGTGGTGAAAATCCCTGGCCACGCATTTTTTGTTTGACTTAAGGGAACAAGAAAAAGTCGTTTGGTGACAAATCAGGAGAACATAGGCAATGATACATTAATTTGATATTTTTATCCTTCGAATAATCAATTGTTTCACGTGCTGTGTGGGAGCTGGCGTTGTCGTGATGAAGAATGATGCTTCGATTTTTGTTGTTTTTCCTGATTTCGTTGATGTCTTTTGGCAAACAAATTTCTGTTTACCATTTAGCGTTAACAGTTTTTCGATCCTCTAAAGGAATGGTTGCGATATGTCCTGTAAAGCCGAAGAAACAAGCAAGCATTTTCTTGGAAGTGCTTGATGAACAAACAACTTTCGTAGGATTCGGTTCATCTGGAAACACCCAAACAGTGTATTGTTGTTTAGTTTCCGGCTCATAGGAATATATCCAACTTTCGTCACCTGTAACGATGGTGATATACGGATTTTACAGCTCCCAATTTGAATTTTTTAAGCATTTCCTTACGCCAGTTTGCACGAGCCTCTTTCTGAACTTCTGTCAAATTGTGCCTAATCCATCTGGAACAAATCTTTTTAACAGCTAAATGTTCGTGCAAAATCGAATGTATTGCAGTCTGTGATATGCCAAGGGATGCTTCTATCTCACGATATGTGACATGCCGATCTTCTTCAATCACCTTGCGCATTGCATCGATGTTATCTGGAATCACTACCGATTTTGGTCGTCCTTCACGAGATTCATCACTGACGGACGCACGACCACGATGAAATTCTGCAAACCAATTGTAAACTGTCTTTTCTGATGGTGCTTCATTGCCAAAAGTTTCACGAAGTGATACTAAGCAGTCTTGTCGAGTGAGGCCTTTCTTAAAATCATAAAAAATCATCCAACCAAAACCTTCACGAGTTATTTCCATTTATTTTCATTCACTGGCTTCTTTAGAACACTCGTGTAAACAAAATACACAAGCAATTTCTATAATGCCACTGATTCCAAGATAAAAAATGTGAATTTACGAATATCCTGAAGACAAGTTTCTGTAGCGCCTCCTATTGGTCGTTTGTAAAAACATAAAAGGCAACCTACGTAGCATCCCTGTATATTAAATGTGCAATGTCACATTTAAGGATAACTTTTCATAACGATCTTTGAAAAACAGGAAATGTATTTTCTGCTGTGTTTTGTTTATTGGTGTAGAATAATCTAGCTTTTTAAAATTTTCAGAACTAAAAAACTAAAATAGAACATGCAGAATGCAAGCTGTTTTCGTAATGATATGATGCACTCGAATTTAGGTGAATGTTTTGATTTCGAAATTATCGAAATTTATGCGTATGAATATAAGTTCTAAATAACACACAGTCATCTGTTGCAAAGGAGACTTACCATTATTTGAGTAGGAACAATGCTTTCGGGACAAATGTGTTCCATGTGAGGAACAAATAAAAATGTTTTTCTACTGCATGATTACATCCTGGTTGTGTTATTTAATGCGGAATGTTAAATGTAATGTGGAAATCCAATTTATCTGAATATTTCTGTAATTTAGTGAAACTGTGAGAAAAAAAGAAGTTAAATTTCTATATTAAATATGAATTTATTATTAATATTGCTATTATAATTACAACAATTCAATAAAATAAAAGTGCATTTTAATAATAAATTGCTTTATAATTAAAAAAATCTGGAGTGACTCCACTCGTCTTTCCGAACACTTACGATTAAGATCATTACCAAACATTTAAATAAATTTTAATCGATGAATAATTCAAACATATGTACCAAATTGAAACTCAATCGAATGCACCGTTTAAACGCTTGTGCACTTTCAAGAATTTCTCCCCATATGCCATTATGCCATAATATAAAAGATATTTTTGTCGTTGCCCTGTAGAAAAACTATAAGTCTTATACACACCAAAATCAATACTGGTCTTAAGATGGTTATTTATAACATATATACCCAATTTCAGCTCAATCGAAGCTACCGTTTAAACGCTAGCGCACTTTCAATTATTTCCCCTCCCCAGTAGGCCAGAATGAAAAAGAAATATTTGTCGTAGCCCTTTAGGAGAACTATAAGTCCTATACACACCAAAATCAATACCGATCTTATGATGGTGGTTTATAACATATATATCCAATTTGAGCTCAATCGAATGTACCGTTTAAACGCTAGCGCACTTTCAAGAATTTCCCCCATAGGCCATAATGTAAAAGAAATCTTTGTCGTAGCCCTGTAGAAAAACTATAAGTCCTATACACACCAAAATCAATACCGGTCTTGCGACGGTGGTTTATAACATATATACCCAATTTGAGCTCAATCGAATCTACCGTTTAACCGCTAGCGCACTTTCAAGAAATTCCCCCCATAGGCCTTAATGTAAAAGAAATCTTTCTTAGCCCTGTAGAAAAACTATAAGTCCGATACACACCAAAATCAATACCGGTCTTGCGACGGTAGTTTATAACATATATACCCAATTTGAGTTCAATCGAATCTACCGTTTAAACGCTAGCGCACTTTCAAGAAATTCCCCCCATAGGCCATAAAAGAAATCTTTCTCGTAGCCCTGTAAGTCCTATACACACCAAAATCAATACCGGTCTTGCGACGGTGGTTTATGACGTGTATATCCAACTTGAGCTCAATCGAATGCTCCGTTCAGGAGCTATCGTGTTCACTCACATACACACAAACACACACACATACACACATACATACGTACATCTCGTAAAAATCTGGCGTGACTCCACTCGACTTTCCGAACACTTACGATTAAGATCATTACCAAGCATTTAAATAAATTTTAATCAATGAATAATTCAAATATATATACTAAATTGAAGCTCAATCGAATGTACCGTTTAAACGCTAGCGCACCTTCAAGAATTTGTCGTAGCCCTGTAGAAAAACTATAAGTCCTATACACATCAAAATCAATACCGGTCTTACGATGGTAGTTAATAACATGTATACCCAATTTGAGCTCAATCGAATGTACTGTTTAAACGCTAGCGCACTTTTCAAAATTTTCCCCCATAGGCCATAATGTAAAAGAAATCTTTGTCGTAGCCCTGTAGAAATACTATAAGTCCTATACACACCAAAATCAATACCAGTCTTGCGACCGTGGTTTATAACATATTTACCTAATTTGAGCTCAATCGCATGCCCCGTTCAGGAGCTATCGTGTTCACTCACATACACACAAACACACACACACACACACACACACACACGCATACATACATCTCGTAAAAATAGCATAAATGAATTCAGAAGACCTCAAAACGTGTAAATACACCAAAATCTCGAATTTGAATTTTTTCATGATTACAATACTTTCCTTACATGGTACATGTTCGGAAAGTAAAAATCCAGTATCTTTCTATATTATGAGTTGAATCTATATAATAAAACAAACTGTAAAATGTCAGTCGATTAGTTAGTTAGTTTGTCTGTGTATCGCGTAGCTCCTATACGGGGGGTCCTAGACCTACCAAATTTTGTATGGAAATTTCCCAAGACGGGTCTCGGGGTCCGACATACCTCGAAGCGATTTTTTCGAAATTCGAATTATTTTAGGCGATATCGATAAAAAAGTGGGTCGCCAGAGGCTGCTACTTTTGAATAAAACAGAGTAAAAAATAATTATAAAACGTATTCATTTAAAGACTTTTACAACCGGAAAATATATTTTGTTATTTAAAAAAAATGTAAATTAATATATGCATTGCGGTGTTCAGTTTTAAACCCTGTTCCTAAATGTCTTAAAAATAGCTGTCACTTGCGATAGCTGATACCGAAAGAAGGATAACGTTTGTACGACATTAATGTTTAACCCGGATTTTTCAAACTGTTGTGCTGTTTCTCGTAGTCTATTTATGTCTTGTGTTGTAAGAATTCAAACTAACATATTCTCAAGCAGTTAACTGAACGCTATACGCTCGCTCCGTATTTATTAACAACAACTCACTGAATTTACAAGGGGCAAGTCAACGCCTCGTAGATATAGAAATCCTTACAACTCCTCCGTCATTAAGTTTAGACGTCATCACTAGGATTACATTTAAATGTTTTAAAGTAATTAAAAAACTTTGTAAAAAACACACATAAGAAGTAAAAGGAAAGAGGATACGCGTTTCGTTCAAAAATTGTTTTGAACTTCATCAGTCCAAGCCCTTCGACGTAAAGAACACAGGGAACTGAAAAGAGAAAAACAAGCAAGATGTTGCCACAAGGGGCAAAGAAAAGTCGAACAAAACCACGGAGAGGGGAGAAAAAAAAATTTAAAAAGGGGGATAAAAAGGAAAGGAAAGAAGCACAAAAAATACAGAAATAAAAAAGGAATAAAGAAAAATAATAAAAAAGGGAACACACAAGTACAAACACACACACAAAAAAGAGAAAACAGAACAAACAAACAAAAAACAAATAGCACACGTTTTTTTTTTTTTTTTTTTTAAATAAAAACCACGAACAGGACAGCACAATAAATATATATATAAATAATTTTTTTTATGTGTGTTTTTTACAAAGTTTTTTAATTACTTTATCGTTTAACACCAGTATTTTGAGTGTTTTTTCAATTTAAATGTTTTATTTTCACAAAATAAAACTATTAAAAATTTCTTGTGAATTTACAAATGAATAGCAATATTTTAATAATATGAGGTTAAAAAAATATAATTTTACGACAAATGACAGTTTTTCACCATGACTAATTGAACAATATGATAAGGAAATAGATCATAACGATTAATGTTGTAGGTGAAACATATTTTCATTTTAATATTTATTTTTTTCTATTATTTTTAGCATTCACCAGAAATTTTAAATAGTTTTCTTTTCTGAAATTAAAACTGTGATATCGTCAACATTGTTGGCCTAGTAATAATGTTGAAGCTTGGTGACGTAGGAGTTGTGAGGCTTTCTAGATCTAGGAGGCGTTGATCAAGTCCATTAGTTACTTTTGTTTACCTAATGTGAATGTGAGGCCCTGCACATTAAGGCAATAAATTGAAAACCAAAGTGTGGTAGTGCTGAGAAGTAAAAGTTTGTTTATCGATGTTTTTTCTCATAACCAATTTTATATTTAATCTTTTAAAAAAAAAAATTCTCTAACATTTTTCTCAATCAGTAAATGCAGCTCTATCCGTTGGGCATATCAAATGTTTCCTAATAAATATCTCTGTTACATCATTTGGAGTACGTCTGTTCTTTACTTTAGCCTACAACAGGGTTTCCCAACCTTATTAGCTGGCGGACCCCTTTCTCAGGCAAAAATCCACGGCGGACCACTGTCAGTCGGCGATCACGCGACCCTCCCCCCCCCCCCCATAGTTTTCAGAAAGTCGAGCACGCACTAAACTACTTGCGGGTCAACACTTGGGAACCGCAGCCGCTGTTGAAAGGTGGCCACGGACCCCCTAGAAAGAGCCGGCGGACCCCTAAGGGGTCCGCGGACCACACGTTGGGAAGCCCTGGCCTACAAGAAAGCCCTGTAACTTTATGTAGAACAAGCCCATCATTGACGTAATAAAAGAGGTGGGTGTAAGAAGGGAGACGCCCCCTCCCTTGAGAAAAAGAAGTTACATAAAAAATGTATGAGATACTTCCATAAAATGAACATAAATTTCAACTAGTCGCCCCACCCAGAAAATTACGTTAATTTATCTATAAAGCTTATAAACAAAAAACCATAGCGATCAGCAGCAAGAATATACCCAATAGGTCCATTATAAATATGAAACCTTATTAAAAATATTAGGAACCACATGTACTTTTAAGCAGATTTGTTTTGAAACGCAACCAAAAACACATTTTCTGTTCCTTCTTTGTTCATTGTCACAAAAAACGTTCTGTCATGTCACTCAAAAAGCTTCCCTTCTTAAAATTTCACGTCATCGGAACATAACAGCTTGTAAAAGAAAGGAGATTGTTTGTTAGGTGGAAAATATTCAAATTAAGTCACATTATTTGCTTATATATTTATTTTTACATACTGCCTACCCCTTTCTCACTCCTGCATTTAACGTCTGGGCAAGTTCTTTCGTTTCGTTGCATATCCCCGCCATTTCATGCTATCAAAATGACAAGAAAAGTAGTGCCTAATATATATTCCACCCCTGTCCCCGCATTTATAAATAATTTTAAGCTGATTTTTTTTTAAGGAGGTCTTTACGAATATGGTAATATACTCGGACTAAAAGAAACTTCAGAACTGTTCTTTTTTCTTTATCTCTTTTCATTTTATTGACCTATTAAGTCCAAGTTCCGATTTTTATTTCAACAAAACATTTTTGGAACGACTTTTAACACTTAGCAAGATTATTTAAACATTTGATATGGGATGGTTGAGCCGCGAAACAATCTTGTTTCGGAGCTGTCAGTGCTAGTCGCAAAAAAATATTGGTTAAATTGTTTCAAAGCTGAAAAGGTGCAGCCGTTTCTATTAATAGCTTTCCAACTACCAGCAGAATAGCGGTCGATCGATCGGCTGTACCAGGACACTTTTGTAGCTCAGTTGCTAGTTAAATGGATCGATGACAACGGTTGCAATTTTTAAGCGTTGGGCAGTCTATTCAGTTAGTCTTCTATATGATTTCGCTTGGGTTAGTATTTCTAGAAGTGAAAACGTTGCTTTGCCTGCTATTCATCGGCATAAAATGGAAATGAAAGCTTCAAGTTTGAACTCGCGTTTTGTGTTTTGATATCTTTCACTTCATCTGTACCATCGGTAAATCGAATACCGAACTCTAGTTATCATGAATTTCTGGTCTTTCTCAACGAGGTAACAGCGATCAGGGCGTTATACCCGTGGGTAAAAATTTGCTCTTTGTTACCTCCATTGTTTAGATTACATGACAAATGAACTAAGAAGTCGAAAAGATGTGTTTTTTTCCCAAAAACTACATAGATTTTGCTCAGAAAGGAATTTCCTCATATTTTCAATACCTACTTTTGGCAATAAATATTAAGACTCTCATGACATACAGGACGGCTACAATTAAACTTCCTTTTCTAAATGTCATCTTGCAACTGAAACGGGTGAGCCGATTGCCACAAAATTTCTTACGTAATGGCTAGGTTCACGGCGCCGTGGAAAGTATATTTTCATGGCGTGGGCAGAGCGACAAAAAGTACGTCACAGATCACATGGATTCTTTTTGTTTGGTGTATTTTCACGCCAACTGCAAACTAGCTGGTGTGTTACGATGAGCTCTGTGAATGCGTGGGGATTTCGCCATGGAGGATGTATTTTCACGTACTCATTTCGGTTTCCAACACGTATTGTTGCTAACTATTTACTTGATTTTAGTATTTCATCGACAAATCGTACCGTCACTTATTCGCAAAATGTAATTTCTTTTTTGCAAAAATGATTTCTATAATATTTTGGCGATACCTTGCTTTAATTTTTTTTTTAATATATCATTTTTAGGATACCGTGCATTCTTTGAACAATATCACTCCCCCCCCCCCGAAAAATAATGCAACTTTAGCTGTGGATTATTTAAAAGCCAGTTAGCAGAATTATTTTTAAATTAATAATTCATATGTATGT
Source organism: Cheiracanthium punctorium (assembly GCA_038373885.1). Lineage (NCBI taxonomy): Eukaryota > Metazoa > Arthropoda > Arachnida > Araneae > Cheiracanthiidae > Cheiracanthium > Cheiracanthium punctorium. The sequence continues at coordinate 214,783 of JAWZYV010014507.1, read as the reverse complement.
CGCAATAAATATTTCAGATTATTTAACAATTCTTTATTTTACATTGATTGCTAGTAATTTTTATGCATGCAGTACAAATAATATATATGTATCTAAAATCTTTGCTGGTCTTGATATCACAGTTTACTATAATGTTCAATACGCAACATCCATTCATAGTTAATTTATTTAGCAAATTTATTTTTCAATTAATAATTTAAAACTAGTACTGTACACCCGCTCAAAAAATATTTGAGCATTAGTCAAATTTCTTAAGCCAGTTTCATATTTAAAATATTGCTCTCCGCAAAAATCAGTTATGCCGCATATAATAATGACTAATAACTTCCCATATCTCTAAGGCATTCGAGAGTGCCTCCAAGTTACAATTGGAGAAAATCGTCAAAAACTCTTGACCGCTAGATTCACAACCGTAGAAAACGCCCGAATCCGGAAACATACACTTCAGATATCTACCGCTGTTGGAGAGGGCTCTGTTGTGTTGTGTTACTATAAAGCAGTACGAGAGCTATCAGCCTAGGAGAAGGGAGTGCCTTGGGCGGAGGACTTTTCAAGCTCTAACGCATAGTCACGTAATATTTGTAGAAAACCACAGAAAATCACTGGCAGTTAGATTGACAGCCACTCGGTAGGACAGAAACCTGAATCTTCACACTTCAGCCATCTGCAAGGATTTGAACTCACAACTGCAGTACCGAAGGCCAGTGCCCTACTCATATGGGGATAGCTGACCTCCGAGCAGCTTAGATGAACACTTAAGGTAAAAATTCTACATATATATTAATGACTATGTCATTTTATCTCTCAACACCCTTTTTGTAAAATGTGTCCCAAAAATGCGACAAAGAAAAGCGACAGAAAACGCGACATAATTTTACATGTATTTAAATACTATTGGTTCACAACAGCTTTAATCTAGTGTTACAATATTTCGTAAGCTGTAGAATATGCTTCACATATATTTTTTTTACATCTATTTAAATACTATTAGTTCACAACAGCTTTAATCTATAGTTACACTATTTCGTAAGCTGCAGAATATGCATCCCGTGCATTTTTCTATAAATAGGTTACACTCATAAAAATTTCAAGATAATGTTACCAGGCGAAATACGCAAAAGATGAGCGATAAAATGACATAGTCAATTAATATCGTTTTAATATGGCAATAATGAAACTAAATAATTAGGGGGGTTCAGGGGGGTCTCCCCCTGACGAGGCTCGAACAGCCGAGATTTTATATATATATATATATATATATATATATATATATATATATATATATATATATATATATATATATATATATATATATATATATATATATATATATATATATATATATATATATATATATATATATATATATATTATGTAAATAGTGCCCAAAGCTCTTCTTTTTTTTTTTTTTTGGCCATTGCAAAGGTGCAGAAGGAACAACTATTTTTCCCTGCGAATAATTCCCCAATAGATGGACGAAGAACGCGGCGGAAGACGGAACTGTTGAACTGATCAAAAAATTTCGATCAATGTGATGTATACAGAAGTTGTATCGATCTAATCCTAGTTGTATGGATGTAATGTCTAGACGTATTCTTAATATCATTTTTCTGTAAATAATAAGTTTGTGAATGTAATTACGGTGTAATTAATCAAGATTCAGTAGCGGCTTCTTTTATTAAGTGGACGTCCTACACTACACACACACACGGTGTGTGGAAATTTTTATGTGTAACTATTTATAGAAAAATACATGTGATGCATATTCTACAGCTTACGAAATAGTGTAGCGATAGATTAAAGCTGTTATGAACCAATAGTATTTAAATATATGTAAAAAATGCATGTGAAGCATATTCTGTAGCTTACCAAATATTCTAACAATAGATTAAAGCTGCTGTGAACTAATAGTATTTAAATACATGTAAAATTATGTCGCATACTTTTATGTCGGTTTTTTATGTCGCATTTTTGGGACACATTTTTCAATAAAGGGTGTTGAGAGATAAAATGACATAGCCATTAATATATCGGTTCAAGTCCAAATGAATAATTTTGCTTTGTGAATATTCTTATTTGTACTAAAAACATAATTCTATCGTAAACGAAGAATGCAATTCAATGAAAATTTGGAATATTTTATTTAATTGGTACGGTGAGCAGAGAACGGCGAGCATTGGCATTGTTATGCATTATCAACATCGCATTTGACAACTATGTTCATAATTATATCGATTATGTATGCCCTCTTTGCTTGACGAATGCCGCCCATATCGTGCACTTGGCCTTGCAATAATTATGTAAAAAATATGTTTATTTATTTATTTCACATATGAAAATCTAATCCTAACTAATATTATAAATGCGAAAGTGACTTTGTTTGTTTGTTTATGACACTTTTACGCCTAAACCGCTGAATAAATAATGATGAATTTTGGTTTTAGATATAGATGGGACCCTGGAGATAGTTAAAGGCTAATTAAAATTTTAGATTTTTAATTACTTTTTTAATTATTAATTAAAAACCGTTTTTACGTTGCCATGCTTGGCGAGTTTCGCCCGTATCAAATGATTCATGTTTTGAGCTAACAAGAATGCTATTACTTCAATAAATAAGCACGTGCATCTGAAAACATTAAATAATACGGAAATTATGCCAAATCTATCTATTTATCTGTAATAATAAAAATGAATGTTCTACAGAAAGCAGAGCTTTGAAAATTTGAGCATGACTGAGCCCATAACTTTGATAAAGTGCATCTGAGGCTCAAAATTTTGAACTTTTAACTACTTTTTAAACTATTAATTAAAAGCCGTTTTATCGCCCGCACAAAATGAATGCTTTTGAAATAAGGCAGAAATTCTATTTGCAAAATAACATGCATTTGAAAAACATGGAAATTATGCTGATTTTATGCCAAATTAAATAGCATAAGTAAAGAAAAGGTACTTACGTATTATCCCGGCGGTCCGCCAAGACAAGCGATTTTTTGCCGAAATAAATGCCGGGCACATGAAATTATTAATGGTTTTGAATACGATTGGCAACAGTTTGGCAACTCATTTGACGAAAAAACAGTTTGGCGGGAATGACCGCCGGCGTAATACGTAAGTACCAAGAAAAGTCCAGATGTGTTTCTTAAAGTTCGTAAATTTCCAAATCCTACCAATAATATAAATGTGTACGTTTATGTGTTTGGGTGTTTTTGACTGAATCACACAAAAATGGTTGGAAAAATTTGTAATGAAGATAGCTTATCCCCTGGAATAACATACAGGCAACCTTTCAAGCATATCCCTACAAGTAACAATTCCCAGTTTCTGCTCGGCCAACCACCGGCATTCATCGCAACTCATCGCTCACCGAAATTCGGTACTCGGCCCAGACACGGAATTCCATCTAAAAACGATGATTGTTATGTGTGCGGCAGACACTGAACGGTCCGGTACCCATAAAACGATGCTCGGAACGATATCCGGCCTGAGTTATCGGGCCATATGCCTAAATTTGATCAAAATACGCTGAACTGAAAAGAAATTTCGGCCCGCATAACGGCCGAGCGGCATTCAGCCGATGAAAATTGGCGCATGCGCTCTGTTCATGCAACAGTCGAGCGATGGCAACATCAGAGTATCTACTGGCAGGCGCCATGTTTGTTTTCATAAGAATAGGAAACGAAAAAAAACTGAAGAAGTTTTTTGGTGGTGATTAGTCTATATTGGTACGTATAACTATCATTTGTAACAAATTTTTGTTATTTTTAATATAGTATTAGTCTAATATAAGTAAAGTCTAATAAAGTATTAGTAAAGTATAAGTTCACATCTCTGTAATTATTTTTTTCTCTTTTGATACTGTTGCATAACACTAATGGAATAACACTATTTTTTATTAGTATCTATTTCCTATCTTTACACGGCGTACAGTGTGTAATTACACTAGTTCATACAGTTAATCGCTTTTTAGTTTTAAGATATACGGGTAAATTCTTCATTGAATCTAATAAAAAAAATCATACTTCCGACCAAAGCAAGCTTATTTGGTACTTATGTATTTTACAGTCAGTCAGCCAAAAAGAGCGATTCCGTGTGCGTGTGGAATACGTCAGATTCATTGTTACAATGTAGTGCATTGCAATCCTTTGGGGAAAAAACTTGTTGGCGTGAATTATTGACGGTAAAATAAGTACCGATTATTTGCATCCGCTGACCATAAAAAAAAAAAAAAAAAAAAAAAAAAAAAAAAAATCCAAACGATGCGATTACTCGCCAAGATAGTTTCCAAAGGCATAAAGCGCAGATTCTTAGGGTTATGGAAATGAGAAGCTGTACAGCATTGATTTGATATTCAAACGACTGTTTTGTTTTGCTTTATAAACTTCGAAACCCGCTTTGATGAATTTAGATTAGCTTAGAAATAGTATACGTAAATACAGTGATTTTTTTTCTTTTTTGAAGCAGACCATGGTTTTTTTTTTTTTTTTTTTTTTTTTTTTTTTTTTTTTTTAAGCAGAACACTGGTTAATGATGATTTCAGAACCTGTGGATACTATAAACCAGACTGATACAGGGTGTCCCAAAAAGGTGGTAACGGGCTTTAATTCTTTATCTATTAGAAATAAGTGGACAGCGTAAATTGAGAAAAGTGTTCAAAATGAGGTCGGAAGTAAGACTCCGTTAAAAAAATTCCTCTCTTTAATTTTCAAAAACTTACACTTTCTACATTTTTATATGACCCTCGTACAAAAGCATTCCCATACACTAATGAGGTGAGGAACAAAATTTGGGAATTATATTTTTTAAAATTACATTTTAAGATAACCCCTCATCTTAGGATGATCGTTTACCCTTAGCGTTGCCATCACAACACAAACAAACAAACTGACATGAAATAAGACTTCAGAGGGTTAAAAAGTTGAAAAAAGAAGGGATATGTAAAAATCCGTCTTTGGGGTCATTTTCTGCATCCCGCAGTCTGAATCATGGTAAATTCTGCAAACGCAGAGCATGCAAATTGCTATTGTTGCTTCGAAACCCTCTGGCCAACTGCAGAGCGGGATCAGATCCTTTATATAAAACGAAAATGGCCTTAATTGGGCAGCTTCCTTTTTGCTGATCCCCAGTGAGGGGAATACCGACTTATCCCGGGTCTCCCTCCTAAATTTTTAACCAATTTCAGATGACAGCTGGATGACCTAAGAGCTGGATTGGTACCCCAAAGAGAGATATGGATTGAACATGGAAAACATTGAAGTCATAACACATTTTTCGTGCATTAATTCCCTACAGCGTACACAGTTTACATCAGCCTCAGTCGAGAAAGGAGTTTACCCTTCTAGGCACTGGCCAAGCAGGTGCTGCTTCCCTTTCGGAGTTCCAATGGGAACCGAGCTTAACCAACTGTTCTACTGCCGACACATGAAAAATTTCTTTCACCTAATGTTTTGCTGTCTTGAGCAAAATCGTGAGTGCATCGGGAAAATTTTTCGAGATACCGATGTGTTGGGGAAAACGTAGGGGTCTATTCAGAAAAAAACGTTTTCTAGAGAATTGAAGTAATATAAAGGTTGGAAATCCCTGATATAGAAATTATGTAAAAAAAAACATATGAAGCAGACTTACTCTGCATTTCCTATTCTTGTGTAAATTAAGTTCTAAAAATTTTCTTTTTTTCTCCTAGAAGCTGCTCATAAAATAAGATGTTTGAAGATGCTGCTGCAAAACTCAAAGAAAATACTTCTTTTGTAAATTATGTGTATGATATATTTTGTGTAGAATAATTTCAATAAAAATTTTTGGAATTTACTTTATTTTGGAATTTACTTTATTTTAAAAATTATTATAGCGATCTTATGTCTTATGGTCTATGCTTTTTTTTTAGAAACCTATTTTACAAAACTGTAAGCTAGGTTCCATAGGTTCCAGTGGTCAATAATCTTTTTTAAATTGTAAGCTAATTCAAGAAAGTTCGGAAAGTCGATTTCCTATCACAAAAAAAAGTCCTGATGTGAACTACACAGTTTTCTTGTATGGCTGTTAAACTTTACGCCTTCTTGATGCACTCTATTTAAATATATTGGAAACTGAAATGCGATACTTCAGTATCTCGTTAAGCGTAAGAGATATCACCAGGATGAGATTTCAGCATTGAAAACTTATTCCTGGCTGAAAAATTGGCATTTTTCTTTTCTTCGTCAGCTTGGCGACAAACGGCGAGATTTTAAGCATGACCCTTCACGCTTAAACCGAACGAGCAAAATTCGATCAGTCGGAGCGACTTTTGAGCCAGTTTTCAAAAGTGCGCTTCTCCTTTAGGAGCGTTTTTCGATCACAAGAGCTGAGCGAAATATAACAATAAGCGAGGAGGGGAGTTCTCAGAAAAAAGAGGGAGCGAGGACGGGAATTCTCTGAAAAAAGACCACTCAAAGAGCACTTTCGCGGAAATATCGGTAGGTTTCCATGGAAACGGATCGCTCCGCAATGTATAGTTTTTTTCGCTCTTTGGGTTTAAGCGTGTAGCCTGTGGATTGTAATCAAAAATAAAAGTGCAGAACCAAATATTACGACAGTCTTAAATTCAAAATTTCAATATTCTATGTCTAATAGTTTTTATTTTTATTCGAGATACGCACTTATTTTTAGTGCCAAAATTTGTAATATTGCCCCTAAATTTACCAAGCTTGGGGACAGTTGGCAATATTTTGAGCATGAGCTAAACAGAGATAGTTCAGGGATTTTTAATGTAAAAGGCATGTCCATCGACTTTAATGCATCGAAAGTCTTTCATATAACTCTGTAAATAAACTACTCAGCCAATTGGAATCAAAAAGGGACATGTACAACTATGTTTTAAGGCAATCCTAAATTTGAAATTTCTTCGGCTATTCCACTTTGAGTTAATCGAATTACACAAGAACATACGTACATCAATACATGCATACGAGCAGACGTCCCTCAAATTTAATCAAACTAGATCTAAAATGCAACATGCGTACGTACAGACATTACCAAAATACTAGTTAAAGCGAGTTCTGGGATTAAGGCCAATTATCTACACGAAGGACATAGGCCTGTGGATAGGGTGCCCTCCGTGGGGGGTTTTTCTAAGGTGTCTTAACCCGTATTTACGCTAAATTTCGGTAGAAACCACGGAAAACTCCGAACGGTTAGGTCGGCGGACGCGATCTGGTTTTGAACCAGATACCTTCCGTCTTCCAGTTCAGAGCGCTATGCGCTCGGACTAGTTAAAACAAATCGAACATGCTGTTGTTGTTGTTGTCGTGTCCATGATAGACGACGCTATCCATGGAAAGAGGGGTGCCAGTGCCCGAGTGCCCCCGAGGTGGTTGAACTTCTACTTATTGGTCCCTAATTTTGAACCGATTCCAGATGAGGGACCAACCACCACCTGAAATCGGCACCCCCAGAGGTATCGTTTAATAACTTAGAGGACATTGGATCCACGACGGATTTTACGTGCACCAGTTCCCATGAGCGTACACGGTTCCACAGCGGACGAGCCGAGAGGGAGATGGCCCTCCCAAGCACTGGCCAAGCCGGATGCTGCTTCACTTACCGTGTTCTTATGGGAACGGAGTTTAGCGCCCAGACCACTGCGGGACTATCGAACATGTAACATACGTATATAATTTCATACGTAGATGGAGTATACGACTATAGTACGTTAACGTATAGTATAGTTACGTATATAGTACGACTATATATGTAAATAGATGGAGTATACGACGTACCTACATGCATGCATATGCGTCGCGTAGTAAAAGTGTATTTCTTCTATACTATATTGCGTCTGCACTGCATTACCATATAAGAAAAATGCGATTACAAATACATTTCAAATATACAAGAAATCTGTAAAACACTTGTGAATGTTATCATTCAGATTGCATCGTAGGGACGGAAAGGGTTAAATGCATGTCAACATCACATAAGAACTTATCGAAAAGTGATACTCACGCTGGTGATTGGCCAACCTCACGCATAAAGTGAACGGGCTAGTTCCTTAAATTCGTGTTCAACCCGATGAAAACTCATCGGTTAGACTACTTCGGACGTTTCCACGTCCGAGGGGACATGAACTGCGTGTATCCGAGCACTTTCACAGTGGACGGCCCGATTTCTTCTCATCGGCTCAAGGCTACGTGGCCAGTGAAGGCCCGAGCAAAATTGCTAGTAGGGATAGCATAAATAATTCTTTTACAAAGACACTCAAAATAATGCTAATGCATTGCGCTCTATGAAAATTTTGTAGCTACTAAACCGATTTTAAAACTTTTTTCACTGATTGAAAGTCCTAGGCCTATATGGGGAATTCCTCTGTGTGGAATTTTCTAAGGGATCCTAGCGCGTATTTTCACGAGGTTTTGGAAAAAAACACGGAAAACTGCGAGCGGCTAGGTCGACAGCGCGACCGGAGTTAGAACCTGGCACCTCCCGCCTTCCAGGTTTGAGAGTAGAACCTCTTAGACACTGGGGGACCCTGAGTGTTATAGGCTACCTTTTATGCATACATCACAAATAGTTCTTTTACAGGGATACTCATAAGAATTACATTACGCTCTATGTGTATCTCAGTAAGTACTGAACCGATTCCAAAACTTTTTTCACTGATAGTAAGCTACACTATTCTTGAGTATTCTAGGCTAAAATTCATGCATGTAGCGCAAATAGTTCCTTTAAGGAACATTCAAAATAATTGTAATACATTACGCTCTATGGGCATCTCTTTAACTACAGAACCGTTTCTAAAACTTTTTCGCTAATAGAAAGCTGCACTATTCCTGATTAACATAGGCTAAAATTCATGCATATAGCATAAATATTTCTTTTACAAGAACACTCAAAACAGTTCGCAAATATTGTCGTAACTGTCTCTATTCGCCAAATGTCTGAAAAAAAATCTAATTTAGTAATTCTGCATACTCTCTTATTTTAAATGAAGTACACTACCATGCATTATACTTCATTTAAAATAAGTAAAAAGGCAAATAATATTTAAATGCAGTTTCTTTAGTCGCAAACATATTTGTTATTCACACATGCTCTTTCTTCACACATTCTTTCTCTCGGGACCTAATTCTAAAGCCGACGCGGACGAAGTCGCGGGTAGCTGCTAGTTATTAATATTTCTTCTAAAGTAGTTTCATTGAGATTATTTCTGTTGTCTCGGAAAATAAATTTCAAATCTTAAAACGCCCTTTTCCTTTCAACACTAACGTGTAGCTGGAGCTGCCAAACTACCAATCTGCAATCTTTTACAAGTGCGGCTACATAATTTTATTCTCTTCCCAGAAATCTGAAATTGACGTTAAATTAGAAAACAATGATAAGTTGGTGAATGCAGTGATTTCGAAATTAGGTAAATTTTTGCGTACGTTCTAAATAGCACAGTCATCTGCTGCAAAGGAGATTTACCATTATTTGAGTAGGAACATGCTTTTGGGACAAATGAGTTGTGTGAGAGGAATAAAGAAAGAAAATATTATTTTTCAACTTTGAAATTACATCGTGAGGGAATTATTCCTTATGAAATGGTAGATGTAATGTGGAAATCAAATTAATGTAAATTTTTCTGTATTTTAGTCGAACTGTGCTGAAAAAGAGATGAAATTTCTATATCAATCTGAATTTATTATTAATATTTGCCATTATTATTAAAACAACTCAATGTAATCGTACTTTTAATAATAATTTCCTTTATTATAGAAATAATCCAAATTCTTTCTAACTTATGAGTTAAATTTTGAATAAAATTAAAAAAAATATTTATAAAAATATGTTTATTTATAGATGTTTTACAACCGGAAAAAATGTATTGTAAATTTGTTTTTAACTTAAATAAACTACCGGTCGCATTATCTGCATATTTACTTTGCTACTATTTTTTATAAGACGCTGTCATTAACGACAGCTGATACGGAATTAAAGACGATGGTTGTGTTGAACTCCTACCTTTTTTCGCATAGTTGTAGTCGATTGTATGCTTTGTATTAAAAGAATATTAACTTTAACATATTGTCAAACAGTTAACTGAACATTATACGCTTGTTCCGTTTTATTTTACTAGTGAGTTGTTACGCTTGCTCCATGTCAGTGACGTCACATAGAGCAAGCCTATTGGTTACTTTACTCTACCTAAAGTCAATGTACGTCGTGCAGACTAACCTATAAACCTAAAACCAAAGTGACCAAAAGTTGTAGTGTTTGAGAAGCAAAAAAATTTGATGATTTTCGATGTTTTTCTCATACCCTATTTTATAGTTAGACTTGAAAAAAATCTCTACTCTAACATCTTCTCAATCTTTAAATTCAATATTCTATCCGGCGGGCATATAAAATGTTTACAAATAAACATCTCAATCTCAATGTTTACTGATCAACATTTAATCAGCAACAGAAAACCCTGTAATTTCATGTGGAACAAGCCTACCACTGACGGAATAAGGGGGGCTTGAGGGTGTGACCTCCCGCACCCTAGAAAAAATAAAATAAGAAATAAAAGTAAGAGATAATGCCCCACCCACAAAGTTGCGTTAATTCATCTCTGAAGCCTATAAACCAAAAATCAAAGGGGTCTTCAGCAAGAATATACCTAAGAGAATGTCCATCGGTCCATTATAAAGATGAAACCTTGTTAAAAGTGTTACGAAACACGCATATTTTTTTCAAGATATTTATTTTGAAAAACCCATCCAAAAATACATTTCCAGTTCTTTCTTTGCTCGTTGCCACAGAAAACGTTCTGTGGCAACTTCAAAAAACTTAGATCCCTAAAATTTTACGTTATCGGAACATAACAGCTTATAAAAGAAAAGAGAGTATCTGTTAGGGGAAAGGTATTCAAAATAAGTCACCTTATTTGCTTATACGTTTATTTTTACATACTGCATCCCCTTTTCCTCACTCCTTTATTTAATGTCTGATTGAGTTCTTATGTTTCATTAAATATCCCCATCATTTTCCAGCTTTCAAAAGGAGAAAAAAAATAATTATATATTCCATCCCCTGTCCCCGCATTTATAAATAATATTATGCTGTTTTTTTTTTTTTTTTAAAGGAGGGCTTTACGAATTTGGCAATACGTTCGAACTAAAAAGAAATATCAGAACTGTCCATTTCCCTCCCTTTCTTTTCTTTTCATTGATCGTAAATTCAAAGCTCCGATTTTTACATCTACGAAGCATTTTCCGAACTAATTTTAACACTTAACAACACTGTTTAAACGTGCTTATGATTTCGGTTTGTCTGCTCGTGGAGTAGCTGTTGTTGTTTAGAGCAGTGATTCACAACCTATTTCTGCTTCCCGTCGAAAATTGCTAAAATATTTCGTGGACCATTGTCATTCAAATGCAACGAATATTATACAAAAAATGTATTCTGTTTACTAAATAAAGCGTTCTAAAAATATGAATGCTAGAACGACAATATCTGCGGATGATTAATTTTAAATAAATATTTTATAGGTGGACCGATACTGGTCTATGGTTAGCGAACACTGACTTAGAGCCCGGTGAAAATTTAGTGAAATCTATCAAATATAAAACATATTGATTAACAAACGTTACGCTTCTAGAAAATGTACTTAACGATTTTCCATATGATCAATTTCTGAAGGCATTGGGAGTTGTGTATTATTGTTGCGACATACTAAATCGCTTAAACGGCTGTTACCATCAAAAGTCCACTTTGGAGACTATCAATTACTCAAAGTAAACGAAAATAGGGATAAGGTATCGAACGCAAAAAGTTTATGTTTCAATATATCGATTTTAGATAATTGAAACATCGATCCCAGACAGCACAGCAAACTTGCATCAAACTTGCAGCAGGCTTCATTTATCAAGTCAATAAGCTTGAATTAAGCTTGAAAATTTCAAGCGTGTAAGCTTAATGCATGCTTGAATCAACTGTTCTAGTTTACACTTGCCCAGCTTGCATTAAGCTTGACATTTCAAGCTTAAAAAATTTTCCTTAAAAAAAAAAAATTCTTAAATACACGGGGCGCCGGTCGGTGAACTCGCCCCACATATTTTACTTTGCCTCGCATTTTCCTCCTCTACGCTGAAATTACAATTTAATTTAATCTGTTTCCATCAAGTGTTCGTGACTGGAATAGAACCCGGGACCTTTCGGTTGGGAGTCGAGCTCGCTATCCGTTCAGCTACTAAGCTTCACGCTGATATGACTAAAGTTTGAAGTGAGTTATCACGCCGTTTTCTCGCCAGATTGATAAGTGGGCGATGTGTTATTTGTTTCTTTTATTTTTCCATGGGATGCATCAAAATTAAAATGTTATGTGTGATTTAGAGACTCTACTAATAGGGAAATAAACATAATATAAACTTAAATGCAGCACACGTTTTAAAACTTTCAGTACCGCAACACTCATGAGCAATACTGCTGGCCAAAATCGAGACAAACGACTGATTTTGAAATCAATTTCGTAGTATAATTGTATTTTATTCTGAAGAGTTTCCATATTTGGAAATATAGAATGGGTTTACTTACTTAACACAAATTTTGTGTTAAGTAATCTGAAATCAAAGAAACAGATAGTTAAACGTTACTTCGAAATGCTATATCACAGTTGGTAACATGTATGGAATACAAACACTTTAGTCATTTTTGCAAATATTTCTTAAAATAACGAAACATTGAAAATATATATTTTGCTGTTTTTTAATCCTAAAAATTCTCTTTACAAATGTGGTTAGTTATTTTCCTACATGTTGGTATGCTATATCGATATAGAGCATTTCGAAGAATTAAAAAAACATTTAAATTAATTTATACAAATGTAAATCTGAATTATTTTCATTGTTCATACTGTATAATTAAAAAATTATTTAACTTCTGAATTTTTTTATCCTTTGTAATTTTATTTTAAAATTACAAAAGTGTAAGATGTAAGATTTTTGGGCCCTAAAATCTGTAGGCCCAGGGCAGTTGCCCCGTTTCCCCTGCCGGTAATATGGCACCTGTAATAAAATAAAACACATCTTTACGAACTTTCAGCAAATTCGAGGACGCTAGACAATTAATGTCCATTCTCTTTCACAGATGGCGCCATCACTGCGCACTTTGAAAGCTAAAATCAAGCTAAAGCCAAACTTGCATTATTACGTCAAATTCAAGGAAATGTCAAGCTTGATTTAAGTTTATGTGCTGTCTGGGATGTTAGGAAGAAATCGGACAAAAATCATCGATGTTTAGAAAAAGAAAAGAAACAGTATTTTTTTAATTAAAAAAATGTTTATTTGACTTAATCTCTGTGGGGTACTATTTTCCAATACTGTTGAAATTTAGATTTTCTGGTTCGTTTATTTTATTGACGGATGAAATGGACACAAAAGAAACCTTTTTAAATAACAACGCTTTTAATCACGTCAGTTTTTATTTTAACAATTTACACATCTTTTATAACGATAAGCATAAACAGAACAACATCACGGAAAAACTCAAAGATATATATATTACTGTTGCCACAAACATTTCCAATTAGCCACAGTTATAACCATTGAGTGTGCACGTTCCTCAACATCCTCCCACCTTGCAATTTTCTATAATTGCAACATATTCCTTGCTCAGTTCACAGATCCAGCCAATGAGGAACTTTTACTCGTCTACCGACTCTGGTGGTAATAGGTTTGTCCGGTATAAAGGAGTCAGTAACTGGCTGAGGTATCTTTGTTTCATCACTCTGAAGATCCAGAGATGTTTCAAGAGGGAAGGATTTTGCAGGGTCTGTGATTTGATCTGGATTTGGGAACACTTGAGATTGATCATGCTGAGTTAGGTCTGCAGGACGAGCCACTTCTAAAGAATAGAGGTTTTGGACGGGTCTTATCTTTTCCCCGTGAGCCGTTTTTACCTTCGCTACTCTTACATGACCATCTGGGCCTGGAAATACCTGAACCACAAGCCCCAAAGGCCAGTTGATGCGTTTCTCCGGAGTTCCAATCAGCACTACATCACCCACTTGTAATGTGTCTCCTCTACGTTCTCCTCTATGGACTAACATGGCCAAGTATTCATTTCTGAATCTCGAGCGTAAATCAACTCTGAGCTTTTGTAGGTACGGTAAACGACGATTTAAGCTGTTACCATCAATAGTATCCAGATCATTGAAGGAAATGTGAAGGTGTTAAGGTCTTTAGCTCCGTCGTTTCATCCGCTATGTAGGTCAGTGGTCTTGAATTCATTGTCGCTTCGCAGTCACATAGTACAGTTTCTAATTCAATATAACTAATCGTTTTAGAGCCCAAAACTCGTCTTAAAAGCTCCTTTACCATCCGCACCAACCGTTACCAAAATCCTCCCCACCAGGCACCGGTTGGAGGATTGAATTTCCAAGTAATCTTCTCAATTGTTAAAAACTCTATTATTTTCTTCCAATTCAGTTCGCTTAAAGCATTACTGGCTCCCACAAAGTTGGTACCGTTGTCTGTATATATAACGCTTACTCTTCCCCTTCTGGCTATGAATCTTCTGAGTGCCATTATAAAGGAATCAGTTGATAAAGACTTCGTTAATTCGAAGTGCACAGCACGATAAATGGCACACGTAAAAATTACGATCCATGCCTTTTCACCTGACAACACGTAGAGTGGGCCAGCTAAATCGATACCGGTAACCTCAAAAACTCCAGCATATTTCATGCGGTCCTTTGGCAGGGGTGCGAATGGCGGCTCAATGGACTTTCCTTTGAATCTTCTGCAAATAACACATTTAGAGCAAATTCTCTTCACAAGTCGTCTCGCACCGACAATCCAATAATTTTCTCGCAAGTTGAAGATCAATGTCCTTGCACCTGCATGTTGTAATCGCCGATGTTTTTGTTCTACTAGGCGATGAACTAGTGTATGATTTTCTGGCAATAGGATGGGACACTTAAAGTCTTCGCTTTCTTCACCTAAAACCAGTTTAGTTCTTACTCGAATAAGTCCACAGCCATCCTCAAATGCATGTATACCCTTTAAGGTCTTACCATTTGCATTATGAAAACTCTCAGCTTGTATCAAATATAACAACCTTTTTTCTGCAAAACTCACTTCTTCTGAGGTTAACTCTTTACCTTTTGCATTTTCCCCACGGCGAGTGATAATAAAAAATCTAAAGATCCAAGCTAACACCCTCACATTCTTATAATAGCTAGAAAATCGAGTAAATGCATCAGTGAAGTTCGGGGTCATGCAGGAAATGCTAGAAACCACGTTTTTCCTTCTCTCTGAATCGACTGTTTTTTCATCTACTTCTGCCACTTCATACATAGGCCATTTATTTTGCTCCTGTTTAAGCCAGCTGGGTCCCTCCCACCATCTACTCTGTAGCAATGTTTTGGCATTACACCCTCTAGAAGGAAGATCTGCTGGATTGATTGAACCCTGTATATAATGCCAGTCTTCAGGATTCGTGCATCTTCTTATTTCAGCAACGCGATTTGCCACGAAAACACTCCAGTGGGAATCCCTTTTTATCCAAGTCAAAACTGTAGATGAATCACTCCAAAAGTACGCTTGGCACTTTGTCAAATTGAGAGCAGAAATGACTTGGCAATACAAACGAACAGCTATAAGTGCCCCAAGCAACTCTAATCTAGGAATAGTTACTTCTTTGGTAGGCGCTACCCTTGATTTACATAATACCAACTGTACCGAAGTTCTGTCTTTAAAAGACGCACGCAAGAAAATGCATCCTGCATAAGACATCTTACTCGCATCACTGAAACAATGTAGAGTAATAGAGCATTCATCAAAGGGTCCCATCACAAGTCTTCTCGGAATTTTACGATAGCTCAAGAAATGTACCCTTTTGAGCCAAGCTTGAAACTCTTTCTCTATGTTTTGTGGAAGATTTTCATCCCAGGAAAGTTTCATCTTCCATGTTTTTTGCAGAATCGGTTTTGGAATTAACGTTGTCGGACTAGTAAATCCAATAGGGTCGAAGATCCTTTGTGAAACTGACAACAGAGTTCTCTTTGTATGGACACTCTCAGAAAAGGTCAAAGGGGGTAAACTGCAATAAATTTCATCACTTTCAGTGTCCCATGAGAGCCGTAGAATTGAAACGAACTTTTGATCGGAAGTCATGCTCGTGCTTCTGAACGGTGCAGCAATCCACCTTCTAAGGTCAAACCCTCCTGAAGACATCAAAGTTCGAGATTCTTCTTTGAATCTGACTACTTCCTCTCCTGTTTCGAAACTGGCAACACAATTGTCGACATAGAATGATGCCTTCAATCTAACCACTGTTCCTCTTAAATCCTGCGGAGCATTATCCAAATGGTGGGAAATTGTTGCTCCCAACAAGAATGGACTTGAGGAAAGGCCGAACGGAATACGACAGTGCCTATAGGTAACTATTTCGTTTCGACTAGCATCCTTCCACCATAGGAATTTCAAGAAGTCTCTGTCCTTAGCACACAAGCTAATTTGCAGAAAAGCCTTTCTTATGTCAGCGGTAACACCAATTGCACGTTGTCGGAATTGCATCAAAAGGTTTGGAAGGCTTTCTATCATATTAGGTCCTTTTTCAAGGCAAGCATTTAAGGAATTACTATCTTCATCCTTTAACGACGCATCGAAAACAGGTCGAATCTTTGTAGTCAGACTGGAATCCTTGATTACCGCTTGATGAGCTAAATAGTGACCCGTGGCACTATTTTTTGGAGCTATTTCTATTATACCTTCCTCGTGCCAGCTTTTGATTGCAGCATCGTATTCTCCAAAATATCCTATTTTCTGAAGTCTTCGGGTATTAGCGATAAGCCTCTTCTCCGCTTTGGCTTTGTTATAGCCAAGAATCCGATGGCTATCCTTCCAAGGCAAACAGACTTCATATCTATTGCCTTCGATTACTTTGATATTCTCTTGAAAGTAGTTGACAGTTTCAGCATCTGAATCCTCTTTTGTCTTTACTTCTACCGGATCTTTTATGCCAATTGTCTCTAGATTCCAAAGTTTAGTGAGATCTAAATAGCAAAGTCCGACGGTATCGAGCAAGGTAGCTTGATTATTCACCGGGCCTTGTAGTGTCCAACCGAGCTTTGTTTCAATAGCAATGAGGTTTTTATCGATCTGAAGGACATTATTTTTCATCAATTGCCCAGAATAATCTGCTCCTATTAACAATCCGATCTCTGGAGCATCTCTTCTAGAATCATTGATTTTAATCTTATATTTCCGAAGTAAGGAACTTATATGTTTGAATTTCACCCTTGGAATGCATCCGCAAATTTTTTCTTTATCTAGAACCGATAATTCGTATTTAAATTCGTCTTCCATACTTCGTATCTCTATATCAAAAATTCCATGTGCCTGAGGCTCCGTTTTAACTCCTCCAAACAGATTGTGACTTAAAGTCTCCTGATCTGACGGATTTAAACCTAGGCTCCTTACTATGTCTTTCCGTACGTAAGATCTTTGTGAACCACTGTCAAAAAGTGCTCTCACAAGTTCTGTTTTCCTTTTATTAACAATCTTCACCATTATAGTTGGCAGAAGTGTTGTTTGTATTTTTGGGTTAGACAACAATGTTTCACTGGTTTCATTGGAAAGTTTAGGTTGTTCCCTTTTAGGATTTTTGGAACCTTTTCATTCTTTGCACATCACCGTGACATGACGTTTGTTACAAAATAAACATTTCACAGAACTTTTACACTTTTCGGAACTGTGCCCAACTTTTAAAGAGTTAAAGCAAGCCTTTTTCTTCCTTAGTAAATTTTTCTTATTCTCCAGTGAGAGATTGTGCAGCTTAAAGCACTCGGAGGAACTATGTGTTTCCTTATCACACCATATGCAAGATTGAACTGGTTTCTTCTTTGAGTCTCCTGTATAAATATAGGCAGCTGTGGTTGGAACAGAGCCAACTTTGTCTGTAGTAGAAAAGCCTGTACGTGCAAACTGAAGGCGCTCTTCACTCTCAACTTCAATACGTAGAAAATTCAATAAATTTTCTAAGTTTTCAGTATGTGCGTTACTTTCCTTTTGCTGACGAGATCGCTCCCATGCCCTCAGTATTTCTTCCGGTAGTGTAGACTCTACTAGAGGGTACAGCATCGCTGCATAAATTTCACTTTTTACCCCTAACGTCTCCAAAGCTCTCAGTTGAGTTTTTAACTTATCATATAAATTGGATAGAGTCATACTTCCATCTTTCGCTGCTTGAGCTAAAACCAACCGTAAAAGTTCGCGAACGTAGATTTCTACCAGTAATTCATCGCGAGCAAACCTGGATTTTAGCTGCTTGATAGCCTCTTTGTAGTTTGCCCCTGAGGGAGGGTAACTATCTATGAGCTCTCTTGCTGGTGAACCAATGACAGTATCCTGCAATAAGTACTGGAATTTATCGTCATAATCTATATTTACATCTTCGTCTATTTTCTTAAATTGTCCCCAAAATCCTAACCAATTTCGGGTTTCCCTATTAAATTTTTGAAGCTCCAACTTCGGGAGTTTAAAATTTCTCTTTGTAGAATTTTTTAGAATTCCAGGTATAACTACAGGAATGGAATTCGCTATTTTACTTTCTACCTTTGTTTTCAAACCGATGTATTTATCGTGATATGTTTCATTAGTCTCAAAATCAGTCAAATACTCGTTTTCGTTTTCAGCTTTCAGCAAAATATCAGAGATATCTGACTGAACGTCATCTAGTTTATTGAATTTACGTTCTAACTGCTAGTTCAATACTCGGAGTTGATCAACATCTATGTCATCTTTCCGAATCTACGCTTTCAAAGCATTGGCAGCATTTGTAAATGACTTCCTTAAAGGCTTACGCTTTCGTAATAAATTTTCCATATTTAAAACTTTTACAATAGTATATTCAGTTACTGAACTTACTTGCTTATAACTTTAAGGTGAACCGTTGTTTCGTTTCCTTTAGATCGCCATTTCGTCTTGTAAGCGGACGCCACTTGTTGAAAATTAGGTTTTTCTGGTTCGTTTATTTTATTGACGGATGAAATGGACACAAAAGAAACCTTTTTAAATAACAACGCTTTTAATCACAACGTCAGTTTTTATTTTAACACTTTATACATCTTTTATAACGATAAGCATAAACAGAACAACATCACGGAAAAACTCAAATTCAAAGATATATATATTACTGTTGCCACAAACATTTCCAATTAGCCACAGTTATAACCATTGAGTGTGCACGTTCCTCAACAAATACGATATTTTAAGCAAACATATATTACGGAAAAAATTTCAATGCATAAGAAAAACATCAATTTTTTTAGCATGTAGTAAAATAGGGAAAAATATTTATATTAATACTTGTATTTTGATTTTCGTCCAGTTCGGTTGATATTTTTTTCAGTATAATATTTTAAGCAAAAGTAATCAAAATTTGCATTGTCCTTGGTAAAACAATCTATTATTGCTCAATACAATTTATGTCGGTCAAGTCATTTTAGCTATGATTATACAGCTCCGATTCAAAAAATTAGAATAATGTAAAAAAGAATGGGTTTTTATTGCTGCTAGAGTGTTAATTTGCATACTCTGTTCAGAAAAAAATATTTAAAGTGTCTAAATATCTTCAGTACTGTTGTAAATATAGCATAAATGTTTATTTTGATTTGTCACACTAATAATTAGCTATTTAAAAAATATTAGAACTATTTAAAAAGTTAGAATATCTGGATACCACGGTTCAAAAAATTAGAATATGCAACTATTTTCCTATTGGTTTAGAGAACAGCTGCGAGACTAACATGTGCGGACTATAAAATGTGTTCCGCTGAAAGTGAAAAATCTTTTGGCATTTGATTTTAGTTCAGTATTTGATTAATATGGGACGAAAGAGCGACTTATCTGAGGCTGTAAAATTTCGAATTGTGTACTTGCACAAAGAAGGAAAAACACAATTGTTTATAGTAAAGGAAGTGACATGTTCTCAAACAAGTGTGAGTAGAGTTTTGAGAGAATATTCTAATAGTAAGGGTTTTCAAAATAAACTCTTTAAAAGGGGTCGAAAGCCAGTAACTTCAGTAAGAGATGAAAGGAAATTAAAAAGATTGTGAAGAAACATCGCTTTCGAAGTGTGAGATATTTGCAGAGAAAATGGAAAGAAGTGGGTATAAATACCTCTAAATCTACAACATTACGACGACTTCACAAATTAGGTTTTAGATCGCGTGTGCCTAAGACAAAGCCACTCTTATCAGCTAAGCAAAAGGTTGCAAGAGTTAAATGGAGTAAACAAAGGCTATTTTGGTGTCAAGATGACTGGAAAAAGGGACTCTTCAGCGATGAAAGTATGTTTTGTATATCTAATGGGAATAAAGGTGTTTGGAGACTTAAACAAGAAGCCTTTGATAATAAGTATTTAAAACGTTCAGTTAAATTTGCAACCTCTGTCATGGTATGGGGCTGCATGACTGCACAAGGCAAAGACAGGTTATGTTTTGTTAACACAAAAGTCAATTCAGAAGTGTATCAAGACATTCTTGAGAACTTCATGATACCTTCATCTGAGGATTTATGTGGTGACGATTTCGTGTTTCAGCAAGATTCAGCCTCTTTCCACACTTCTAAATTGACATCTAAATGGCTCCAAGAGAAGGAAACAAATGTACTCCCTTGGCCTTCAAACTCATCCTATCTACACCCCATCGAGAATTTGTGAGGAATTATGAAAAAACGACTTCAAGAAGTTGCACCAAGAGACATTTCTTGTTTGAAGAACATATGGGCAAATATTGATAACAATATTTGTGAACCTTTAGTCAGTAATATGCCAAATCGTTTAAGAGATGTCATTAAAGATAAGGGTGGTGCAATAAAGCACTGATTAGGATGTAAAATCCCTTCGAGTTTAAATTCGAGTTATACTATTCACATTATTCTAATTTTTTGAACCATGTTTTGAAGTAGTCTAAAATTTTGATTTTTTTTCACTTCCTGTTTTAAATATACTTTCTCTTTCATTGTGATATGTTTACATTTATATAATCTACGAATTATGCAGATTTATAGTATGTAATTTATTTTTGATATTATTGATTATTTATTTGATAAATTAGATTAGCAATTTCCTTGAACATATTTTCTTTCATTATTCTAATATTTAGAATCGTAGTTGTATACTATTGAAACCAACATTCAGTTATCAACTTATGACGTAAATACTTAATATTAATACTTTGTAGGTTATAGCACGCCTGTGCAAAATAAAAATTTAAAAAACTTCTTTCTCCTTCGCACAGAATTCGCTCTCTCGCTTCGCTCCGATTGAAGCAAGCGCTCGAAAATTCATGAGCTTGCCTAATGAAGAAAAAAAAAAACTTCCTTCATAGAGAACTCCTCTGTTTAAAAAGATGACCGGGCACACATTTGGCAAAATTACTGACTTGCGTGGACAAAAATACTTCTCATGTAAATTACAATTTTTTGAAAAAAATAATCTTATTGTTAGCCCTTTGAGGCGCAATCCTTTCACAATGCTGAAAAAAGGGCACAGCTAGCTGCGTCAAAAAAGGGGCTCTAGATCTGTGGAACGCGATTAAGTTACGCTGGTAGTTAAGTCGAGCGATGGCAACGGCTGCCCTTTTTTCAGCATTGGGCAATCTATCCAGCTGTTCTTGCATTCTTCCATTTTTCAGCAGATGTCAGTGCTGTTAAAAATAATCGTGACAATTTTTTTACGTGAAATGACGTGCTAAAAAGTAAAGGATTCTCGTGGGGCTATGTCACCCGTAACTATTTTTATAGAAATCAAATCTATTCTTCGTGACTGGCAACCGTCAAAACGTCAGAGTTTGGTGTTCCCAGAGCGGGAACAATGCGCGTTAAAGGGTTAATAAATAAAACACTCATTTTTATCAGCTCACAAAGCGACTTCATAAGCGAATTATTTTGTTAACAAAAGTGTAAATTTCGGTTATGTGGAGTGTTTATCCAACACCTCCTACATACTGAAAGCCTAACAACTGAAATTTTGACATCACCCTAAGGCCTTCAAGTGATGACATTAACACAGTTTTACTTTCATAAAGTGAAACTATTTGAATTTTCTGGTGAGTGCTACAACTATTATATCATAAGTTAAAGATAAAAATTAAAATACCTTTGTGATACAAAACAATTCATTATGATCTAGTTCCTTATTATAGTACATAATCAGTTAAGATTAAAAACTTGCCCTTTGTCAGAAAATTAAATTTTCTATCTCAAATCAATAAATGCTGTTGTGCGTGAGTAAACTCACCAGAAATTTTAAATAGCTTTGCTTTATGAAAGTTAAATTGTGATGACGTCATTTTTGAAGGCCTACTAATGATGTGAAAACTTAGTGACGTAGCGGTTGTTAGGCTTTCTATATCTAGGAGGTGTTGGTTTATCAGACTCCTTGGACCTTCATGGTATGGGGTCCTTCTGTTACTTTCTAGCTGTTGGAAGTGTTTTTTGGTAGACTAAAATAATCAACAGACTTACTCCACGTGACATAACTGAGATGTTTATTAATAAACACTGACTTTTAAATTACTGATTGAGAATATGTTAGAGCAGATTTTTTCAAGATAAAATACAAAAGACTATGTGAAAAGAAAATCAGTATTGAACAAACCCTTTTATCCAAAACCTTACAACTTTTTGTTACGAAGCAAGCCTATTAGAACGTTCAAATTCCTGTTTTAAAAATGTTAAAAGGCTTAATTTAAATACGAAACATCACTGACCAGTTTCAGACAAATTTCCTTTTAAAATAGTGTGGGAATTAAATTACATCCTCGACCTTTGGAAGCGTTAATATATTTTCTAAATAAAAACCTGCTGTTTTCAAAAACTGGTTGTTTTTCGTACATGATGGAAATCATGCATAATGTGTACAGTCAACTATGTGAAAAAACATCGAACTCAAAACATCGGAGTTCAGCATCGATGTCGCATAAACATCATCTTCAATACATCCCAGACAGCATAGCAAATTTGCATCAAACTTGCAGTAAGCTTGATTTATTAAGTCAATAAATTTGCATTAACCCTCTGGCTGCTCATCCCGCGATTTCCACGGGCAACTCAAATGTAGCAAATTTTGTTCATCCCACGATTTTCGCGGGCAGGTGTTTCTCTTCCTTTATTGAGGAGCATCCCATGTTTTCGCCGTTTAACCAGTGAAATAAATTAGATACAGTCAGAGCTGCCAAGTCTCCGGCTTTTTCCGGGAGATGTACCACCACAAATTTTAGACAGTTTTATTTTACATTAAATATTTGGACTTATTTTAAGCGTAAATCTGTAAGTAAAAATTAGTCGTCGGAAATCTCCCAAAAGGAAGCCGGAGACTTGGCACCTCTGTACAGTGTTAGACGTTTAATTTAGGTGTTGATCAACACATGTATTAGTGCTGTAAAAGTAACGACAAAATGAGTATCCGTATGTATTTGTTACTTAGATGTTCGCTATTCGTTACTAAGTATTCGTTACTCGTTATTTTCGTTACTACTAATAGAATCGGTAATAGGGTGTTATTGCCCCATAACAACACATCCGTGACAGTGTTGTTATGGGTATATGCCGCCCATACATAAACCCATAACAAAACCTAACCAAAAAGAATTTTTTTTAGCGAAGTTGTACAAAGTTGTATTTAGAGCTTATTTTCTCTGATTTACAGATTGTTTTTATACACATTTATGGTTTTATACAATGCTAAATTATCCGAATTACTGAGTACACATAGAAATCTTCCAAAGACATATGCCATTCTTTATTTTCTCAACCCCCCCTTTTTTAAATTCTGAACGCTGGTTTAACCTGTTCACTCTTATCATAAAAAGTGTAAAGGAAAGCTTGTGACTCGTGTTTTTTTCTGGGAGCGGGTTCTCGAATACTGAGATCCAGGGATTGGGCCATATATATTAAATTCACAGGGCAGGGGATCTCAGTATGATATCAACTACTTTGCGTCTCTAAAAGCATAATATCTTTATTATTTGTGAGTTCTTATTTCATATCAAAAACTTCTTTTGCTGGACGATTTTTCGAAGTAAATTAAAAATTACCATTAATTAAAATTGTTTAATTCAGTGAGAATTATCTATATTTAAGATATTTCCAGTTCTATTTCTGCACTTTTGGGATGAAAGGAGTTAGCCCCTTCTGTGGGTGCATATATGAGAGCATTCTTTAAACAAAAATTATCACTCCTTTCATACAGAAAGAATGGTTGCACCGGACTATGCGTATTCCATGAGTTCATGGAATAAAATGTACCATAAAAAAGGGCAGATGGCCCCCTAAACGCCGACATTTTAGAAACATACTGAACTTTATTGAATTATTTTAATACCAGTGGCAGAGAAATCCCGGGTTGCTCCCAATTTTTTATATATTTTTTAAACAATTACTTAAAAAATGTGTTTAGGTTTCCATGCTAAATATTTTTTTTAGTTCCAAATAATATTTTAAATAATAAAAATGTGTGAATTCGTTTACTTTATAAAAAAATATTTTTTAAAGGTGTATTTAAATAATTTGTTATTTATTACTCATATTTCGATTCTAGCTAAAAAAAAAAGAAAAAGTTAAGTTCGCAATCCTGCTTCGGAACCACCCTGAAAGAAAGAATTCTGATTGCACCACTATTTAGTACTAAAATGTTAGAAAGCCCGAAATTAGCACCCCTTACTAACATGCTTCTCTTATATAATGCATTGCTCCTCTACAATTATAAGAACACCCCCTTCCCCCCCCTGCAGAAAAAAGTTCAACTGCGCATAAGAACGCACTATACACCGGATTCTATCCCTACATTGTACGACCCATATCAATAGAGCAGCAGATAGTATATCCATCTCTAACTGTAACGAAACATACGGATTCTTCCAAACCTCATCAAAACGATACTATTCGGCTCGGCACAAACGAATTGCAACCAGAACACACTACTACTCAAATACCGAAACTGATTTTTCCCTTCAAACAGCGAGAATCCATAATACTTCCGGTATCTGGTAACGGAACGGAACATACTATTACTCAAATACCGAAATTCATTTTCTCCCTCCGGCAGTCTTGTATTCGAAGTTCGAACCTGGTCGATCCGAAATGCACACTCAAAAGTCATTTTCCCCCTTGAAACCGCGATCCGATATCTAGTAACAAACAGAAGATATTAGTACTCGATTACTGGAACCCGTTTCCCCCCTACTTCGCCTCGCTTGGAAGTCTGTATTCGAAGTTCGAAGCTGCTCGATCCGAAACAGCTTCGGATCGAGTAACAAGTAACGATATCAACCGAAAAGTAACAATTCGTTACTTCGAGTCTGAGTGATTATCCGTATCTTAGTACCGAATACATGCGGTTTGCTTCAGCTCTAACATGTATCCACTAAATATTGGCATTTGAGATACTTGGTATTTACCGCTCTAACTTCACTTGTTTTCTGCCTTTTTCTAATCAGAAATGGCTGCAAGAAATCGTTCAGCAATTGACAGAGTGTATATTCCGGAGATTCTGGAAGAGATTTTAGTTTTTATAGTAATAGTGATTTAGATTTCTTGGACTGCTCCTCAGACGGTGATGAATCTGACCATGATTCAATAAACCTGCAAAGCGTTAGGCGGTGGTGCATTTTCTTATATTATGTAATAAACGGAAATTAACTGTAATTCAATTGAAATTTATTTTTAAAAAAATTTTATGTAATAACATCTGAAATTGGTTTTTCTGAAGCTTAGTTTCTCATGATAAAAATCTATATAAAAAAAATTTCTAGAAAGAAAAAAATTTCAATTCTCCAGTGTATACAGATTTGAAATTTGAAACAATAAAATTATACAATTTTTGAAGCGAATTTGGTACACAAATTGAGCAGTCAAAGGGTTAAATGGTGAAAACGCGGGATGTTTTCCTCAATAAAGGAAGAACAAGACCTGCCTGTGAAAATCGCGGGCAGGTCTTGTTCTTCCATACACTACATTTGAGTTGTCCGTGGAAATCGCGGAATGAGTAGCCAGAGGGTTAATCTTTGCCATGATTTGCGAAAAATAGGCTAAAATATTTACTTTAAAATATGAAACTACTAGCTGCTACCCGCGACTTCGTCCGCGTAGGCTTTAGAATTAGGTCCCGAGAGAAATGTAGCATGTGTGAATAACAAATATTGTTGCGACAAAAGAAACTTCATTTAAATATTATTTCCTTTTTACTTGTTTTAACTGAAGTATAATGCATGGTAGTATACTTCATTTAAAATAAGAGAATATGCAGAGTTACTAAATTTAGATTTTTTTCAGGCATTTGGCGAATAGAGACAGTTATGACAGTATTTGCGAACTGTTTTGTAAAAGAAATATTTATGCTATATGCATGAATTTTAGTCTATGTTAATCAGGAATAGAGCAGCTTTCTATTAGTGAAAAAGTTTTAGAATCGGTTCTGTAGTTACAGAGATACCCAGAGAGCGTAATGTATTAGAATTATTTTGAGTGTTCCTGTAAAGGAACTATTTACGCTACATGCATGAATTTTAGCCTATAATACTCAAGAATAGTGTAGCTTACTATCAGTAAAAAAAGTTTAGGAATCGGTTCAGTACTTACAGAGATGCACATAGAGCGTAATGTAATTCTTATTAGCATCCCTGTAAAAGAACTATCTGTGATATATGCATTAAAGGTAGCCTATAACACTTAGGATGCCACCAGTGTCTAAGAAGTTCTGCTCTCAAAACTGCAAGGCGGGAGGTGCCAGGTTCAAACCCCGATCGCGCCTGTCGACCTAGCCGCTCCCAGTTTTCCGTGGTTTTCTAAAAAACCTCGCGTAAATACGGGCTAGGATCCCTTAGAAAGTCCCCCACAGAGGAATTTGCCATATAGGCCTAGGATCCTAGTGCAGTCAATCGGTCTTAATCCAAAAACAAACAAACAATAATACTCAGGAATAATGTAACTTTCAATCAGTGAAAAAAGTTTTAGAATCGGTTTAGTAGCTACAAAATTTCCATAGAGCGCAATGCATTAGAATTATTTTGAGTGTCTTTGTAAAAGAATTATTTATGCTATATGCTTGAAAGGCTGCCTGTATGTTAATCCAGGGCATAAGCTATTTTCATTACAAATTTTTCCAAATCCGTTCAACCATTTTTGTGTGATTCAGTCAAAAACATCCAAACACACAAACGTACACATTTATATTATTGGTAGGATTTGGAAATTTATGAACTTTAAGAAACACATCTGGACTTTTCTTGGTACTTACGTATTATCCCGGCGGTCATTCCCGCCAAACTGTTTTTTCGTCAAATGAGTTGCCAAACTGTTGCCAATCGTATTCAAAACCATTAATAATTTCATGTGCCCGGCATTTATTTCGGCAAAAAATCGCTTGTCTTGGCGGACCGCCGGGATAATACGTAAGTACCCTTTTCTTTACTTATGCTTTTTAATTTGGCGTAAAATCAACATAATTTCCATGTTTTTCAAATGCATGTGATTTTGCAAATAGAATTTCTGCTTTATTTCAAAAGCATAAATCATTTTGTGCGGGCGATAAAACGGCTTTTAATTAATAGTTAGAAAAGTAGTTAAAATTTCAAAATTCTGAGCCTCAGGTGCACTTTACCGAAGTTATGGGCTCAGTCATGCTCAAATTTTCAAAGCTCTGCTTTCTGTAGATTTGTCTGGAGAACATTCATTTTTATTATTACAGATAGATAGATTTGGCATAAAATTGGCTTAATTTCCGTGGTATTAAATATTTTTCAGATGCACGCGCGCTTCTTTGTTGAAGTAATAGCATTCTTGTTAGCTCAAAACATGAATCATTTGATACGGGCGAAACTCGCCAAGCATGGCAACGTAAAAACGGTTTTTAATTAATAATTAAAAAAGTAATTAAAAATCTAAAATTCTAAGTAGCCTATAACCATCTCCAGGGTCCCATCTATATCTAAACCAAAATGCATCTTAATCGATTAAGCGGTTTAGGCGTGAAAGCGTCATAAACAAACTCACTTTCGCATTTATAATATTAGTAAGGATGAATGATATAAAAATGTGACAGAAATATTTCTACCAGAATATATTAAAATAGTAAATTATTTTTAAAAATATTTAAAGACCACAGAGCATTGTACTTAAGTTACAGTTAAATTTGCTTTCAAAAAAGTTACTGTTAGATTTCGGTAACTCTCGCTTGAAAAATGAGGACATTAATAAGTTTCGAATTGGTTCGAAGAGAGACTTTGAAAGAAGACGTTCAAGGGAGGCAACCGTACAAAAACTTCGAATGAGTGAGCAGCGAGGGCAATGACGTACACATTTATATTATTGGTAGGATTTGGAAATTTATGAACTTTAAGAAACACATGTGGACTTTTCTTGGTACTTACGTATTATCCCGGCGGTCATTCGCGCCAAACTGTTTTATCGTCAAATGGGTTGCCAAACTGTTGCCAATCGTATTCAAAACCATTAATAATTTCATGTGCCCGGCATTTATTTCGGCCAAAAATCGCTTGTCTTGGCGGACCGCCGGGATAATACGTAAGTACCCCTTTCTTTACTTATGCTTTTTAATTTGGCGTAAAATCAACATAATTTCCATGTTTTTCAAATCCATGTGATTTTGCAAATAGAATTTCTGCTTTATTTCAAAAGCATAAATCATTTTGTGCGGGCGATAAAACGGATTTTAATTAATAGTTTGAAAAGTAGTTAAAATTTCAAAATTTTGAGCCTCAGGTGCACTTTACCGAAGTTATGGGCTCAATCATGCTCAAATTTTCAAAGCTCTGCTTTCTGTAGATTTGTCTGGAGAACATTCATTTTTATTATTACAGATAGATAGATTTGGCATAAAACTGGCTTAATTTCCGTGGTATTTAATGTTTTTCAGATGCACGCGCGCTTATTTATTGAAGTAATAGCATTCTTGTTAGTTCAAAACATGAATCATTTGATACGGGCGAAACTCGCCAACCATGGCAATGTAAAAACGGTTTTTAATTAATAATTAAAAAGTAATTAAAATCTAAAATTCTAATTAGCCTATAACCAACTCCAGGGTCCCCTCTACATTTAAACCAAAATATCATTAAAGGTGAAACGAAAACAAACAACAACAAATTCACTTTCGCATTTATAATATTAGTTAGGATAACTAAGCTGTGGTCAACATCCTTGGCTGTCTGAGTATCATAAGAAGCTGTCTCTTGTGACAACTAGTTCCGAATGAAGGATGGCGGTTGTTCCACATTCATATTTCGAACTGCAGTGTTTTCTCCCATAGTCGATTATATACTCTGTGTTTCTAGAATACATATTCTCAACTTTAAACATATTCTCAAGCATTTAACTGAACTTTATACTCTTGTTTCGTATTTACTAATAATAAATTCAGTGGCTTCAGAAGGAGCAAGTCCATTAGTTACTGATATTTACCCTAAGTGACCATGTGTCGTAGTGCTTGAGAAGCAAAAGTTTGTTTAACGTCGATGTTTTTTCTCATAGCCTATTTTATATTGAATTAAATAAAAAATTCCTCTAGCATTTTCTCAATCAGTAAATTCAACACTCCAACCGGCGGGCGTAGTAATTGTCTAAAGATTTCACTTACGTCCCATGGAGCATGTTTGTTGATTACTTTAGCCTACCAGAAAGCCCTGTAATTTCATGCGGAACAAGCCTATCACTAATAGAATAAAGCGGGGGAGGCAAGGGGCTGCCGCCCCGCCCCTGAGGAAGAGAAATAACGTATAAACTGTAAGAGAGCCTACTTCACATCCATAAAAGGGGCGTGAATGTCATTTAGCTGCCCTCACCCATAAAATTGCTTTAATCCATCTCTGAAGCCTATGAACCAAAATCCAACGGGATCAGCAGCAAGAATGTACCAAAGAGAGTGTCCAGTGGTCCACTACAAATATAAAATCTTATTAAAAATTTAAGGAACCACTATTTTTAAAGAGACTTAATTTGAAGCCCATCCAAAAATACAATCCTAGTTCTTACTTTGCCACAATAAATAAATAAATAAATACAGAACTTCTGTCATGTTACAAAAAAAAACTCCCTCCCTTAAAATTTCACGTTATCGGAATATAACAGCTTATAAAAGGAAAGAGATTGTCTGCTAAAGGAAAAATAGGAAAAAATATTTAAAATAAAGTACCTTATTTGCTTGTATATTTATTTTTACATACACTGTCCCCCCGTCCCTCATTCCTACATTTAACGTCTGAGCGAGTTCTTACGTTTCATTAAATAGCTCCATCATTTTCATGCTCTCAAAATGACAAGAAAAATAATGCCTAATATATATTCCATCTCCTGGCCTCGCATTTATAAACAATATTATGCTGATATTTTGAAAGGTAGGCTTTAGAATACGGGAATACGCCAGGAGTAAAAAAATATATCAGAACTGTTCATTTTCCCCTCTTTCTTTTCTTTTCATTGACAGTAAATTGCTAAAACATCATTGACAGTAAAAATTACTAAAATATTTCGTGGACTTTCGTCATTCAAATGTAACAAATATTATCTAAAAAAATGTATTCTGTTTACTAAATCAAGTGGTGTAAAAATATAAAGGTTAGTTAGAACGACAATTTCAGCGGATTATTTTTTAATAAATTTGATATAAGTACACGGGTAATGGTCTGCGGATTAGTGGTTAGGAAAGAGTTATTTAGAGCAGGCGCGTAGCCAGGAAAAATTTTCAGGGGGATATGCTCCTGGAAATTTTTCGGGGGGGGGGGGGGATATGAACTTATATGTGTATAAGTAGACGGAATTTCATCACTAATCCAAAAATTTCGGGTGGGGGGGGGTTATATCCCGATATCCTTCCCCCCCCCCATGGCTACTCCCCTGATTTAAAGCACGGCAAAAAATTTAGTGAAATCCATCAAATATAAAACCTAGGCTAGTTGGGGGTAAAGATCTGCCCGGGGCAAAAATCCGAATGCGATTTTTTATTATTTAGAAATCTAAGTTAGCTACACTGATTTTTTTGGTATCTCTCTATTCTAAAAAAAAGTAAAGGCCGCTGGCGCTGTCAAAGCTTGTTGGCCTACCTCCTCCTAAACCGTGGGGATTTGAGTTTCGACTAAGGAGCCCACAGTTTCGAAAAATTCCGAGGAACCTGCTAAGCTGACTTAAATTTTGAAAATCGAATTATTTTAGAAGATATTAATAAAAAACTGAAAAAAAAACCATAATGGTTGCCAGATTTGGCATAAAATCATTCATTCCTTTGCAACAAAGCGTTTCCAAGTATCTAGAATCGCGTGAAATTAACAAACATGAGTTAGAATTACGCCCATTTTACGCCAACATAAAAACTATATGAAATAAGTAACTCAAAATGTGTTACACAAAGTTGACAATTTTCAAATAGTAAGTTCGCTTAGACAACAGGAGTTTAGAATTAGCGATTATTCGTTTTTCCAAAACAGAATAACTAATATCTTGAAAATGAAAAATAATTAAAATGCAGATTATTTTAAAGCCGGTTCGGTCCAGCTGGAATATTTGCTACCAGTAGAAATATTTGGCTGCGTTAACTATGCCATTATAGCAGTTATACTACACTTTGGATATTTGCTAGCGCGACGAAATGGTATAATTCGTGGTGCTAAGTACACCAATCTGCAAACGATTATGTAAATGAAAATATGGATAACGGTTTTCCGGTAACCTTACATGAACAGTAATTATAGGTTGTGAGCATGTGTAAATCGCCAAATAATGAAAAGTCGCCATTGGTGGCAAACTACCCTATCTGTTCAGCTTTTATTAACTTTACATGTACGCAAGTCGCCAAATAATGAAAAATCGCCATGGGTGGCAAATTCGCAAGGTGTCCAATAGGTTTTACATTATTAAAAATACAGCTGAAACAGATGTTCCAATTTTATTAAGCTTTAGCTCCTAATTAATATAACTTTTGAATGGCAACATTAAATATCATTGTGTTTCTGAGGAGTGCAAATAATTTTTCCAGCGATTATAAGCGGAGTCCGCACTCCAGGTGGAGTATAGCTCAGGACCCGTACAACACGGATTCCCATAACAAAACATCTTCCGTGTTATGAGGGGGAGGGGGTCTACTGTAGTGTGAAGTTTAAATTTTTATGTACCAATGAACATGCAAGAACCAAGCAATGTGTAGTTCAATAACATTCTATCTGATCCAATCTTCGGTTTTTGTCTGTTGAAATTATGTCTTTTTTACGAATAAGCCGTATTAGGGGCCGAATGCCTCATACGAAAAGCGAGCGTAGCGAGTCTGGGGGACTTGGCCCCTAGTTGCAAACAAAGACTTACGGATGTGCGATTGTCAGTTTTCATGCTATGTGGTAAATTACTTTTATGCGTATTTTGATGTATTTTTTAATAATTTTTGAACTTATATTTTACTCTCAATGTTACAGATTTATGTTTTGAGGGTTTTTTGTATGAGAAGCTAACTTATAATGATCTCATTACCTTATGTTTCAATTAATACGACTATTGACCAAAACAGCAGGAAAACAATTTTCATCAAACGAGGCAAGAATCCGCATTTATGATGGGATAGAGATCCGAATTCGAATCTTGCCCCTAATGCTTTTGGGTTGTCATATTTTCATTTGTCTGATATTCGCATCTTGTGTCAAGTCCTGATCCTTTCAATAACCACCATTTTGAACTAAGTTCTGGTCCTTCTAATGATTATGTCCTGAAAACATTGCTTTGCCTGCTACTCATCGACTTAAATGAAATTTTCGTATTTGAGCTCATGTTTGACTTTTCATCATTCACTTCAGCTATCCGAATACCTACCCGCAGTTATGAATTTCCGATTTCTCTTAACAAGGTAACAGCGATCAGGGGTTTATTTCTGTGGGTAAAAATTTGTGTTGTGTTACCTTAATTTTTTAGATTTCATGGCAAATGAACTAAGAAGTTGAAAAGACGTGGATTTCCACCAAAACCACATAGATTTTGCGCAGAAATGAACTGCTTCACATTTTCGAACCTACTTTTTGCAATAACAATTAATGCTGTCATGATATACAGGGTGGCTATAAGTAAACTTCCCATTATAAATATCATTCTGCAACTGAAACGGGTAAGCCGATTGCCACCAAATTTGGTATATAGACTGTACACAAGATGATCTCAAATCAGATTTTTTAAAAGTTTACTTCAATAAATATTAAGTAGTTGGAGCTCTGCATGATGATTCTGCTATAAAAAACTAATTAATTTACGCTCAAATGCAATTAAGTAAATGTTAGAATTATTTGTTAAATTTCGAATTACTAATTTTCATTGTAAAATTTGCTGTATTTTCATGTAAGCGTGAGCATTTTTTAAACTAAATTTTGAACTGAAAAACGGAAATCTAACCCGTAGAATGGAGGCTATTTTCATAATGATATCAAGAACTCGGAAAGTTACGTCAATGTGGCGATTTCGAAATTATGTAAGCTTTTGTGTAAGAATATAACTTCTAAATAACACAATCATCTGTTGCAAAGAATATTTATCATTGACTGGGTAGGAAAAATGTTTTGGGACAAATGTGCACTATGTGAAGAACAAACAAAATTCTAATTTCCAACTTTGAAATTACACCCTGAGCGAATTATTTCAAACAGAATGTTAGATGTAATGTGGAAATGTGATTTAACGGAATTTTTCTGTAATGTAGTGAAACTGTATTGTAAAAAGAAGTTAAATTTCTGTATTAAATATGAATTTATTAATATTATTTCAATTATTATTCATGCAGTAAAAAAAAAGCATGTTTTTCATAGTAAATTGCTTTATAATAAAAACGATCCAAATTTTTCCTAAATGATGACTTAAATTTTGAATAAAGTTTAATTCAAAATAATAATAATAATAAAACATTTTCAAAGAACAATTATAAAACATATTACTTTTAAGCCTATATACCGAAACCCGAAGTGACCAACAGTATTAGTGTTTGAGAAACAAAAATTTGTTAAACTTCGATGTTTTCTCTCATATCCTATTTTATGTTTAATCTTGAAAAAAAAATCCATTCTAAAATGTTTTAAATCTCTATCCGGCGGGAGTATTGAATGTTTACTAATAAACATTACTAATAAACATTACTAATAAACAAACTATATTTTCAAAATACGTATCAGTTGCGTCCCATCGAGCAAGTCTGATGATTACTTTAGCCTAGCAGAAAGCCCTGTTATTTCATGTGGAACAAGCCTATCATGGACAGAATAAAGGAGGGGAGGGGGGGGTTGACAAACCCCCTCCCAAGAAGAAGAAATTACGTAAAATATTTAAGATATATTATTTTACTTACATAAAATGTACATAAGTTTCAACAAGCCGCCCCACCCACAAAATTGAGTTAATCCCCCTCTAAAGCCTATGAACCAATAACGAAAGTGATCAACAGCAAGAATGTACCCCAGAGAGTGTCCAGGGGTCCATTAAAAAGATGAAACCTTATTGGAAATGTTAGGAACCACACACATTTTTAAAGGAACTTATTTTGAAACGCACCCAAAACTACATTTTCAGTTCTTTGGTGTCGCAGAAAACGATCTGTCATGTCACTCAAAAAGCTTCGATTCTTAAAATTCCGAAGGAACATAACAGCTTATAAAAGGAAAGAGAGTGTCTGTTAGGGGAAAAATAATCAAAATATCTTATAAGTCACTTTATTGGCTTATATATTTATTTTTACATACTGCCCCCCCACTGTTCTCATTCCTACATTTAACGTCTGAGCGAGTTCTTACGTTTTGTTAAATATCCCCATCCTCTCAAAATGACAAGAAAAATAATGCCTAATATATATTCCATCCCCTGTCCTCGCATTTATAAATAATATTATGCTGATATTTTGAAAGGAGGGCTTTATGAATATGGTAATACGCTAGGAGTCAAAAGAAATAGTAAACTCTATTCATTTTTGTTTCTTTTCTTTCACTGTCATCGCCCGTAAATTCAATGCTCTAGTAAAGCAACTAGTTCGAAAAACGTTCCAAGAACATTCAAAATACGTTTTTTGACTTTCAAAAGACGTGATTTGAAAGTCTTGTACACTAGTTGCGCTACTAGGGTTATTTTCAGCGATTTCACTGATAGTCTCCAAAAAATTTGGTTAAATGGTCCCAACGCTGAAAAAGTGCACACACACACACACACACACACACACAAAAAAAAAAAGAATTAAAAAAAAGAAGAAGAAGAAGAAGAATTAATGTATACTACTAAAGTGAAATGGAAGGAAGTTTTTTGCCGATTTCTTCACAGATCTTGTTTGCTCTTATTGGAATGTTTGAATATGTCAAAACTGGCCTACAATAAATAGCCTTTATTAATCTCTGCCGATTTGTAATGCCACAAAATGTCAAAATATGATACTCTCTTAATTTATCAGTGAAGGACTACAAAATAATCAAAAGACGGCAAAAATCCTATTTCTAGATGTTGTTGTTTCTCTTTTATTAAAATATATATATATATATATGTGTACTGTTTAAATGAATACAAAATGCCTTGCAAATAGAGAAATGTATGCGTATCTATTTCGTTTTCCGTGGGCAGATTTTTAGTAAGGATTTTTTGCAGAAATATGAACCACAAAAATAAACGGTAATTTAGGAATAAAAATTAACTTACCGTTTATTTAAATATCAGAGCAAAACACAATTTGCATTGAGAAAAATATATAACTACAAGGATTAACAATAAAAAATACTTACGTGTATATAAAAAGAATCTGCGTACAATTTGCTATACAGCCGGAAAAACAATGAAGTATTTTGATTTTTTCATATGTAAAAGCTAATCGTAATGGGCTAGAGTTCGGCCCACCAAGCAATGTATTTGAAGGAGTATATATTTCGTTTAGTGACTACCATTTTAAAACACAAGGCAATCACTTAACGACTGATTACACACAATAACTGAAATAATCGCCCACAAGAATTAAATTAGCATTTCTGATGTTGAAGACGTTCCTTTGCCTTCAAAAGGAATTTTTTATTGTTTGAGCTGGTTTTTTATTGGTTTTGTGTTTTGATGGGCTTTCACTTCATCAATACCATCGCAAAGCCGCATATCGAGTTTCGAATTGGAATCGTTTAATACCGTTCGTCTTCGATAGTAGATTTCAGTTCTACTGCTGATGTAAAGTGTTTCCCCTTTGGATAAACTCTTCTTACTAAGTCACCCCATAAGTTCTCTGTTGGGTTAAGCCATTTCAAAGTTTCAACACTGTCGACTAGTTACCCGTTTTTTGTACTGTTACTCGAATGGATAAGTACATTATCTTGCTGATATTTGAATTTTCTACTGCAAGAG
This sequence comes from Cheiracanthium punctorium, assembly GCA_038373885.1. NCBI lineage: Eukaryota > Metazoa > Arthropoda > Arachnida > Araneae > Cheiracanthiidae > Cheiracanthium > Cheiracanthium punctorium. The sequence continues at coordinate 178,451 of JAWZYV010014507.1, read as the reverse complement.
ATACAGAATTTAGTAAAGGATGACTTGCTAGGACACTTTGATATGCTTGTGAATTCATTTTACCCGAAACGAACACAATTGAACCCAGACCATTCTAAGCAAAGCACCTGCAGATCATCACAGAGCCTCCACCCAATTAGCGTTTGGAGAATACTTCTTCTTCTTTTCTTAAATCATGCTAATGGTACTTCCTTCCGTCTGGTCCATACAAATTCCTTTTTTTTTATTCATAAAAAATGCTTTCTGTCCAATGGTTATACCAGGCCATTACTTGTTGGCTGAAGTTCAAACGTTCTATTTTTTGCTTCTGCAGAAACTGAGGCTTAACCAATTTTGCTGTATAAATATGACTTCTAGATCTTCTAATTGTGTTTGTTACACACTGTTTTTTTGGCATACATTTCAACCTGTCGCTGGAATAAGTTTCCTGGTTGAGTCCTTTCCAGTAGATGCAAGCCTGCAAACTGTTCTTTCATCTCGGAAGACGAAGCTTTAGGTCTTACCCCGTGTTCTTTTTGCCATAATTGCCTTTCAAATTAAAAAAATTGTTGACTACAGTCTTTGATCTTCTTATCTTCATTGCAATAGTACATCTATTCATTTCTGTTGAAGAAAGAGCTCCAGTCTGCAGTCTTTCATGACCAGTCAACTTTGTACCTTTCGCAGTCTTCCCAAAGATCTTCGAAACAATGTATAACGAATTTGAAAAATTTAAGAGTTGTCACTATCAATGAAATTTCAGTAATATTTAAGCCATCATGTGTATATTTATTTTTAAAAAATTACTGGTGGCCTTAAGGATTTTACTCAAAGTGAACCGGTTTTGCACATACTGTATTTTTTTCACAAAGTTTTTATTTATTTTATTGTTTAACACCAGTATTTTGAGGCTTTTTTAAGAAATATCAAAATTGTTCATACTTCATTGGCTGAAAATTTAAAGCTCTGATTTTTACTTCCACAAAACATTTTCGGATTTGTTTACTATTATTTGCATGGGTTAACGACTGTTTGATTTTAACAGTTTACAACACTCATGGCTGTCAACTCTTAAGGATCTTGTTCGAAGAAACAAAATCTCCCAGTAGGATTTTATAAGCAAAGGAAAATAAACTAATTGTTCTAGGGACTCGAAAACATTCAGTATGGTTCTCCATAGGCTGCACTACATATGTTAATAAATCACTAAATATGTTAATAAGACAGTGTCCTTCATGAAACTTTCTGTAAAAATTCTTCAACATGGACTTGTACCGCAAATATCTTCCAAAAAGTGACGCATTCTGCTAAAATTCTCGATTTTTAAGAATTTTTTGGTTAGTTTCGTACTAGTCATAGGAAATGAAACAACTACTTGTAAAGCCATCACCACAATTTTTATACAACCTTTTAGCATTAGTATAATCTAATTGCTTAGTCATTACTCTGTCAATACCTATCGTAAAATTAAGCAAAGTTAGAGTAGTCAAAAATTTGTCATTGGTAGTAAAAATATATGGGAAGTCCTAAAAGTTTGGCTGTGATAGCACTACCTAAATGTGTTTATTATTTTGGTTTGAACGTCTGTGATGTAACTGACGTTATTTACAGCAGTGAATCCCAACCTTTCTATTTTTGCGCACTGCCAAAAATTGGTAAAATATTTTGTGGACCATCGTGAGGAAGAAGTAGTAGTTATTATGCAGAAAATGTATTTCGTTTACAAAATCAAGCGTTATAAACATAGGCGCCGGCAGAATATTTCCCAGGGGGGGGGGGGGGCAAAGACTACTTCAACGTATGGTTACCATGTTGGAAAGAGCAAAAAAGCAAGGGAAAACAGTGCGTACAAAAATCCAGGAGGGTGCATTGGCCCCCTTTGCCCTATGCTGCCGGCGCCCATGGTTACAAATAAGTTAATTTTACTTAAAACGAGAATTTCTACTGATCATTTTTTAATAAATTTGATATACGTGGACCGATAGTAACGCCCTTCAAACCAGCACCAGTCCGCGAACTAGTGGTAGGGGAACAGTGATTGATAGCAAGGTAAAAAATTAAGTAATGTAAAATGTGTTCATTAACCGATGTTAAATAAAAGTAAGTATCAAAACTGTGACTGTTGCAGGTCCGGGTGCCACGAAAACAGTTTATTGCACGGGTTGGGCGTGCCGTTGAGTAATAACACGTCTTGACGTGTTATTACTCAAAGCTAAGATAATGGTATTGGTAGCGTGAAAACAGTTTTAGTTAATTAGCGCTATGCAGGATCCCGCGCAAAAACTCTGAAATATTACTTTTTAGAGTTGTCATCCTTAAAAGTGTTTTTTGGAGACTTTTATTTATTTTAAACATGCAAAAATTAATTGTGCTATTGAAATAAATAGGAAGGAAATGTTTCAATCGTTTCTCTTCAGATATTCTGTTTTGCTTTATTGGAATGATTGAAATGTGTCAAAATTGGCTTATATGAAATATTGCAGTCATTTTCTCTTTACTAATCTCTGCAAACTTGCAATCCCACAAAATAGCAAACTATGATACTTTTTAAATGTATAAATGCAGTAATACAAAATGATAAAAAAACGGTAAAAATAGCGTTTTTTGTTTTGTTTTTATTTTTAAAAATCTGGAGTGACTCCACTCGACTTTCCGCCGAACACTTACGATTAAGATCATTACCAAGCATTTAAATAAATTTGAATCGATGAATAATTCAAATATATATACCAAATTGAAGCTCAATCGAATGCACCGTTTAAACGCTAGCGCAATTTCAAGAATTTCGTCCCCATAGGCCGTAATGTAAAAGAAATCTTTGTCGTAGCCCTGTAGAAAAACAATAAGTCCTATACACACCAAAATCAATACAGGTCTTGCGACGGTGGTTTATAATATATATATACCCAATTTGTGCTCAATCGAATGGGCCGTTTAAACGCTAGCGCATGACGTTATTTACAGCAGTGAATCCCAACTTTCTATTTGCGCACTGCCAAAATTGGTAAAATTTTTGTCGTAGCCATCGTGAGAAGACAGTATAAGTCCTATTCATGCAAAAATCTATATTCGTCTTACGAATCGTGCGTTTATAACATCGGTAGAACTAATTTGGGGGGGCGGCAAGACTCCAACGTATGGCACTGTTTGAAAGCGCTAGCGCACATGTTCCAGGAATTCTTGCCCCCTTGCCTATGCGCCGGCGCCATGGTACAAATAAGTACTTTTCGTAAGCGGAACTACTGATCATAATAAACTGATAAGTGACGTAGTAACGCCCTTCAAACCACCCAGTCCGCGACTGTGGTAGGGAACAGGATGATACAGTAAAAATATATGAAAGTGTCATTACCGATGTAATTAGTAGTATCAAAACTGGACTGTGCAGTCGGTGCCACGAAAACAGTTTATTGCACGGGTTGGGCGTGCCGTTGGTAATAACACGTCTTGACGTGTTATTACTCAAAGCTAAGATATGGTATTGGTAGCGTGAAAACAGTTTTAGTTAATTAGCGCTATGCAGGATCCCCACAAAAACTCTGAAATATTACTTTTAGAGTTGTCGTCCTTAAAAGTGTTTTTTGGAGACTTTTATTTATTTTAAACATGCAAAAATTAATTGTGCTATTGAAATAAAAAGGAAGAAAATGTTTCAATCATTTCTCTTCAGATATTCTGTTTTGCTTTATTGGAATGATTGAAATGTGTCAAAATTGGCATATATGAAATATTGCAGTCATTTTCCTTTACTAATCTCTGCAAACTTGCAATCCCACAAAATAGCGAACTATGATACTTTTTAAATGTATAAATGCAGTATACAAAATGATAAAAAACGGTAAAATAGCGTTTTTTGTTTTGTTTTATTTAAAAAAATGGGTAAACTTTTTAAATGAAATTAAAATACCTGCTAAATCGAGAAATACATGTGTAACTATTTCGTTTCCCAATTGCATTTTTTTAATTCAGTAGTTTTTGAAGAAATGGGAACTACAGAAAAAAACATTTATTTGGGAATAAAACATTGCCGCTTGTTTAAATATCACAGTAAAACACAATTTACATAGAGGAAAAATACATAGCTATGAGGATTATTAATAAGATACAGTATTTAAATGCATAGGAAAACAATAGCCATACAAATTGTAATGCAACCGGAAAAATATTAAAGTGTCTTGATTTTTTATTAATGTAAAAGCAGTGATACAGTGCTGTAATCATGATGCCAGCTAACGCTGTTCTCAAGAAAGTCGCATAACTCGTTAAGCGGCTAACTGTACGATAATCAATCATCACATTGCTTCGAATACCTGGGATTCGTTAGAATCAGCTTTAATTTTCGTGATATAACCCTTTAAAATTCCTTTCAATGTATTTCATCCCAGGCAAAAATTGGGAATATTCCATAGACCACTTTGATGTACGAGAAAATCATTAACCGACTAATTTCAATTTCATTGCCCACAAGACTTAAACAAGCATAGCTGCCAACTGGAACGATTTTTCCGTACAATTATTTACTACCATTTGCTAAATATGTATTTCGTACATAATTCAATTAGATTTATTTTCATATAAAATCTACTGTAGGAAAATATTGGTGGTTAATTGGACGGAAAAATTGTACAAGTTGGCAGCTATGAACTAGTATTACTGATCTTGAAAACGTTGTCCGCTATCCATCGAATTAAAATGAAAACGAAATTTTCATGTCTGAGCTCACGTTTTGTGTTTTCATATCCTTCGCTTCAACTTTACCATGAATTCGAATACCGAACTCCAGTTATGAATTTCTGATTTTTCTCAAAAAGATAACAGCAATCAGGGAGTTATTTCTGAGAGTAAAAATTCGTTCTTTGCTACTTTCATTGTTTAGATTTCATGGCAAATGAACTACGAAGTGGAAAAGACGTGGTTTAACCCCAAAACAAACACGATACAGATTTTGCGCAAGCATGCACTGCTTCATATGTTCGATACCTACTTCTTGCAATAACTTTTAAGGCTGCCATGATACACAGGACGGCTCAATTAAACTTTCCCATTTAATGGAGATTCTAGAAATGAAACGGGTGAGCCGACTACCACCAAATTTGGTGCACAGTCTGTATACACGATTATCTCAAAGCAGACATTTTAAGTTTCGTTCATAAATGTCCACTAGTTGGCGCTCTTCCTGATTTTTCTGCTAAAAAACAAACTAATAAATTAACGCTCAAAAGCAATTAAATAAATGTTAGAATTGTTTGTACAGTTCGAATTAGTAATTTCCATTGTTAAATTCACTGTTTTTTCATGCAAAACGTCACTTAGTGGACATTTTTTGAACTAAATTCTTCTTCGAAATTTATTTGAGCTTGCATACTTCATGTACTAAATTTGGTTACATTATGTTTACCTGCTAGAGCTGTACATGTAAACAACAGGTAAAGGACTTTCTCTTATGTACTGTTTACTTGTATAGAGTATCGATCGTTTTATAAATTTTTTAGAACTAAAAAACTAAAATCAAACTTGCAAAATATGGGCTATTCTCATAATGATATCAAGCTTTCTGGTAGTTACGTGAATGCTGTGATTCAAAAATAGGTACATTTTTGCTCTACAATATAAGCTCCAAATAACGCAACCATCTGCTAAAAATTAAATTTAATTCCTATCGTTTCATTATTAGCGTAGGAACAACGTTTTTGGTTCAAATGTATTTTATTTGAGGAAAAAAACAAACAAAAAACTATTCTTAAAAATTGAAATTACATCCTGAGTGAATTATTTCAATCTGGATGTTAGATGTAATGTGAAAATTAAATATATGATTTTTTTTTGTAAGTTACTGTAACTGTGTTGTGAAGAGAAGTTCAATTTCTATAGTAAATATTAATTTATTATTATTACTATTATTGTTAAAACGATTCACTAAAATAAAAGCATATTTGTAATAATAAATTGCTGATAATAAAAAAAATTTAAATTCTTTCTAAATTAAGAGTGAAATTTCGATTGAAATGAAGGAAAAATTAATAATCATAAAACACTTTCATTTACAAACGGGGTTTACAACCGGAAATTCTACTTAGTCATTTCTTTAAGTACAACTATGCAAACTCGGAATGGTCTGCAGAGTCCTTTATGTACAAAAAGGTATCGTGCAATACGCTGTCCTCCGGGATAGCTGAAACCGAAAACAGATGAGCGGTTCGACTCATTTTAGTGATTCGAATCAATCTTGAATCTGTAAAATAACTAAAGGATTTCCCCTTCTCTCTGACCCGAAAGCTGTGCTATTTAAACCACCTTCATCGGATTTCTTCTCTGCTGAGTTCTCGGGCTGGGCAGCTAACATTTTTTTCTCCTTGCTCGGTCGATTCAACGAACACCTCCTAGATATAGAAAGCCTTACAACTACTACGTCACCAAGCTTTGACGTCATCATTAGGCTTACATTTAAAAATTTGATTGTGACAAAATAAAGCTATTAAAAATTTCTGGTGAATTTACCCATGATTGGGAATATTTTAATAATTTGAGATAAAAAATATAATTTTACGACAAATGGCAGTTTTTAACCATAACTAATTAGATAATGTGATAAAGAAATAGATCATACTGAATAATTTTGTATGAGAAAGATATTTTAATTTTAATATTTAATATAAGATATTTTCTAATATTGTAGTGTTTACCAGAAATTTTTAATAGTTTTATTTTATGAAAATAAAACTTTTAAATGTAGGCCAATCTCAAAGGTATAATGACGTAAAAATTGAAGGGCTTTCTGTATGTGGGAGGCGTTGACTCAACACCGACATTCACAGTTTTGAGCAAAGGAGTTCGTGCACTTAGCTTCCTAGCTCGCGCACTGTGTATAAGCAAGTAGTAATTGCTATACACAGTGGAGTGGGGTGGGGTGTTGAACGTACTACTTTAATTAAGACATTTCATATAATAAAAGAAATCAATCATGCGGAGTTTAATCGGTTATGTTATAACACCTTAGCTATAATCTAACATAAATTTTGCCACGTAATTCAATGAAGAATTTTTTCTGAAAATTTCCTAATAATTTATTTGTTTTGTAAGAGTACATGAAAAGCTTGAAAAGAAACATTTAGATTTTTTTCCCTTTATTACAATATATTATTATAATATATAGTTCGAAAGAGTAGTTTTATAGTATAGTATAAATAGTGTGAAACAGGGTAGTCGTAACCCCCCCCCCCCACATGAAAAAATTCTGGCTATCCCACTGCTCGTAGCTATTTATATTTCTCTGAGTGTGGAAGAATATTCTTAATAAAGTGCCGTTACCAGATTACTGTAATATATATATAGTGGCAAATATAGAAATGTTGTTGTTTTTTTTTGGGGGGGGACGACAAAAGCACCCATATAATTGTATTAAGGATTGGGGGAGGGAAGTAGACCATAAAAAAATAATGAAAGGACTGATTTCTGCCAGGACATTCTGCTCACAGACAAGAACTCCCAAAATTATCCTTTAAAATTACAAATTTTCACATTATGATTTTAATTTAAACTACAAAAATACCGTGAATCATGTTACTTGAAAAGCACAGAATGAAATTAAGGAATAAAAATTAAGTAATTAAATTAAAATATTATTATTCCATATAATATTATCACAAAATTATTCTATTTCACTTTCCATCTTGATTAAATATTTTTATTCTCCTAGAACTAACCTCTACGTATGGTGATATATGAAAGTTGCTTCCAGGGTATAAGGAAATTTTCGTGATAGGGCGCCCTTACTGAAACTTTTTCCCCGAGCCCCCATTTCTGTAAATCGGCCCCTGGCGATAAATATAAATAGCATTTTATCAGAAAAAAGACTAATGACTAATGGGGTTAACCCTTTGACTTTAAACTATAAAACAAATAAATCATTTTTTTCCGTGAGTGCGTTTATTCATTTTTTTTCGCACCTGTGTTTAACCTACTTCCTCTCATCAATGTAAAGACGCAGAGGAGAAGACTCACCTAGTTTGGCTAGTGTTTCAGTATGCTGTAAAAATGTTCATCATATTGACAGCTGAAAGTAGGGCCCCCTCAGTGCCAGTCCCAGCTATTTTTCTAAGTGGTGCAAAATACAAAAATGCGCCCCCTCCCTCACATACACATGCAGCTAGAAAATCTTTCAAAAGTGTTAAAACGAAAATTTCAACAATATATGGACATTTAAATATTCTTATAATATGTATAAAGTAAGGTATTTTGGCACCCCCATAGATAAGTGATAGAGATGACGCCAGCTGCGGGCGCCCTGTTCCACCCTGGTCCACCCTAGGACCGGTTCTGGATCCCCTCCACTCTTTGGACCTCTATATGGATGCTCATTAGGGTGGATCGAAAAAACTTTTTTTCGAAATTCACATTGCCTGAGTCATTATATGGTGCCAAACTAGCTGAAACCAATTGTCTCCAAATTCCAGCTTAAAATGCTGACATTTTGAGGTTCCACACTTCAAGTGAATGTTTAAATTGGCTTTTTTTCAAGTTTTTAATGATTTTTATGAAAAAAAATATTTTTTTAATTTAGTATTTTACTAAATAATTCATTAATTTGTAAAATAATATTAATGAATTACTTTCTCATTAATAAATGTTTTATTGAAACGTTACTGCCAGATATCAGATCCAGAATTGGCTTTTTGTACATAAAAAAAGCAAATTATACTCTAAAATCTACTAGATGGCAGCGCGTGTTCTAATCTAACTATTATATCATAAGCTAATAAGGCACGTCACCTTTATTGTGTGGAATGATTCGTTTTTGCGATTGCCTTTTGTTTCGAACACTTGTTTCTAATTTGTAAGATTGAAGCAATACGTTTTATTAATTTTTATTTATATTTGACAAAATAATACGAAGTTTGGAATTTAAATATGACAACAACTAGAAGTGAAACGTTTTGTAGTGTTTTTGGAATTCCAGTACAATTGAAAGAGACAGTGTTACCACCAACGTATTCTGATTTAATGAAGCATTTCTTAATTCCAAAAATGATATACTGTGGAAGCAGGGGAACAAAAAGGATCCTTCAGTAAAAGAGATCATCGAAATTATTTCTTTGGACGTTGAATGAATTTTGAAGAAAGCCTCCTTGCCTGTGGTAAGTCACCAAGAAGTAATTCCCCTTATTAAAAATTATAATGAAAGATACGATCACAACTTAATTCTATACAAGTAGCACAGTCTTTGTACACCATATATTTCGATGAAAGAAAGGACAGAACTATTATGTAAGAAGTGAAGCTCTTTATAGGCTACTGTATCTGTGGAAGAGCATATTGTTATGTTGACAGAACCTGGTTCTGTTCACATAGGACATGTGACTCCGCATTCAGGCTCTAGTACTGATATTACCTGCAGCATCATCAACTTAATTACACAGAGATTGCACTTTAGGATCTTGTTGCCATTGGGTGAGATGCACCGAAAGTCAACAATGGGAAGAAAAATGGCGTAGTTAGACAGCTTGAAATCTTTGTTAGCCATAAATTGCACTGTTTTGTATGCTTATTGCATACTAATGAACTACCTCTTCGCCACCTTTTCCATAAGATTGAGGGAAAGACATATGGGCCATACCAGTTTTCTGGAACAATAGTAAAATTTATGGAAACGTATGAAACGTTTGTTGTGACAAATTTTGTTTCTATTCCTGTTGCTCTGCCTGAAATTGATAAAAAAGACCTCAGTACAGACCAAAAGTACCTCTTCGATATTTCTAGGGCAGTATGCTCGGGACAGTGCCATACACATTTGGGAAATAGAAGTCCAGGAAGGATGTCTCATTCAAGCTGACTCACTACAGCGAACAGAATACTGCGCCTGTACGTGTCCACTGTCGAACCAGCAGAATGCTTTAAACTCCTAGTAGACTATGAGATGGAAGTTTATGTGCCATTCTGGTTTGGCATAAAGAAAATCCCAGGATCTACTCATGGAGCACGGAATGATGGAATGATGAAAAGAAGTTCATTCTTTCCAGAAGATTTTAAATCAATCATTCATGAAGTTATTCAGAGGAACTCTTATTTTGCTCATTCTGAAAATATTCTGTTGGCAATGCTGTTTGATGATTGATCAGATATTCGAGAACTTGACCTAAGAAGAATATTGAAAGCAAGAAAAACTGACTGGAAGGGGAAAATGCGCCAATTTGATCTTCTAAATATAAATTTCGAAGCAGAGGAGTATTTTCAGATGATTCACTGGGACAATCCTTTGGAACCACCAGCGACCATGAACCTCAGTGACGAAGACGTAGCAAGTATGATCAAACGGTTCAGAATTTGAAATAGAGAAGCTCCCTTGCCATTCTCAAGCAGTAGAAATGTATGTAAGACTAATAACGCAAGCACCATTGGTAACATGTGAAGCAAAAGCCAGAGATGGATACACTCATTGCGGAATCAAATCACGAAAGGAACTACCAAAGTTCATTATTTTGCCCGGCATGTGGACTCCAAAATTGAAGACTGATTAAAGTAAAGTGTTTTATTAGTCAATAATACTCGAAAGGTAAATTTGGTATCATTTCCTTTTCTGTGTTAGTGTGCTTTCTAAATATTAATGGTCTTTAAAAATGAAGTAATATGTAAATATTTAATAGCTATGTATTTACAATATATCCCACAACTTATGACGCTCGGTTGCAAGTTAGTGACTTTTTGTTTGTTTGTTTGTTGACGGCAATAAAACATTGCCGTACTGTTTCTTTTTAGTAGTTAGAACTGTTTTTGAGTCAGAAAATAAATTTATTGTAAACATTAAAATTAAATTAATAAAAATTGATTTTTTTACTTTTTACGTTAACATTCCTTTCTTTGAGTCCAGTGTGGAACCTGAAGACAATCAGTGAATGGACTAGAATTTTTTTTCTGTGACTTTTTTGCCAAAACAGCCCCATTTGTTGAGTCAGGAAATATTAAAAAAAAATTTTTTTTTTGCTATTTTCACTCCACCCTAATGCTCATGGAAGTAGAGGTTACATCACGTATAGGGAAAACCTTAATTAGTCTCCCTTCACCTCCAAAGAGATGGCAAGAAGTTTGGAGAACACTTAGACACAAAAACGGGAGAAAAAAAAATTCATTTTGTCCAGTTTTCATTTCAATATAAAATCGTCCCTTCCCTTCGTATGGAAACTGGCTTTGGCACTCTCTTTAATGCGGCGCCTTGGACACGGGTCTAGTTTGCCCTTTCTAGTTGCGGCCCTGTCCATGCACCATTACACCCATTCTTTAAAAACAACCGTCTGTGTCTAGTTAACAAATATTTTATTTTAATTATTTTAATCGATTTAATATACTACATATGTGTATTAGAGATGAGTTCGGGCTCATTTTTTGAAGCCCGAGCCCGAGGTCTTTTAATCTTTTAATCCTACGCCCGCCCGAGCCCGAGCCCGAAATTTCAGTTAAAGATTTAAAAAAAAACCAATTACTTCATTGATAGAATACAATGAATTTTGCCGTTTGTGCAAATTAAATACAAATATAGTTCCAAACTCTCAATGCACTTTCTAATTCCTTATATATCCATATTTATCCAATAATGTCGGATCTCATGACTCACAGCCGCCGTTCTGAAATATCCAAAGAGCTTCACGCACCTTCTAGGCGCCAGTGCCACTGTATTTTTTATAAGTAACTTTTATTTTCCTCAGGAATCACTTTTTAAAATCTGACTCAATGAGTATGTTCAATAAAGGAGAACTTTTTCACGAGCCCGAGCCCGAACGCAATGGTGAATTTAAGAGCCCGAGCCCGGTTCGAGCCCGGGCTCGGGCTCGGGCTGAGCCCGTCTCATCTCTGATGCGTATCTATATTTACGTTGAAGTAAGAGTAAGTGTAAAATGTAAATGTGAATAAAAATATTTCAACTAAACTGGGTAACACCATAAAAGTCACGAACACGAAGCTTACTTTATTTTGGGGCATTCCCATTCGCAATAAAGCACGCAGCCTGGTTACTCGTAGCATCGGTAAAAACAAAAAAGAAAGATAAATCATGCCAAACGCATAGATTATAAAACACTTTCCAACATAAAAATATTTTTGCGACAAATTTGGCGATGTATTTTCCTTAAAATTGGCGAGATTTTGCAGATAAGATAATGTTGTATTATCGCTATAAATGTAATTTTATGAGACCCTGTAAAAAGCTTTCAATTTTTTTTTCAACGTTTAATTAAAGAATATAAAAATTTTATATTCGTTGTCTTATGCTAGAAATGTATTAGTGTTTCTCAAATGCCACGGACTGTAATGTATTGGAATTCTTTTGAGTGCTCCTGTAGAAGAACTATTAATAATACAGACACTACTCTCAATGGGGAGCATTATATTGAGAGCCTTAATAATAGGTATGACAACTTTGTTTTCTTTCAAAAAACCGAAAATATCTAAAATACGCTTTCAAGAATGACTGCCCATAGAGTGCGATGTATTGGATTTTTTTGATCCTGTAAAAGAACTATAAATGCTACTTACAGCATTTTCAATAAGGTACATGGTACTGTACATAGAAAAAACAAATATTTTGCACAAATAGCAGAAAAAACATAAATTTCGTTCAAATCAGTGTATATTTACAGCAGTTAGAATACTGGACGGGGGTGGAGAAGCAAACCGAAATCATAAAGACCTCTCAAACTTGTTGGTGAGTTGAAAATACAAATATTAGAACGTAACGGTATCGGGCGAACACTGAGAGCGATGAATTTATTCTTTTAAGAGTTAGCAGTCTAAATTAATTTTCCACGCGCTAAGATTCAACGTTTGCTATTTTGTTCCATGTAAATAAATTAACCCGTTTTGGGTTGTAACACATTAACGGATTTTCGTCGTTCGGAGAAATTCCTCCGACCGACGCAACACCCTCCCACCCCTAGGCAGATAGCCCTTAGCCATTCCTCAATAAAAGACAATGCACTATATCAGTTAATTACAGCGCGAGTAACGAATTTTGAAAATTCTCAATGAAATCATCATAGCTTAATATAATCAGAATAGATATTTTTCGAGATACTTACTTATAACCCCGGCGGTCCGTCAAGACGGGCAATTTTTCGCTCAGATAAATCCCGGACACATGAAATTATTCATGGTTCGGAATACGATTGGCAACAGTTTGCCAGAAAATTTGAGGAAAAAATAGTTAGGCGTTAATGACCGTCTTGATAATACGCAAAGTACCCTTTTGCGATTTATCGCCAAATAATGAAACTATCGCCAAGTTCGATTCATTTTTCAAAGCACTTTTTTTCGCACCATATTTGGCAATTTATCGTAAAAGTCGCCTGTACTGGCGGCTTTTGGTGCAACTTTTGAGGGAGGCACACGATCGTCGTCCGATTATTAGCTAATCACACTGTAGGATAGTATTATATGCTTTAAATAGATGCCTGTCTCTAAACTGCTACTGACCGTATTGGATTGAAATTATTTTGTGTGTTTCTGTAAAACAACTGTTAACTATACAAACCCAATTTCGATCGAAAGCTTCATCTTGTAATCCTCAATAACATATATCAATTTTGTTTCATTTCAAATAGCAGAATATCTCTAAAAGCCCGTTGTGGAGGCAATTACAACGGGCACTAGAAAAAGCATTTCACTAAAGGGTAGTTACGTATTATGCCGGCGGTCCTCCAAGCCGACCGGTTTTTCGTCAAGATAAATGTCGGACATATGAAATTATTGATGGTTCTGAATATGATTGGCAACAGTTTGCCAGCACATTTGGAGAAAAAATAGCTTGACGGAAATGACCGCCGGCATAATACGTAAGTACCGACCTGACGAAAGCATGTCTACACTGAATATATTTAAATCTTTGTCCCCCTAAAAACTTATATAGTAGGATGGTCACGATTATTTTTAATCACGATTGAGTGCTGTTAATATCGATAATCACGAATCAGTGCTGTTAAAAATAATGGTCACGATTATTTTTAACAGCACTGACATCTGCTGAAAAATAGAAGAATGCGAGAACAGATGGATAGATTGCCCAATGCTGAAAAAAGGGCAGCCGTTGCCATCGCTCGACTTAACTACCAGCAAGATGGCGAACGATCGAAACGGTCATCGCGTACTACAGATCTAGAGACCATTTTTTGACGCAGATGGCTGTGCGGGAACAGCCAGCAAAAAAAGGTCTCTAGATATGTGGCACGCGATGAACGTTTCGATCGTCCGCCATATTGCTGGTAGTTAAGTCGAGCGGTGGAAACAGCTGCCCTTTTTTCAGCATTGGAAAAGGGTTGCGCCTCAAAGGGTTAAAGGAAACCTTCCCATAGAGCGTAATGTATTGGGAATATTTTGAGCACTCATGTAGAAAAGCTATAAATGCTACATATACCATTTTAAATAGGGTACATGGTAGAGTAGATAAGAATGACATATTTAAATTCCGTAGACATCGATGCATATTTACTCGAGTTAGAGCACGGACGGACAGACAGACAAACCGAACTCATAAACACTTTTCAACCTTGTTGGAAAGTGTTAAAAACGCCAATGACACAACGGTAGCAACAAAACCAGAAGTGGTATGTTCGGGACCGAGGCAAACACGCTAAATTCCATCACCACCGATAGGCGTTTTCCGTGATTTCCTCAGAAACTTAGCGTTAATACGGGCTAGGACCCCTTAGAAAGACCCCCACGGAGGGCACCCCACCCTTCGTGCAGTTAATTGGCCATAATAACACAACAACATTGAACACCACCGTTCAAAGAAATACCAAAGTTGCAACCGGTATGACCACCCCTGCCCCCTAAAATTACTGCCCGCAACGCTAACCCTCCCCCCCTCCGCCTCCTAATATAGTACACATTTTTCTTAAACTGGTGTCTGTAATTGGTTTGCAAACTTTTGATAAAATCACTCATTTACTTTATGCTGATACTTACAAAAAAAAGAGGCAAATAACGAACTATAAAGACAATAGATAAGCAATTAAACTTCTTTAGACCAACGGCTTAGCAGGTCAGGACGGATCCGCCCCAGACGGCAAGCTGTCTAAGAATCTTAGAAAGATGGGGCTGAAATATGAAGGTCCGCCCCGGTAGTCAATAACACTAACTACGCCACTGCTTTAGACCCTATTTTGTATTTCTCTCAGTTACGAAAGAAAATAAAATCATTCCCCTTAGACGACAAACAAGATTAAAAAAAAGGAAAATATCTTAAACGAAATCTGCAGCAATAAAGCGAAAAGTCCTTTTGTGAGAGAGTTTGGTACCGCCCCTGTATCCTCCATTAAAAGTGACGAACACAGCCCTAACTTTATTTCATTCTATACCCCTTCAAATGAAAACATGCAGCCATGTGAACTTAGCGTGTCCCCCCCCCATTTTTTTTTTTTGAGGGTGGAGGGAGGGGGATTATATTGAAGTTAATAGTAGAAAAGGGATGTTTCATTAAATTTTAAACAAATATTAAACCTGCCAGACAAGTTGGAAGTCCCCCCCCCTCCCACCGAGTGAAAAAAGTTTAAACAACTTAGACGCCTAAAAACTTACAACTTACAGTACCAGTACAACTTACAATAGACAACTTACGCCAATGCCCTCTCTTCCACGGGCATTGGCGTAAATTGGCATGTAATATTTGGATGGGGGGACAAAATCTTTCTGATTGTAGAAAATAGCATTTTTAAATAGCTCTGATTTTTGAATTTTCTTGATTATTTTGGGGGGGCAGGGTGGTTGACCTCTCTTGCCCTTAGGAAGTAACGCCTATGCCCCCAACAAAACCAAACGATGTTCGACCCACTCCTCACACACAGACAGACAAAACTTTATATTCGACCACCAATGAAACACCAGATTCGAAAAAATAACGAATTTCAACTCAGTAGTGAGTTGAGACTCGTCGCATACAATCACTCAAACATTTGAGATTCAACTCCCTACTGAGTTGAGACATCACTTCCTAGATATAGAAGGCCTGAGAACAAAAATTTTGCGTCATCAATAGGTCTAAGATGACGTCATCACAGTTTCAATTTCGCAAAGGAAAGCTATTTAAAATTTCTGCTGGATGATACAAATTTTGGAAAATATCTTTAGTTAAAGATAAAAATTAAAATATCTTTCTGATAAAAAATAATTTATTATGATCTATTTCTATATTATATTATGTAATTAGTGATAGTTAAAATTTCCTATTTGTCGTGAAATTGAATTTTCTGTCTTAAATCATTTAAATGTTTCGTTCGGGAATAAATTCACCACAAACTTTGAATAGTTTTGCTTTGTGAAGTTAAATTTGGGATGACGTCATTTTAGTGGACCTAGCGATGACGTAAAAGTGTCTGTTCTCAGGCATTGTATATCTAGAGGGTGTTGGTTGAGATTCGTCGTACGCAATCACTGAGACAGGGCGAAACACTGAATCAGTAAAGATTCGTCGCTGCACCAACTCAGTGACCAACTCACCAAGTCATTTGCTGTTTCAAATCATCTATCGACTCAAGAGTCGAAACAGTAGGGAAATCTCTGGATACGGCGAAGGGAAAATAAGTTTTCCTTCCCTTCGCACTTGGAATATTTCCCCACAGTTGAGGGCTTGAGATTCGAATCAGTAGATAGTGAATGTAAAGACTGAGCCACTCAGTACCAAGATTCGAATCACTGATTCGACATATCGAATCATTAGCCATCTGTAATATCTTGGGGTGACTCAAGTAGCGCCACCTAACATTTCACATCTTCCACTGCATTCTTCCAAAGATGACTGGCAGTGCCCTGCCAAAACCATACAGATTTTGCGCAGAAATAAACTGCTTACACATGTTGGATACCTACTTCTTCCAATAACTTTTAAGGTTGTCATGATATACAGGACAGCTCAATTAAACTTTCCCATTTAATGAAACGGGAAAAAAACGGGTGAGCCGACTACCACCAAATTTGGTGCTTAGGCTCTATACACGATGATCTCAAAGCAGACTTTTTAAAAGTTTCGTTCAATAAATGTCCACTAGTTGGCGCTCTGCATGATAATTCTGCTAAAAAAAAAAAAAAAAACTAATTAATTAACCCTCAAAAGCAATTAAACAAATGTTAGAATTGTTTGTACAGTTCGAATTAGTAATTCGTATTGTTAAATAGTCTGTTTTTCATGCAAAACGTCATTTAATGGACATTTTTTGAACCAAATTCTTCCTCGAAATTTGAGCTCATAAAATGCATACTTCATGTACTAAATTTGGTTACATTACGTTTACCTGCTATAGCTGTAGAATCCTGTTATAATGAAAGTTTAAGTACAACCACCCTGTATAGTAAAAGTGTGATGTCTTCACATTCATGGATAATTTTTCATAACGATCTCTGAAACAACAGGTAAAGTACTTTCTCTTATGTACTGTTTACTTGTATAGAGTATCGATCGTTTTATAAATTTATTCGAACTAAAAAACTAAAATCAAACTTACAAAATACGGGCTATTTTCATAATGATATCATGCTTTCTGGTAGTTACGTGAATGCTGTGATTCACAAATAGGTGCATTTTTGCACTACAATATAAGCTCCAAATAAACACAACCATCTGCTAAGAATTAAATTACATTCCCATCGTTTCATTATTCGCGTAGGAACAATTTTTTTGGTTCAAATGTATTTTATTTGAGAAAAAACAAACAAAAAAACTATTTTTAAAATTTAAAATTACATCCTGAGTGAATTATTTCAACCTGGGTGTTAGATGTAATGTGAAAATGAAATATAGTGGGGAGAAGTTCAATTTCTAGAGTAAATATGAATTTATTATTATTACTATTATGGTTAGGACGATTCGATAAAAATAATTTAAACTCTTTCTAAATTAAGACTTTTACGAATGAAATGAAGCAAAAATTGTTAATCATAAGACATGTTCATTTACAACCGGTTCACAACCGGAAAATCGATTTGGTAATGCCTTTTAAATACAATCATGCTCAATCTATACCTCATATGCTAGCGTCAGTCGCTTTACAAACGTATCAAGCAAAAAGCTGTCCATTGTGATAGCTAACACTGAATATGAACACGTCTGAACAGGGTAGGTATTGTACGTAGGCAAAGGCCTGTCATAAATGAAGACCGAGAAATCCGTCAAAGAGTTTTTAATTTTTCCGCCACCGTTCAACGATATGATTCCAAGCTATTTGGTTGCATTGTGAAAGGTACAATAATATCCAGGACAATATAATTTTTTTGTGATATCATATTCCTTATATAACGCATGTGCACTCAACCAAAACACTCTTGTAATTTTGGGGGAGGGGTACTGGAGAATTTGCAGTTTTTAGTGCGATTATGACTTGATTGTGATTAATTCCTTTTTTCGACCGTAATTGCTACAGAGAAGTAAAATTTTCAGGCATCTCTCTCTAAAATGTCTCAAGCAATTCTTCATCGTTCTTCCTATCAGTCTAAGAGCCAGCGGCCGCCAGACCTTCGTCATAGTATAAAAGCTGAAACTTTCTCTGCGCATACCCCCCAACAGAGGTAGGAACAATCGGCCACTATAAAGTTTGGATGATCGTGGCTTTGGCAGGTAACAGGTGGCAAAGGTGTATAAAATTGCAGAAAATTTTCGTCATTTCATAAAGCTTCATTTTTTTATATGTTCTTCTTCGCAGTACTAGAAATCACTTGATCCCTTGCCAGACACTTTTCCATCGTGGCAAACCCCCGCCAGACAATCTCAAAGTCATGGAAAACGTAGTTCTATTACGAGCGCGCTGCAGCATCGTAAGAAAGTTCAGAAGTAGCAGTATAAAATGTGCTTCGCACTTTGTGACAGCTTGACGTACTTCGTCGCGGGAGTTTACGAACACAACAGTTTTCCTTGACTCCCGTTGATTTTGAGATTGTCTGGCGGGGTTTGCCACGATGGAAAAGTGTCTGGCAAGGGATGAAGTGATTTCTAGTACTGCGAAGAAGAACCTATAAAAAAATGAAGCTTTATGAAATGACGAAAATTTTCTGCAATTTTATACACCTTTGCCACCTGTTACCTGCCAAAGCCACGATCATCCAAACTTTAGAGTGGCCGATTGTTCCTACCTCTGTTGGGGGGTATGCGCAGAGAAAGTTTCAGCTTTTATACTATGACGAAGGTCTGGCGGCCGCTGGCTCTTGCTCTATATGATGCCAGTACCAGGTTACCGAGCCATGCTCAGAATCTAAAGGCTCCTTAAGAGTTAAAATAATGAATACGTAAATGCCTTGGCACGTATCAATAATCTTCATGATTGCCAAAGATTTTCATTGCTGTCGGATCACCCATACATTATCAGGTAAGCTTTGGTCAGCATTCAATGTTACAGTGGCATATACTTTGTTTTGAAGAGGGATGCTAAATATTCGATGGTCGGTGCCATCAGAGTTGAGCAAAAAGTAGTTTAACGTAAGGTGCCTCCTATCCTTCTGTAGCAGATCAGCGAGGGTATCAGCGAAGATGTTGGGCGATGCATTCACTAACAGCGTCTTCATTACTTCAGAAATATATCTGTCCATATTTAGGACGTTCAAATTCAGCATCAAGAATTTGAGTTGGGTGAACTGCCAGATGAATGAGTTTATAAAAAAAATTCATCAAGTCTGTTATACACTGTTCGCAACATAGCAGTACACACCAAAATCGTTAATAGTTTCACTCGTCATATACTGTGAACAAAGCCATTGTAAAGCATGCTTTCAAATTTCGAATTCTTTGAAATGTGGGTGACATCGAAGAAACAGCCACACCAATTCATTAGGAAATTCGGAATGTCCTACATCAATCTTACAGTCCCCAAAATGGTTTCGGTTAATTTTTGTTTTTACTCTTCAGAAAAATGCAAAGCTCCAGGGTGAATGCAATTCATGTTAAAAAGTTTTAAACTATGATAATAAGTACCCACATTTGTGGCAGCTTTGTAGATACTTAGACTGTTTACCCGAAGTATTTGTCGACGTCTAGCTGTTCCATGTCGTTCTCCTTCCAAATACTAATCAGCTGTTTCATCTGCTTGTGTTTGAACTGCACGTTCACACATTTGGGCTAAGTGCTGCTGTCGGTGACCATATGTTTCCACAGCTCGTTTTTGAGCTACACTTTCATGCATTTACGTCTTTATAATACATCTATGATGATAATTATTTACGATTGAAATTGTAAATTTCTCTATAGTGCTTCAATTCAAACATAAAATACTTATTTTTTTTCTAATTCAAAGAAAATACATCATGCATAAACAAATTCTACAAACGTAAATTCAATCTTATAGATACATAAATATAGATGCCATAAAAGTATAATCTTACATAAATATGCTTTAAACATAATTTTATTTATAAACTCACGCTTAAGAAAATAAAAAGTGTAACGCAATTTAAATTGTTAGTACAAAAGGACACTTCGAAATCATGAAATCAAAAACAGAATAGATCAAAAATATTCTCTTATAATAACCCTAACAACTACTTAAACGTTGACAATAATAGAACAAACGGATGGACTGAAGAAAATGGACTTCTAACCTCGAATAAATCAAAAATACATCGCTCCTATATAGTTACGCTGATCCCTGACTCTGTCACAATTCCAGTTCAACCACTCAAAATAAAACTTTTTCCATCCAAACAGATTAAAAATGTATTGTCTAATAACTTAAAATTTACACGGTTCGTTGGTGCGATCAGCCTGATAATTATCATAATTATGTAAAAAAAAGAAAGAAAAAAAGAAAGAAAAAATCTGATAATCCATCCGTTCCCTGATTTTTAAGCGTTTTTATTTTTTTTATTTTTAGCTCTATTTCATTTAAGAGAATAAAAAAAGCTAATCATTTGAGTGTCAGAAGTATCTATTGCAAGTGACAGTGACGTTACATTGAAGTCACGGTTATCAGGCTTTGGAGGAAAAATTACGATTCCAATTCGCTTAAGATAGCTTTTCTAAATTACTACTCAGTTTAACTTTTTTTCAAAAATAAAACGGTTTTCTATGCATTAAGCATGGGTATAGGAGAGGATGTTGATACCATATGAAATGTTTCGAATACGAAATGTTTCTGCAGATTATACAATTCGAATTTCGATGTATAATAAAAATTGAATATGAAGTTATTTGATTTTAAGTGGGTAAATATTAAATATTCTGAGTGTAGACATTTTATCGCCCGCTGTAATTGTCTCCACAAAGGGCTTTATCCTTTAGTTTAATGATAGTACACAACACAAAACAACACAGTCTAATCCACGTCTAAATAAGAATTGAAAATTTATTAGAAAAAATCTTAGTAACCAGATTTCAGCCTCCCAATTTACTGCTTCCACATATGGACAACTCCCAGCCTGTGGCCGGATGGGGCCCGCCATGGCTTTTGGACCAGCCCTCAGAACAAGTCAAAACCCTGTATAAAACCTATATAAAACATTCAAACTTCCATATAAATACGAATTATACGGCCCGCGATTTCCCTAACATCCTGAAGTCAGGCCCAGGAGGCCACTATCGTAAAGTTCTGCCCGCAACTTTTAAAAGGTTGTCCATACGATGATAAAATAAATGAGTTGAAATCATCAACTGCAGTGAATGAAAACTAAACTGATGGCTGATCATCTGAAATTAATTTGAATATCGGCTGCGAGCCCAATTTAGGAATCGATCGTATCATTTTTTCATCGGATTTTCGAACATCGTTTCATTATAAACGGTTGACCCATTAAAAAAAAAAAAAAATCGTCAGGGTAACTACATTTAAATATTTATCGTCAACTTGGCGGAATAAAGCAGTTAAAATAGAATTCAACCTAGTGCCGTTATTTAAAAAAAGAAAATGGAATTTTCATGTTACGTCACAGGATCTTTTTTCTTACTGTGAATGACTGAAAAGGGTGTCATTTTCATTTAAATTATTCGGCTAAGCTGAAACTTTTATGCACTTTTGAAATTCGCATCATATGGATCAATAAAATACATGAAAAATATTTATTGTTTTAGTATATACGCGAAAATACATTTACGCTTTTACGTTAGTTACAAAAGGATAATTGTAATAAATTCAGGCAATTTTTCACATAAGATTTACGAATAGTTTTGTATTAATAACTATGAATTAAGAATAATTAAATTATTTACGTATATTACATCAAGGTGCTTGCGGGGATGGCAACGAAGACTCTTTTCTCTTTTTCTTTCGCTGGTTGCCAGGACGATATTTTGAAATAAAAATAACTTTTTAATTCTAAACAAATTTATGTAGCTGAATGGTGTAATATATCTAGTTACTAAAATATTTATTTGTCTGTGTACTGAATATCAAGTTCCATTTATTTTATTTCTTTGCGAAATTAATTTTTACTATTATATATCGATGGCGTGTATTTTTTAATCCGCCCCAAACTTATTTGAGAGTCCCTTTTAGGAAGATTGCATCAATTGTGTTTTTCAAACGCTCAATAGATGGCGCTACCGTCCAAAAATTTTAATTTTAAATTTTGAGCGTTTTAGAGTGTTTTGAATCAATTGACCTAGCTCAATCGTTTCAGGGGCCCAAAAAAACCCCAGGTACGAAATTTAAAAAGAATCCTTAGAGCAGTTTTCGAGATCGTTCGGACATACACCCACACCCACACACACACAAACATTCCTCGTTTAATATAAGAGCGGATACGATGAAAAGTAATAAAAATTTAAAAAAAATAATTAATGTACAGTAGAATATTGCCTTTTGCGAGGGATTCATTCAAAGAACTTTCGCGTAATCGAAAATTTTGCGTTGTGGAACTAGGCCTACAGTGAAACTTCTATGAGCGACCACCTCTATTAGGAGACCGTCTCCTCCAAAATCCACATTTAAGGGACCGATTTTTTGCTCCATCTACTTAATGTTAATAGATCCTCTAGAAGACACCACACAACCCTCTTTAAGCCGACCGGACAAGGTTCCCTGTCTGAAAATTTCCTAGCATTTTTCCGGCACTTAACTAAATAAAAGACACATTCCTAACCAGTCGGGCTGCTGCAAATACGCAGCAGGTACACGTACACATCACATACAAATTTGGGTTGAGAAGAGATAGGTTAGAAAAGAAATATGCCTAAGAAACGAGTGGTTCTACCGTTGGAGCAGTGCACGGATGTGATCGAGTAAAAAATACGAAAAGGGAAATTCGGCGAGGAAGTTAGTTGTGAGAAAACCCATAATGCAAATTTTGAAGTAAAGAAAGTTTATTGTGGCAAATTCAGAATGCATGAAAAATATCAGGATAAATGCTCTTTTGTCCTACGAAAAAAAAAAGTTGAGAGGAAGACTTTTGGAGACAGGAAAGAGAATGAGAAAAATTCGAAATTTCTAAGTGTTTTATTAAAATTTAAGTTTTAAAAATACGTATGTGTTAGGGTGCGATTCAACAAATAAAAATGCAAAAAATATTTTTTATCATTTCTTTTTCCTTGGCTATCAAATTTTTGTACTTCTTTGAGCGACCACCTCTCTTAACGACCGATTTTTTTCGGAACGGAGGGTGGTCGCTCTCGAAAAGTTTCACTGTATATACGACTTTTTAAAACGCATATTCAGTTATTTTAGGCACTCATGAACACCCCCTCAAACAGTTCTAAACCATGCGCTGACTATAGATCACCATTTTCTACTTAAAGTAATAAATAAATGAATTTCGGCGCTTCTTACTCTTGGCGAGAAATCTCGTGTTTTGCGGTTGTGGAATTCGTTTTAGCATTAAGATACATCCGCGTGAAAAACTCGCGTAAAATCCAATACGCGTAAGTCAAATTGCGTTGTACAGCGAGTTCGCTTACACTGTTGAAGTTCATAAAATAATACCCTTGCTTGGAGGAAGCATGTTAAGAATTTTTAGCATAAAAATCCCACGTGGAAAATAAATATTTATTTGTACCAAAACCTTTGATACAGAAGGTAATTCTGCTTTAACACAGAAAAAAACAAGGATGGCAAACACTAAACAGATTTAATGCCGCAAGCTGGTTTCGGTAAATATGACTTCCCATCATCAGTGCGAGAATACATTTTCTCACTGATGTTGGTAAATCATACTTACCGAAATTGGTTCGTGGTATTAACTCTCCTAGGTGTTTCCGGCCTTTTTCTTTCTGCGTTATTCATTTGCAGATAAATTTTATAACTCTGCCTTAGTTTTCAAATAGTTTGTACTGAACATTTAAAAAAGTCTTGGATTTAATTGTATCGAGTGATTATCTGTATACATTAAGAAAGAATTTCAGAATTATATGTACTAGGGATCGACCGAAACCAGATTTTAACCGACACCCGATACTTTCTTACAAGGGGCCGTATAGCTATTATAATACAAAATGTAAATATTATGTCATAACTACCCCTATCATATCAAAATTTAATACATGTCAAAGCTAATTTTAACAAAGCAATTTATACTTAACAGAAAGCAATTCTTAATGCGCAATAAGAAAACGCAATGTGTAAACAAATTGTGGTGGGATATTTCCCGAATTATTCGGCAGAATTGGCAGCTATGATATGGATCTCGCTTCCTATCATTTGCATTTGGAGAAATGTTGCTCTGTGTCTACATTTTTCCAAATGTAAATGATAGGAATTTAGGGTCCACATAATATTAAATTTTCCATTTTAATATGCATACACTCCCTTGTAAAAAGGTATCGGGTATCGGTTAAAATATAGTATCGGTTGATCTCTAATATGTACATTACTTTAAAATAATTCTGATGGAATACTTAAATTTTTTGTTAGAAGTTCTATAATGTACAAGGTTTTGTATAGCCTACGGTAAATTTAAAGTGTACTAATTCTGAAGTTTAAAAAAACACCACTTTTCTGGATAAAAGAAAATGAAAGATTTTTTTAGCAAGGATTGGGTAGGGGGGCCCGTCGTATGTACCTACCCTGGGGCTCTAAAATCCTGTCTGCGGCCTTTCTACTGTATTTATATTTTAAGGCTGATGATTGTAATCAAATACTTTAAATAGAGTAAAATTCATCGCGTTACTATCTTACAAGAAACTATTTTCAAAAACCTACTTCTTTTTGAAGTGCCTTAGAACAAAACTTGAAAGCTTTCACTGAAAAATTTAGAATATAAGGAAATACTTCGTAAGCTTGCCTGATGTCTGAAATACTTTCTTTTTCCAAGTCAGATATCCTGAATGTATTGGGTACTTTATATTTCCTCACGAAAAAAAGAAACCAACTATTTCCTACTTTAGATTCTATGTAATGTCTATAAAGTATTACACTTTTCGACAGCAAGGCAGTTGGGTAACATTTTTCAGCAAAATATTACACATGTGGTATTCGTGTCTAGAAATTTCTTTTAAGGTCACATAAAATGGCATTAGCTGAGACGTCAGTCACTCTATGTTTTATGCAGTTTCTGTATACCGGCGTTATATATTGAGCTGAAAAAGAAGTGTATGAAGTGGCATTGGTTGAAACAAAACTTGATTGAAACGAATTTCAATCAGTTGTGGTCTTAAAAAACTGCTGTTATACAATTTTTACTGAAATATATTTTAAATATATGACATAATAAGGGGATTACAGTGATTCGCGTAATTTACGCTATAAGTGGGACAGAACAATACTCGCGCAAACCGGTATGTGGTTTCGCATTTGAAATTTACATACACATTATTTTTAAGCAAGGCCAGAGACTGGAGAAAACAGTAATTTAGAAGAAAATGATCACTAAAATAATACATAATAGATATCTATAACAAATTATATTACTAAAATCGTAAACCGGATTTATTTTGGAAAAAAAAATCAACGAGATTTTAAAATCGCGTAAGTGGAGTAGCGTAATTCGAAGTATTGCTCATCTTTGAAAATTTCATATTATTAAAATTAAAACCTTTTCACGAATCTTCAGTTAGCTGCAATCTTTTTAGAAAATGGTAGCAACCATTTTCTCGATACCCCACCCGATTGTTGAATTAAACTAGAAAGTAAAGTCTATAAAAATAACAAATTGCAACATCAAATAAAATATCTAATCTCTGAAGTTTGAATGCAACAATTTCTTATTCGATGCAACTGAATCGGAAAACGAGATAACAGAACACTACCACAATTACAGTATTTTGTACTATTAAAACGGCAGTAAACATGAAACTGCGGAAAAGCTACTATAGCTACTCTGTGGCTAGGAAGGAGATTTCAAATTTTTACTTCTTAGTACGAAGTAAAAGGAAATATAGTAATCGAAAAAAATGCAGATTTTTGATGAAAAAATTTGATGTGGACAACACATGACTTTCTTGTACATATTTAGGATGTGTCACAATTCCCTCCCGGATTTGGAAGCCTTATAAAAACGATGTATTACCAATACAGCAACAAAGTTGACTTCACTGGAGAAAGAAACGTTACAAGTTTTATTTCAGAAATGTTCAATATCTGAACCTTTCATGATTTTGCAGATATCAAGTCTTAACCCTTTAATGCGCAGTGTACCCTCTGGGAAACCAAACTCTGACGTTTTGACTGTTTATGCCAGTCACGAAGAATAGATTTGATGTCTATAAAAATAGTTGCGGGTGACATAGCTCCACGAGAGTCCTTTACTTTTTAGCACGTCATTTCCCGTAAAGAAATTGTCACGATTATTTATAACAGCACTGACATCTGCTGAAAAATGGAAGAATGCGAGAACAGCTAAATAGATTGCACAATGCTGAAAAAAGGGCAGCCTTTGCCATCGCTCGACGCAGCCTTTGCCATCGCTTTTTTGACGACAGCTGGCTGTGCCCCGGCACAGCTAGCTGTCGTCAAAAAAGGGTCTCTAGATCTGTGGCACGCGATGAACGTTTCGATCGTCCGCCATCTTGCTGGTAGTTAAGTCGAGCAATGGCAACGGCAGCCCTTTTTTCAGCATTGGGAAAGGGTTGCGCATCAAAGGGTTAAAGTCAAATTCTTCCCACACTCACTTTAACAAGTCACGATGAATGGTAGCCAATGGGGTTTTCATCCTTTGGCGTAAATCTTGTAAATCACGTGGCACAGTGGTCACGAACACTTGTACCCAATCTTTTATGTAACCCCATAAAAGATGATCGCATGAAGTTAGGTCCGGAGAGCGAGTTGGCCACTGAAGAAAGCGATTGCCGCCCAGAACCTCGTCTAACTCAACTGCGAAGAAGCTCGTTATTTGGGAAACAGAATACGTAATGTTTCTCTCGCCAGTAAAGTCAACTTTATTGCTGTATCGGTGATATATTTTTTTGATAAGCCTTCCAAACTCGGGAGAGAATTGTGACACACCCTGTATATTTCCCGTGCACGTCATCTAAACAAATTTATTTGAAACAGATATAATATTGCCATTTTGTTAAGGTTTAGCCATTTCTAGCAAAACATTTGAGATATCGTCAAGCTGTGTTCAGTTTGAAAAATTTACACTCGACAATTTTTATTACTCGGCAATTTAATTTGGCGATATTTCGCCAAAAGCCGACAAGCTTGTGAGATTTTGGGAATAGCCCAAATAGTGAGTGACCACAGACTTTTAATAAACTGAAGGTAATCATTACCCTTAATGTATTGGAAGTTTTTTGGTTTGACCCTGTAAGTAAATTAGTACTATATCTGTTTTATGGGTGAGCATAGAAACCTGAGCTCTGCTACATAGCTCTGGGAAGCTATGTTTCGGTTATTTTTCGTGCTTTGTAAGTGGCCTTTCGTTTGTTTTTAGAAGCTTGTTTTTAATTTCGTCTATGAATTCTTCATCGCCAAATCTCTAGGAACTGTTTATGATTTCCGTCGAGAATTCCTATTGAATGTTAGCCTGTGGAAGTAACCCTATGTTGAAATTTCTATGATTGTAACCTATTTATAGAAAACTACATGTGATGCATATTCTACAGCTTACGAGATAGATTAAAGCTGTTGTGAACTAATAGTATTTAAATATATGTAAAAAAATACATGTGATGCATATTCTATAGCTTACGAAATATTATAACAATAGATTAAAGCTGTTATGAACTAATAGTATTTAAATATATGAAAAATTATGTCGGTTTTTGGGACAATTTTCAATAAAAGGGATGAGAGATAAAATGACATAGTCATTAACAAATCGACATAAACCATGTTCGTTATGCTGCCACACATCCATAATTTACAACTCGCCAGAGAATGCTTGAAATGATGTAAAAAT
Source organism: Cheiracanthium punctorium (assembly GCA_038373885.1). Lineage (NCBI taxonomy): Eukaryota > Metazoa > Arthropoda > Arachnida > Araneae > Cheiracanthiidae > Cheiracanthium > Cheiracanthium punctorium. The sequence goes on along the minus strand of JAWZYV010014507.1, from coordinate 150,248 downwards.
ACATCTTAAAATGTGTTTCAGTATTTGCAATAAACAACCTCACTTCTCTTGCTTCAATTATTGATGAAAATGAAAGAGAAATAGATCGATTTTTATGAAAGCTCATGTTCGTGTCACATATAAACATTCTTGAGGCAGCATAATGTGTGTGTGTGTGTGTGTCAATAAATTTCCAGAATTCTTTTAAACGTTTTTCTTTCCCAAAAGAAGCATAAACATGCTCAAAATAACAGTTCGCTTTCAGCACGGAAACATTTCTCGCATTTGAACGGTTGTCTGATCTCATTTTTATTTGTAGAAAAAAAAAAAAAAAAGAATGTTATCTTTACTTTTCTACTTGCATAAAAAATAATACCTGATGTCGAGTAAAATATGGAGCATCAAAATCGAGTTTCGAACAATATATGAAAAGCGTTCATGTATTGTTCGTTTCTAATTTGCTTTGTGAATATTGTTACTGGCTTTCTACTGTTTATGAACGTTTATGAGTTTTTGACTGGGTAGCTTGATTTTTTTCTAGTGATGTGTCATTCAAGTGATTTCTGTAATCGATTACTAATATTCGAATAGAATAAATAATTGATTCATCGAATTGTGAGTATTCATGATTTTTATTGTTTGAATAGAATTTGTGATTTCCATTGGAATGGTATTTGCGAATAGCAATTTCGCTCTTTGAATCAGGCGCGTAGCCAGGAAAATATTTCAGGGGGGGGGGATATGCACTTGGAAAATTTTTCGGGGGGGGGGGGGTATGAACTTATATGTGTATAAAATAGACGGAATTTCATCACTAATCCAAAAATTTCGGGGGGGGGGATATATCCCGATATCCCCCCCCCTGGCCACGCCCCTGCTTTGAATAGTATTAGTAATTTCAGTATTCGAATAATATTCGCGACTGCTGTTCCGGATTTCGAATGCTACGTGCTGAGCGTTTGAACGGATTTTTTAAAATCGATTTTCTCGAATGAATTTAATAATCGATTAATCAAATAGATTTTGCCCGTTACTAGGTTTTACAGAGTGGATTTTTTATGTATAATACTTCCAATCATTTTCGCCGTTGACAACGTTTCCTCTGTTCTTCAACACTCTACAAGTTTAACAAGAAAGATAAATCATGCCAAACTCATCGATTATAAAAATCTTTTCGGAACAACTGGTTTTTTTTGAGCCAAAGTTGGCGGGTATATCGTCGTCAAATTTGGTGAGATTTTAGAGATAACCTCAAAACAGCTGTATACCACTGATGAAATAATTTTCCGATATTCTGTAAAAGAGATATAAATGTTATTTATATATTTCAAATGAAGAGTAAGCATGTATAATCTTTTAATATTATTCCCATTGAAATACAGGGTGTTTGAAATTAAATGAATCTATTTTGAAACTGTCTACAGACGAAACTATTGCTAATAAAAATTAAATTTTGTGTTGGACATAATGAAGGCATGGGAATTCGCTTGAGGAATTAAAAAACTGGTTCAAATGTTCGCCACCAGGAGGCGTTTTTTAATGAATGACACATTTAGCATTCATTTATGATAGTTTACAAATATTTTTACCGCAAAACATATTCAGCATGACGACCATCATAGTCGGCTGCCATGTGGAATCGTAAGAGAGAATGCTTCACAGCTGACCGCAGTGTGTTCGGCGAAATGCTAAGAACATGTTGTGACATGCTGTCTTTAACCCTTTAACGCGCAGTGTTCCCGCTCTGGGAACACCAAACTCTGACGTTTTGACAGTTGCCAGTCACGAAGAATAGATTTGATGTCTATAAAAATAGTTTCGGGTGACATAGCTCCACGAGAATCCTTTACTTTTTAGCACGTCATTTCCCGTAAAAAAAAAATGGTCACGATTATTTTTAACAGCCCTGACATCTGCTGAAAAATGAAAGAATGTGAGAACAGCTGGATGGATTGCCCAATGCTGAAAAAAGGGCAGCTGTTGCCATCGTTCGGCTTAACTACCAGTAAGATGGCGGACGATCGAAACGTTCATCGCGTGCCACAGATCTAGAGACCCTTTTTTGATGCAGCTGGCTGTGCCACACAGCCAGCTACGTCAAAAAAGGGTCTCTAGATGTGGCATGCGATGAACGTTTCGATCGTCCGCCATCTGGCACAGCCAGCTGCATCAAAAAAGGGTCTCTAGATCTGTGGCACGCGATGAACGTTTCGATCGTCCGCCATCTTGCTGGTAGTTAAGCCGAGCGATGGCAACGGCTGCCCTTTATTGAGCATTGGGAAAGGGTTGCGCTTCGAAGGGTTAAGATCAGGCAAAGTTCTTAGATTATCACGACTTACCAAATGTTTCAAACTCTCCCAACGCCAAAAGTCGCATGGATTGATGTCTGGGGACAGCGGAGGCCATGAAAGGGGCCCTGGTGGCGAATATTTGAACTATTTTCTTTTTTTGTTCCATTTGCCCAAACAAATTCCCATACCTTCATTATGACCTACACAAAATTTCATAACTCTCTCAACAATAGTCTCGTATGTAGCCAATTTTTAAAAAGGGTCGTATAATTTCGTACACCCAGAACACAAAGCTGTCACGCAGAAGGCAGACCTGTCGCAGAGAGGCTAGATTCGTCTAAATGCCCTATTAAGAGCTATCTCGGCCTCCGACTAAACTCTGATTGGAATGCGAAAGTCTCCTAGGAATGAGTATTTCAGAGGATCCCAATCGAATCGGGCGATCTCGTCTAATCTTATGTGGGGAAAATTTCATCTGGGAATTGTTAGAAACGGACAGGGTGGCTATTATTAAATTTCAAATGTAAACACCATTCTTGCAGCTGAAATGAGTGAGCAGATTGCTTCCAACTTTGGCATGTGCACTATGCGTAAGATGGGTTAATTTTTGTAAATGTTCTTTTTTAAATGTCCACTGGTGGCGATTTACATGAAAAAAAAAAATAAATAAATAAAATAACAGTGGAAATGGAATAATTAGGAAAGTACACATTGGCATAACTAGGAAAGTACAAACAATTTCAATATTTATGCAATAGTGTTTCAACATTTATCAACTGATATGGGTTATTTATTGAGCTGATTTCATAGGTTTCCTGTACAAAGAGCCGCCCTGTGGACATTTTTTGAACTAAACCCCTTTAAAAACTTTCTAAAAGCTCCACACAATTTCTAAGCACAACTTTCGTATGACTTTCTAAAGCGCACATAACATAAACGAGAAAGTTTGTGAGAAAATCTTCATCAATGCGAATGATAAACCTTGTATAAGTTGACTTAACGTATTTTGTTGTCGCAAATTGTTATTTAGTTATTAAAGTCTAAAGTGCTGAAAATAATTTTTGGATATCTGTAACACTTTTACGATATGACAGTGATATAGAATGCTCAAAACCATAAAAGTTGTAACTCAGCAAAATTTAGTGCTTCAGAGAAATCGGTTGCACTTCTGTCTTTAGCCCTTAGAAAACAGTTTTAATATAACGAAAAAAAAAAAAAAACGAAAAAAGGAAAATCAATTTCTACGAAAACCTGCGCTTGTGTTAGCTATAAAGTTTCTTGCAGCAACCTCATATAAGTCCTCCAATAAACTGCAGCTTTTCAGAACGCTCTTATTCAAAAAAAATAAAAAACGTCTTGAAATAATAGTTCACCTGCAGCTTACAAATATTTCACGTTCAATCGGTTGTGTCACCTCACTTTTCTATAAGAAAAATTGACATATTTCTATTTCTGTTCACGTACCAAAGAATGGCTCATGTCAATTAAATATGAAATATCAGTTTTTTTTCAGGCGAAATTGTTACTTTCTGATTAGTAGTTGAGTATTAAGGGAAGGAGGAGTAGGTTGTCTCATTTTTTGCAGGTTTATTAATAACTCTACACATAACAGAACTATTTAAATAAAATTTGTAGCCTATGAAAAGGTCATATGTTGTTTTATATTCACGTTATGATAAACCACGAAACATTTTTCATTTTGAAAATAATTTTTTTGTCAGTAGGTATTTTAATATATACCGTGTACCACAATGTATCACTTTAATAAAAAATTCGAGACATCAAAATTGTTAAATTCACCATTTCTAAAGTGTGCCTTATACCTAACTAAACGATAAGTAAGCCCACGCTTATATATCGAGAAGTAATTTCAACAAAACTAATTTTCTGAACTTTTTTTCGATATATTTCAAAAGACACCATTTACTAATTCAAATCACAGTTCAAAAAAAAAAAAAAAAGAAAAGAAAAAAAGATAATATTAACAGAAAAAAGCGTTACTCCAAACATATCCTTGAATTTCTTTGAAACATCTTCCCCCTCTCCCTTTACACACACACACACACACAGTTTGGGAAGTTTTATAAACATTCCCGTGAGAAATACATTTAAAAATAGTTTTCAATTTTCTGGAATTAATATAAAAATTCTTCGCTTCCATTTACTTAGAAGTTTCGACCAAAAAATAAAATACAAGGCGAACATATGAAAAGAATTTCTTCTCAAAATATACAAACGTCAGTATCTGATAAATTGAATGCTACTTTTCAAATGACGTTACACACCTTCATTGGATGTTTCGAAGTATTTCAGAAAAATTTACAAATAGAACTTCAGTATGGGCTGTAAATTACCTGTGAAGAATATGAAATATGTCCTAGATCGTCTATCAAAATAGGTTTTAAACGGTTAATGTCATTGCTTTTCAAAATGTTTTATCCAGTCTGTTTTTAAAAAAAAAAAAAACCTTTTAAATATTCTGCAATGGAATATGAATTTACAAAAATGACATTTCATATCACAGTAAAGATGCTCTTTTTGGAAATCATGCAACTTTTCAACAGATTTTTAAAGTATTTCATTGAGCTAGAGACTCAGAAAAATTGCAAATTTCGGGCTATATTCCAGAGTGAAGAATACCTAGAGCGCAAGACTTTTTGAGGTGTTAATGCGTGTATTCACGTTACATCTGTAAGAAATCATGCAAAACTCCAGACCGTTAGATCAGCAGCCGCACGGTAAGAAAGAACATTGGAATTTCACACTTCTGCCCTCTGCCATGTTTGATGTTTAATCCACTCTGCCGCCGGTCGTCCTAGTCAAACCAAAATCACATTTACTCGTAATTAAGATATACTGATATCATGGGAAGTCACTACCAATTTAGCCACTTTGTGGCTAGATCTGGCGATTTTCGTGGCTCGACCTGCCAATTTATCCGCTTTGTGGCTAGATCTGTCCATTTTTGTGGCTCGGCCTGCTAATTTATCCACTTTGTGGCTAGATCTGGCCATTTTTGTGGCTCGACCTGCCAATTTATCCACTTTGTGGCTAGATCTTGCCCAATTGGAAATACCTTAGTATTTTGTAAATCAGGAATGAAAGTCCAAATGACTGAAAAAACACTTGAAGACAAGCATATTTTAGCAGTTCAAACACTTAGAAGTAAACACCAATGAATAATTTATTCTTTTCTCTGCTTGAAAACACACACACACATTTCTAGCCATTTCTGGCCACTTTTAACTTTTATTTCAGCCACTTTTTCTCCGGCAGAGTTGTCAACATTGTCTAAACTGTGGCAAGAAACTTGCAGCATTATTAAAAAGGCTGTAGGTAACACCGTTGTGCAATATTTAATTTCATACCAGTAGTTATACTGAAGAACGCTGTGAAAAATTATATCATATATTGACAAAACTGACATGTGATTCCACAAGTTACTGGAATATTCTGATTGTTTTTGATTTAGTACAGTCGAACCTGTTAATGGGATATCGATTAAAGGAGAATCTCACTTATTGTAATATTTTTTCAATGTACCAAACCGTATTAGTTAGACAATTATGTGATCCCAGATAATGGACTATCCCGCTTATTAGAATAAATGTTCAATGTACCAAACCGTATTAGTTAGACAATGTGATCCCGTATAATGGAATATCCCGCTTATTAGATTAAATTTCAATGTACCAAACCGTATTAGTTAGACAATGTGATCCCGGATAATGGAATACCCCGTTTATTAAAATAAATTTTTACTTAATTTTCCTATTGCATTAAGCGGATTCGACTATATTATATTTTTTCAAGTATATTATATTTTTTAAATTACAAAGCTTGGAGACAGTCGGCGATATTTCGGTATGGCCCAAAGTGTAACTGTTCGTAATGTATTCTTTCTTTTGATTGACCTTGTAAATAAGTTTCTACGTGGATTTCAATTAAAAAATAAAGGTGCACAACTACGTGTTACAATTTTCCTAAATACAAAGTTTCAGCATTCTGCGGCTGATCATTATTTAATTATGCGAGACACATGCGTTCACACGTCCGGTTGTAACGAAAGTTTTCCGCCAAATCTACTTGAGTCAACTCATTCAGCCAGCGACTGAACTTGTACGTCAAGTTTATGCGATGCAGAGCACGACTAATGGGCATGGCACTAATGCCTAACTCCTTAGCTAACCCTCGATCAGGGGCGGCCCGGCACGGTAAGCAAGGTAAGCACAGCATCGGGTAGCCATCTCCGAAAAGGCACCATTTCGAACTCAAAAACAGAGAAAAATTTTATTTCTACCAGTAAGTCGGCCAGAGCGCTCTGCTTTTTGAATGTAGTCCTTTGGGTACCAAACTTTTACACATATGATACTACAGTGCAATATCTAAAGCTGTATACATAATTTGTTGACATTCTGTGGCTGACTTTTGCAACAGACTTGGAAGTAAATGATAGTTATAATCTTGTAGAGTGATAGTTCCATTTCAGAGACTTTGCACTTAATGATACCGATATTTTTTTTTTTTTTTACATTTCACTACAGTATTCTAAAGCAAGTCTCTTTCTTTCAGATGACGAAATTCGATTGACAAATTATAAGCCAAACAGCCAACATGCCAACGTGAACTGTTTGCCCAGACGAAATTTGCTGTGGCGGGAAACTTTCGTTACAACCTAATACATTCATCCCTTACGTACAGATTTTACACCAAAACCCGGCAAAGTAGATTCACAAGATGGTCAAGATGGTTCATACAAGCATACGTACGTACGCACAGAGAGGGTGTCCCAAAAAGTTGGTAACGGCCTTTAATTCTTTATCTATAAGAGAGAAGAGGGCAAAATGTACATTTAACAAATGTTCAAAATAAGGTCGGAAAGACAAAATTAAGAAATATTTTCTCCGCTCATTTACAAAAAGTTACACTTTTTAAATTTGTATACTACCCTCGTACAAAAAAATTCCCAGTTAGCAAAACGTGCCCCATACACTGATGAGGTGATGTGGCAAATTTCAGCCGTCCGTCTTACAAAACCAGAGAGATATCCTTAAAGAAAGACGCGGGCTATTTTGAGTACATGATTTTGTATACAAATGTTTACTGAGAGAAGGAAAAAAAAATTCTTTCGTAATTTTTGTGCGACCCCTGAAATACAATCATTCGACGTGAATTTTTTTTACCTTCGAGAGCCATTGAAGAATGGCTTAAGTCAGCGTTATATTTATCTTCATATCTCTTACACTTTTAAGGATATCATATTTAGTAAGTCACCTCATTAGTGTATGGTGCACATTTTACTAATAGAATTTTTTTTGTACGGGGATCGTATACAAATTTTAAAAGTGTAACTTTTTGAAAATTAAAGAGAGGAGTTATTTTCGTAAACTAATATTTTTCCGGCTTTATTTTCAACTTTTTTTTTCAATTTACACTACCCACTTATCTCTAATAGATAAAGAATTAAATCCTGTTACCACATTTTTGAAACACCATGTATGGAGATGAATCGAGTGATTATATAAAGAAATAGTGCATTGCATGTCTGTCATATTGTATTGCAGCAAACGCCTCAAAAACGTGACTTCTGACCTACACTGTAAGAGTGTAGCATACTTTTTGAACACACTTAGTACAATGTGTTTATTGTCCTAAAATTACACTACAATCAAAATAAAGTATGATCTTTAATTATCAACTGCAATTGCATATTTCATTGATCGAACTAGCTCAGAAATCGGTAAAATTCGGAATTTTAAAAAAATATTGGAAAGTTATTATTCTATTCAAATTCGCTAAAAAAAATCTGCATTAAGTGCTAAAAAAGAGGACATAAAAATAATTTATAGAAAATTTAAAAAAGAAAATAAATTAGCAGTTTTAGGAGAAATGTACTTTGTGGGGGGGTTTGACAGTGTGATAAATACGGACATCGTTAGAAAATTATAATTAAAAAATCAATTAACAAGTCGGGAACTTTTTCAATTAAATATTTACTAATTCATAAAGACTAACTCCTCTTTGTCTACAGGATTTTAAAAGGCCTCTGTAGTCGGCTTGCGGAGATTCAAGTTCCAATGTTTTGCTATGGAGAAAAATGCCTTAACGCCTAATCTTTTGTCTGAGAAAGCATTATGTATTTTTAAATGTAATTTTCCTGTGTGAATGTTGAGAACTATTCGCAAGGATTGCGCGAATCAGATATGAGTTAATTTAGCCAAAAGAGATTTGATTGCATTCTGAAAAGTACCGTAAATTCTAGACTGCAATAAAATCTCTTTCGGCTAAATGAACTCAAATCTGATTCGCGCAATCCTTGAGAATAGTTCTCAAGATTCACACAGGAAAATTTCATTTAAAAATACCTAATACTTTCTGAGAAAAAATGATAAGGCGTTAAGGCACTTTTCTCCATAGCAAAGCTCGGGACTTGAATCTCCGCAAGCCGACTACTGAGGACTCTTAAGACCTAACTGTGCACCCAGTTTTCACAGCTAAAGTCAAGCACCAAAATAGCTGTAAAATCCTTTTATATTCGTGTAATGTATAGGTCAATAAAAATGGAATGTTTTGTGCTAAAGAACAACTTATAAAGTCTAAAGAGATTTAATTGAATTTTAAGGATCCTTCTTTATGTTTATTGTACCCTCAATAAAAAAGGAGTTTGATTTTTAAAAACTTATTTACTCTGTATTTCTTATTTTAAAAACAAATAATTTCCTTGAAATGAATGTAAAAAAGACTCCTTAAACGCACGTGATTTACAAAAGAAACGGTTCTATTTGACACTTTCTAATTTTTGAAAAAAAAAGAAAACTTTTTTGTTTTAGTTTATTTCTCTTTTTTTTTTTTTTTGCAGTGTAACTCAAGTATGATTTACAGAGTGCACTTGTTATACTCTCCTAAATTTTCAAAAACTATCGAAACCTCTTGCTTTTTCATTCTTTTTTTTTTCTTCTTATATCATTATTTCGAAATATTTCCTTTGCCAAACAAAAACTTTTTCTGTTGAACAGAAAAAAAAAAAAAACTTAATTAGGGAAGCAAAGTGTGACATTCTAATTTTCTCCCCCATGTCCTATAACTTTACGAATATTTTATGTTCCGTTGTCGTTGTTAATTAAAACTGTAGATTTATTATCGTATTTTGATATGCCATTTATTTTGGGGCAGTTTGGATATACCGGTGGACGATTTTGAACTTTTAGCACAGTTCTTGTAATGAAACAAAATACAGGGTATCCCTAAAAGGTGGTAACAGGGTATCCCTAAAAGGTGGTTCTTTCACTATTACTTATAAGTGGGCAATATAAATTATTTATCTTCTTTATAGATAAAGAATTAAAGCGTGTTACCACCTTTTCCGGACACATGGTATAAATAACAGCATAAATGAATTTAGAAGGCCTCAAACGTGTAATCACATCAGAATTTTAAAGCTGATTTTTTTTGTCAGGATTACAATACTTTCTTTACATAAGATATGTTCGGATATATTCAAAATACGGTAGGAAAAAATATTACATTAAAAAAAATCCTGTTTTTATTTTCAAAATGTTACACATTTTAAATTTGTATGCAATCCCCGTAGAAAAAAATTCCCAATCATGTTCCACACGCTAATCAGGTAATGTGCAAAATATCAGTCTTTCATCATTAAAGGTCTCAAAGATATCTTACAACAAGAATGGTCTGGAACTATATGCAAACGTTTGTTGCTGGACAGCAAAAAAGTATTTTCTTTCGTAATTTCTGTATAGCTCCTGAAATGCGATCACCCGTCGTATTTTTTCCCCTTACAGAGCCATTAAAAAGTGGTTTAAATCAGAATATATTTATCTTCATATCTCTGACTCCTCTAATTATATCATTCTCAAACTTTGTATATCAATTCATTGGTGTATGGGGAACATTTTACTAATTGGATTTTTTTCGGGGTAGTACACGAATTTGAAAACTCTAAATTAACGAGAGGAAATTATTCACAACGTAGTGGTTTTTTTTTAAATCTTATTTTGAACATGTTGTTCATTTTACATCGCTCACTTATCTAGAATAGATAAAGAATTAAAACTTTTTACTATCTTCTTGGTACACTCTGTGCAAATAATAGCATAAATGAATTTAGAAGGCCTCAAAGCGTGTAAATACATCAGAATTTCAAAGTCGAATTTTGTTATGATCACAATACTTTCTTTACATATTACATGTTCGGAGAGTTAAAATGCATCTTTCATATACTGTTGAATGGGTAAATAAATTAAAATAAAATACAGAAAATTTATGATTTGAAGAGTGTGTGCGACATTGCAATTAAAGAAAATATAAAATTCATACGCTGCAAAAAAAAGTCTGTGAAACTGACAGAAAAAAACTGTCAACCAGGACGCCAGTTTACGTACTTCACTATGTTTTACAGAAGTCTTATGTATTTTTTCCGTATACGAAAGATTTCTGTGAAATAAACTGAGAATGTGTAAAATTTACGGAAGACTTCTGTAAGTTATGCGGAAATAAACTGGCGTCCTGGACTGACAGTTTTTTTTTCTGCAAATTTGATAGACTTTTTTTTTGCAGTATAGTAGCTAATTAGAAAAATGTGTAAAAAGTTTGAATAATGAAAATATATTTAAAATATCATTTTAATAAAACAGTGAACAGAGTTAAAACAATAACACACATAAATTTCGTAGAAATCGGTGCCTATTTACTTGAATTAGAGCACAGACGGACAAACAGAAATCATAAACACTTTACAACTTTGCTGGAAAGTGTTAAAAAATTCATGAAATCTCATGAGGGATCGTATCCTTGCCAAAAATAAGTAATTAACGGCCTTCTTAGGAGACATCAGTTGAAGATTTACGATGTCTCCCTCTATTAAAATCAGCGGCCACTTTAATCAGCTCAAAGGGAGACAGTGATCCCGGGGAGCTGACGGTTTTATTATTAGAAAAGTGATTAATTTCGGCATGAATTTACAGAGCGCACTAGATAATTTTATTATTGAGATGATATGAGGGCTTTAATAAAGTAAGTGACTGCGTATAATAGATGTTTCAAAAACTGAAAATGAAAAGGGTTTTACAATTAAACAATTTGCTGTCTACTAAAGCTGGTCCAGTAAGCTACTGTTTTTCGTGTTTACTGTACTTTTCGAGCACGATGCTGTAACCTGCGAGTCAGTTGAAAAATTACGTATGAATTTGATTGGAAAGCTAAATCATGACGCACGGATTGATTATGGAATTACTCTTTGAACAGTATGTGATTTGTGCATGTACTGTTGTGCGACGGATATTTAATCTGTAGAATAATTCAGACTTTGAAAAACAACACATAGAAAGTACTTATGAATTTGTTTGTTTGTTAAGTATATTTTACAAATGTTATTTTAGAAAGTTTGAATTATTTCATCTTTACCTAATCTAGCTTTACCTTAAAATCAACAACAACAGCTTTGTGTCACGTGTTTAACCATTCGCTAAGCAGTGCTACAATTACAAATAAGTTGCTGTTGGAAAGTGATTTTTAAACTATGAATTCGACAAGATTTACCTTTCTACTTTGAAAATAACATATGCAAATCAATATGAAAAAACTATATTAATAATACACCTACACGTTCTCTGAAAAAGTGTATCTTGAAAAATCCAGTCACTAAAATGAAAATCAAGGAAAAAGATACTCTAAATCCTATATATATCCAGCTTAAAGAATCTTCTTTGATGCAATTATTAAACAAAAGAGACTTCTTCAAAAATGTTTGCTGTATTAATCAAGTTTGCATTTCTTCTAATTATTCCTATAACAAAGGATAAAAATATTGAAAAACTAGAATTCTCTAATGGTTGGTTCTTTTTTTTATATTTATCAATTTAGCCGTCATCAGAAAAGGAAACAGAACAATTTTTATGCATAAATGTAAAAGTGTATGCTTCAATCGTTGTGATGTGACTCGCGGACAAAAATTTAAGCACTTTGAAACAATTTACTCAAAAATTCAAAATCTATAAAAAATTCCAAATCTTTAGTTTAAGTTGAGCAATCACTTATCATGTCATCAAATTTCATTGCATTCGCGTAAGTAGTTAATAAATGTTGCCCGAACAACAATTTACGCAGCTTGAAATGATTTGTCAAAATCTCAAAGCCTAATCAATTTTTTTTAATTCGACGTATGTAGTTTAAGTTGGATGACCACCTATCATGTTACCAAATTTCATTTCATTCGCTTCAGTTATTTTTACGTGGTGCAGGAACAACAACAAAAAAAAAAAAGCGTCACGGAAAGAATGACAGAACGAGAGACAAACTTTTTGCTGACGGTCGTAATGGGTTCCTAAGTGTCTCAAAGGGATAGAAATTTCAAAATTTTTGAATTCCAAGTAATCTACAGACAAAAGACTGATTCTATTTATATAGATACACCTACACGTTCTTTGAGTACTGCAATCACGAACAAGATTGTGTTGGAAAGTGACGTATAAACTATGCGTTTGACAAGATTTATTTTTGCAGTTTCAAAATAACATATCATGGACTCAAATAAATATGAAAGAACTATTCTTATTAACAATACACCTACACGTGCTTTGAAAAAGTTTATCTTGAAAAGCCTGCGACTACAATGCAAATCAGGGAAAAAGATACTCAAAGCCTTGGAGATCTCCAGCTTAAAAGAATCTTCTTTAATGCAATTATTATAACAAAAGAGGCTTCTTTAAAAATGTTTGCTGTATTAATCAAGTTTGTATTTCTTTAAATTATTCCTAAAGAATAAAAATATTGGAACACTGTTTGGAATTCTCTAATGGTTGGCTTTTTTTTTACGTTTATTAATTTAGCTATTAACTGAAACGGAAGCGGAACAGTTTTATATGTATACACTTAAAAGTTTAATAATATTATAATTTATGTGGAGAGGAGTGCAAATTAGATAAATTAATAAAATATGAAATGTACAGAAATTATGCGTCTTCCCTCTTTTAAAATAATGTATTTTTATTGCTGCATCAATTTATTATTTTCTGCGGAACATTTTAAAACCAGAACACTTTGAATACAGTGGGTGATTATATTTTTAGAGCCACTTGTTAAAATTGTTAAATTATTAAACACATTTTTATTCAGACTGTCTTTGTTAAATAAATATATACTGGGTGATCAATTTAAACGAGTATCCGTTGGTTTTTCTTATTTCTCTTAACCCTTTGAGGCGCAACCCTTTCCCAATGCTGAAAAAAGGGCAGCCGTTGCCATTGCTCTTTTACGTTTTTCAGCATTGGGCAATCTATCCAGCTGTTCTCGCATTCTTCCATTTTTCAGCAGATGTCAGTGCTGTTAAAAATAATCGTGACAATTTTTTACGAGAAATAACGTGCTAAAAAGTAAAGGATTCTCGTGGAGCTATGTCACCCGCAACTATTTTTATAGAAATCGAATCTATTCTTCGTAAATGTCAGAGTTTGGTGTTCCCAGAGCGAGAACACTGCGCGTTAAAGGGTTAAATATGACTAATGTGGCAACTATTCTAACGCTGAAATATAATTCTTTGAACCTTGCTTAAGTGTGGGAGACAATTTCCAACACCCTGTTGGACTGTTACAACTTTATGTGTGAGTTAAAACAGAAATGGAGACACACGATGTTACTTAATCCTGTGATCATTTTATTTTATAAAAATATAATTTAATTAAAATTATTTACATTAACATTTCATTATTAATTATTACTCACCCCGTTTAGATTTCTTTGTGTGGGGTTATCTTGAAGATAGTGTTTTCCAGAAAATTCTTGCAAGCATCGATCCATTAAAACAAACTATAACTGAAGGCATGTCCTCAATAACACCAACAATGTTGCGAAAACATAATTCAATTCAATTTTTTAAATTATCATTCCACTATTAAATATTTCTCAGGCCGTTTAGATTTCTTTGTGAGGGGTTATCTTGAAGATAGTGTTTTCACGAAAAGTCTTGCAAGCATCGATTCATTAAAATAAACTATAACTGAAGGCATGTCCTCAATAACACCAACAATGTTGCGGAAACATAATTTAATTCAATATTTTACATTATCATTCCATTATTAAATATTTCTCACCCCGTTTAGATTTCTTTGTGAGGGGTAATCTTGAAGATAGTGTTTTCCAGAAAATTCTAGCAAGCATCGATCAATTAAAACAAACTATAACTGAAGGCATGTCCTCAATAACACCAACAATGTTGCGAAAACATAATTTAATTCAATTTTTTACATTATCATTCCATTATTAATTATTTCTCACCCCGTTTAGATTTCTTTGTGTGGGGTTATCTTAAAGATAGTGTTTTCCAGAAAAGTCTTGCAAGCATCGATCCATTAAAATAAACTATAACTGAAGGCATGTCCTCAATAACACCAACAATGTTGCGGAAACATAATTTAATTCAATTTTTTACATTATCATTCCATTATTAATTATTTCTCACCCCGTTTAGATTTCTTTGTGTGGGGTTATCTTAAAGATAGTGTTTTCCAGAAAAGTCTTGCAAGCATCGATCCATTAAAATAAACTATAACTGAAGGCATGTCCTCAATAACACCAACAATGTTGCGGAAACATAATTTAATTCAATTTTTTACATTATCATTCCATTATTAATTATTACTCACCCCGTTTAGATTTCTTTGTGCGGGGTTATCTTAAAGATAGTGTTTTCCAGAAAAGTCTTGCAAGCATCGATCCATTAAAATAAACTATAACTGAAGGCATGTCCTCAATAACACCAACAATGTTGCGGAAACATAATTTAATTCAATTTTTTACATTATCATTCCATTATTAATTTTTTCACACCCCGTTTAGATTTCTTTGTGTGGGGTTATCTTAAAGATAGTGTTTTCCAGAAAAGTCTTGCAAGCATCGATCCATTAAAATAAACTATAACTGAAGGCATGTCCTCAATAACACCAACAATGTTGCGGAAACATAATTTAATTCAATTTTTTACATTATCATTCCATTATTAATTATTACTCACCCCGTTTAGATTTCTTTGTGCGGGGTTATCTTAAAGATAGTGTTTTCCAGAAAAGTCTTGCAAGCATCGGTCCATTAAAATAAACTATAACTGAAGGCATGTCCTCAATAAAACCAACAATGTTGCGGAAACATAATTTAATTCAATTTTTTACATTATCATTCCATTATTAATTACTACTCACCCCGTTTAGATTTCTTTGTGCGGGGTTATCTTAAAGATAGTGTTTTCCAGAAAAGTCTTGCAAGCATCGATCCATTAAAATAAACTATAACTGAAGGCATGTCCTCAATAACACCAACAATGTTGCGGAAACATAATTTAATTCAATTTTTTACATTATCATTCCATTATTAATTTTTTCACACCCCGTTTAGATTTCTTTGTGTGGGGTTATCTTAAAGATAGTGTTTTCCAGAAAAGTCTTGCAAGCATCGATCCATTAAAATAAACTATAACTGAAGGCATGTCCTCAATAAAACCAACAATGTTGCGGAAACATAATTTAATTCAATTTTTTACATTATCATTCCATTATTAATTACTACTCACCCCGTTTAGATTTCTTTGTGCGGGGTTATCTTAAAGATAGTGTTTTCCAGAAAAGTCTTGCAAGCATCGATCCATTAAAATAAACTATAACTGAAGGCATGTCCTCAATAACACCAACAATGTTGCGGAAACATAATTTAATTCAATTTTTTACATTATCATTCCATTATTAATTTTTCTCACCCCGTTTAGATTTCTTTGTGTGGGGTTATCTTAAAGATAGTGTTTTCCAGAAAAGTCTTGCAAGCATCGATCCATTAAAATAAACTATAACTGTAGGCATGTCCTCAATAATACCAACAATGTTGCGGAAACATAATTTAATTCAATTTTTTACATTATCATTCCATTATTAATTTTTTCACACCCCGTTTAGATTTCTTTGTGTGGGGTTATCTTAAAGATAGTGTTTTCCAGAAAAGTCTTGCAAGCATCGATCCATTAAAATAAACTATAACTGAAGGCATGTCCTCAATAACACCAACAATGTTGCGGAAAACATAATTTAATTCAATTTTTTACATTATCATTCCATTATTAATTATTACTCACCCCGTTTAGATTTCTTTGTGCGGGGTTATCTTAAAGATAGTGTTTTCCAGAAAAGTCTTGCAAGCATCGATCCATTAAAATAAACTATAACTGAAGGCATGCCCTCAATAACACCAACAATGTTGCGGAAACATAATTTAATTCAATTTTTTACATTATCATTCCATTTTTAATTTTTTCACACCCCGTTTAGATTTCTTTGTGTGGGGTTATCTTAAAGATAGTGTTTTCCAGAAAAGTCTTGCAAGCATCGATCCATTAAAATAAACTATAACTGAAGGCATGTCCTCAATAACACCAACAATGTTGCGGAAACATAATTTAATTCAATTTTTTACATTATCATTCCATTATTAATTATTACTCACCCCGTTTAGATTTCTTTGTGCGGGGTTATCTTAAAGATAGTGTTTTCCAGAAAAGTCTTGCAAGCATCGATCCATTAAAATAAACTATAACTGAAGGCATGTCCTCAATAACACCAACAATGTTGCTAAACATAATTTAATTCAATTTTTACATTATCATTCCTATTATTAATTATTTCTCAGGCGTTTAGATTTCTATTGTGAGGGTTATCTTGAAGATAGTGTTTTCACGAAAATTCCTTGCAATATCGTATCAATTAAAACAAACTATAACTGAAGGCATGTCCTCAAAACACCAACAATGTTGCGGAAACATAATTAATTCAATTTTTTTTACTTATCATCCATTAGTAAGTATTACTCACACGATCCATTAAAAATAAACTATAACTGAAGGCATGTCCTCAATAACACCAACAATGTTGCGGAAACATAATTTAATTCAATTTTTTACATTATCATTCCATTATTAAATATTTCTCACCCCGTTCAGATTTCTTTGTGTGGGGTTATCTTAAAGATAGTGTTTTCCAGAAAAGTCTTGCAAGCATCGATCCATTAAAATAAACTATAACTGAAGGCATGTCCTCAATAACACCAACAATGTTGCGGAAACATAATTTAATTCAATTTTTTACATTATCATTCCATTATTAATTATTTCTCAGGCCGTTTAGATTTCTTTGTGAGGGGTTATCTTGAAGATAGTGTTTTCCAGAAAATTCTTGCAAGCATCGATCCATTAAAACAAACTATAACTGAAGGCATGTCCTCAATAACACCAACAATGTTGCGGAAACATAATTTAATTCAATTTTTTACATTATCATTCCATTATTAATTATTACTCACCCCGTTTAGATTTCTTTGTGTCGGGTTATCTTAAAGATAGTGTTTTCCAGAGAACAGTCTTGGAATCGATGAATTAAAAAAGCCATAACTGAAGCAAATCTCTTCAACAACACCAACAATGTGTGAAGTGTGTCAGAAAAACCCGGCTCGACGTTTTCATGTTCGCATTCGAAACGGTGGCGAACATTTTCAACATTTGCTGTAAGGAATGATAATGAAAAATTTACATTACATAAGGTTTTCCAAAAATGAAATTATCACAAGACTGAGTAATAGTGTGCGCCTCCGTCTCTGTTTTACTTCACACATAAAATTGTAACAGTATCATGATGATGGAAATTGTCTCCCACAGTTAAATAAGGTTTAAAAAATTATACTTTATACTAGAATAGTTGCCACATCCGCCATATTGAAGGGTAATTAAAAAAAAGTTACTCTTTTGTACTGATCACCCTGTACATATATGCGTGCTTGATATTTTTATTTTATCAACAAGACCAGCTTCGTTACAGCAACAACAACAAAAAAATTATAAATAATTAAATAAAAATTCTGATTTTAATTCTTTAGATTTTTATTATAGTATAAGTTAAGAAAATACGTTTTTTGCGTTGTGACTCTAATAATAGGATCACCCACTCTAATTACATCATAATCGTTTTTAGTACTTTTCAACAAATACAGTCTATGATTTCGGTTTGTCTGTCTGTCAACGATCCATGTGGGGAAGCAATGATAGGGATAAAAAGTAAAATGCTTACGTATTTATAATACAAGAGAGTTACGTTACTATTAGTATTATTATAAATACATTAATACATTAGTATTATTATAAATAAATTACTATTAGTATTATTATAAATGCTGAGATCGGGCACTTGCTCAACGAGCATTCGCCAATACTAAGCCCCGAATTATCAGCCATTTTAATATTGGGGTAACCAACGGGCGGCCAGTGTTTAACCTTGTTAAACCCTATGATGATACGGACAAGTTAACAACCAATCCCAAGTCGGTAATCGAACTCGGAATCAAGGTTTGATAGACTGGTTCTTTAGCCATTACACCACCTGCATGGCAGTTGAAAAAGTATGACACTAGCATCTAATACACATTACGCAAGTATTTATATACTAGAAGATAAAGCCGGTTGTGGATTCAATTATATCGAACGCTAGAAAGAACATTGGGCAAAAGTATGTCTACACTCTATATACCGGGTGACCAAAAAGGCCGTAAAAACTTCAAAATTCATTAAAAAAGAACAAATAATGACAGAAAATTTCGGGTTACACAAATGTGGTTAGAAGACGATGAAATTTTTTTTTTTTTTTTTTTTTTTTTTTAATTGACTAGAAAGTTTGTAGTTCTAAATGTTACCGATAGGTGTCGCTGACATGCACAATGGGAACCAAGTTTCAAAATAATAATAATAATAATTTCGAAATCTTTCTAATCTTATCCATGCAACAAGCAATTTTGTTTCGTTATTTGTTCTTTTTGAACATTTTTCTAAACTTTGATGCATCCAGGACGCATCAAAAGCTCGTGAAAACTTCAAAAATTCATTATAAAAAAAAAAAAAATCATGATACAAAATTTACAGTTTGCATAGAAAGGATTACAGAGATTTTTTTAAGATTTTTGTAATTGGAAACTTGGTCATTTTGCGTGTCAGCGCCACCTATCGGTAACACTTGGAACTACAAACTTTCTTGTCATAAAAAAAAGTCCCGTCATCCTCTAAACCTATTTGTGCAAATAGCAATTTTCCATCATTATTTGTTCTTTTTTAATGAATTTTTAAAGTTTTTGCGGACTTTTCGGTCACCCGGTATTTAATCTTCGTCCATTTGAAATAATAATTTTATACTCTGTTTTTATTATATACCGAAAACGAAATTGCATTTTCTTCTAAAAACACGTGAAAATTTTTCGCATTCGAAAGATTTCGTTTCAACTGGAACATTCCCTCTTACATCAATGCTTCATGCAGAGGAAAGCATTTTGTTTGTGTAAAAAAGTTAAACTATATAATTTTGGAAAACTATCTTGAACGAATTGCAATCACAATTTTCCCTTTATAGCCTGATAAACGTGACTTCAATACAACGTCATTACCACTTGCGAGGCGACACCTAATTTTGTCACGCAAATGATTAACTTTTATTTACTCTCGGAAATAAAATGGAGCTGAAATTATCGAAAAATCGCTTAAAAATTGGGAAACGGGTGGATTTTCAGATTTTTAAAGTAGATTATTTTCTATACTTTTTTCACATAATTATGAAACATTTCAAGCGGATCGTGCAATATGTTTATGAATAGGTAAATATTTTTCTGCGACAAAAATAAGAGTAAAAAATGAAAATAAATGATAAGAAAAATGAGATGAGAAAAGAAAAGTAAAATAATTAATAAGATAGTGGGAGATGTAGCGTTATTTTTTCGTTGTTAATGCTGGTTGTTACTCGTAAAATTTTTATGAAAAATTTGTTGGAATAAAATCCAAAAGATAATTTTACCACCTTTTTCTCCTTTTTAAGAAATTCGGGATTTTCATCGTTAATTTTGATAAACTGTTTAACCCATTTATGCCTAGCGTCCCTTTTTTTGGGACGGCATTTTCGCCATTAGTCGAAAACGTTATTTATTTTTCCTAGCTTTTATTCATGAGTATTGAGACTCAACTCTACAAAATATTTTAACATGACCAAGTAGGATGTTGATATTTCGATTTTCATGCATAATGATTTTAAAAGAAATCATCCCTTGTTCAAGAAGTTGACATCAGAAATGTATCTATTATTTCTGTTATCAGTAAAAATCGAAGAAAGTCGCAAAAATATCCAGGCACAAATGGGTTAAAGCGAACATTTTGCCGTGAAACAGCTATAACTGTTACGTACATTGTTTTCGAAGGAGAGCATTCTTTCATAAACGTCGCATATTCATCCGTTCTCATATCGCTTTGCCTTAACCACGAAACTAAAATCTCGCCCGTTTAAGCAGAATGCATAGTATTGATGCTTTGGAAAATGTTTTTAATCGATGCGTTTGGCATGATTCAACTTTCTTGCTTTACATTCACACAAATTCTCTCTATTGACTTTGCATGACATGCTCCAGTGGATAAAAAAATGTAAGATTTCGAGGAAAAAAAAATCTTTTATCTTATAAATTGGTCTATAAATGTTTGTTTTCATTTTAAACTCTGTGATTGTTTTATAAATAAGTTTAATTATTTCCGTTGCAGAAGGAGCAAAACAACTTAATGAGCTTCGAATGTATGCTGTTATGAAATACAAATAACATTATTATAAAGGTTTAAATTATACATATCTATCTAATTAAAAGTACTTTGTAAATAGTATTTACTATTCAGATATTACCATTTTCTTTGTCCTTTGATGATGAGCTATATTTATCTATAATATGCTATATTTCTTTTATAGGCTATTATTATTTTTCAAACATATCTTTATCATTTCAATCAAAATAGTTTTAGAAAAAATAAATGTAAGTGAATGGAGCAGGTTAAAATAATTTTTGAACCAGTACTTCCTTGCTTGTAAGTACATAGTTTTCTAACATTAAATCAAGAAAGAAATTATGGTATTTAGAGAATCCAAGGAATTTGATTTTTACATAATTTAGAAATAATATACCCTGAATGACAAAATTTTTTTACTAGTAATATTGCTGCAATATTTGAGTGTTAGCATTTAAAATATTTCAAATACAAAACATAAAAAAAGCCAGAAATCCCGATTCATTCGTAACATTGGGAGTTAGTAGGGATGTAATCCTTAATTACTTACTGTCATATTTTTTATACTTCATTAAATATAATGAACATGTTTTAGAAATCTACAACCTTACATATAAAAATATACAAAGCATTATACTTACGCTCAATGCTATGCAATTATTGGCGTTATATTGGTTTTGCATCTTCAATATGATAAATAGTGGTATAATCAGTAATTATTTATTGGCATACGTTGTGTTACTTCATGAAATATGACTGAACATCTCCTTAGAAATATTATGCAACCTTACATACTAAAAATATGTACGAAACATTGTACTTATCCTCAATATTATGCAAAGAATGGCGTTATATTGGTCTTTGCATCTTCAATATTGATAAATAGTGGTATAATCAATAATTAATTATTGGCATACGTTGTGATACTTGATGAAATGTGACTGAACACACATCTCTTTAGAAATATTACGCAAACTTACATACTAAAAATATGTACGAAACATTGTTCTTATCCTCAATATTATGCAAAGAATGGTGTTACATTGGTCTTTGCATCTTCAATGGGAGTTAGTAGAAAGTGGTATAATCAGTAATTATTTATTGGCACACGTTGATTATACGTTGATTGGCATACGTTGATTATTTATTGGCATACCTTGATAAATAGTGGTATAATCAGTGATTTATTGGCATACGTTGTGATACTTGATGAAATATGATTGAACATCTCTTTAGAAATACTATGCAACCTTACATACGAAAAATGTACGAAACATTGTACTTATACACAGTATTATTCAAAGAATGGCATTATACTGGACTTCGCATCTTCAGTGTTGATAAATAGTGGTATAATCAGTAATAACCTATTGGCATATGCTGTGATACTTAATGATATACGAAAGAACGTCTTTTTAGAAATGGTACTCAAACTTACACATGTCAAATACACAAAAGAATCATACTTACGTCCGAACAAATTACCCAACAAGGTCACGGGCAAGCAAAACAACAGGACCAGTAGGTCTGCGATGGCCAGGTTAGCCATGAACCTATAGTACACGGAATGTAGGGACCTGTCCCTCCACACCACTGCAAAAGCGCACACGTTCCCTATAACCCCGACAACCAGTACGACCAAGTACGCGACAAAGTACATCACAGACAGGTACGTGGAGTAGCGGAGAAAGCAACCGACGGGCACCGAACATTTAAAAGTTGAGTTCGACACGGAGTAATTCACCAGGAAATCGGTCGACGGGCCGACCACGGGCCATTGTACTTGATTGTGCTCTGTGAGATCCCTGCCGGAGTTGGGTTCGGCCATGTTTGATTGATTGATTATTTAAAAATAATATATTTTTTTACGCTGGGTTGGAAAAATAAATTTGGGAGATCCGCGGAGAGTTGGGATGGAGGGATGCTCGATGAGTGATTTTCGCGGGGCTCGGATGAGAACCGCACGCAGCGCCATCTCGTGGGCGTTGCGCGTTGTTTGCTGGAGAGCGGGGGAGAAAAGTTTTGATGGAGGGAGAGGTGGATGGGGGGTGGGGGGAATTATCTTATAAAGCTCGTTAAAATTCTTGGGAGTTTTATCCTGTGAGAATTATTTTACGTTTTCGTGATTTTACGTGGTTTTCTTTTTTATGATTTTTTTTTTTTTTACATTTTCATCATGAGTTTGCTCATAAATTTTCGAGGGAAATATGAAGGCGTGTTTATCAGTGTAAACCTGGAAGTTTAATAAATATTCATGGTTTTAATTTAGTTCAACAAAGAAAGAGTTTTTTTAAAAATGTAATTAGATGCATTTTGAAGCACCAAACCGAAGACGGAATTTAAATAAATTTTGCAACACTGTACAAATTCGGAGAACGTTTAGTATGCTGAAACTTTGAAAATGTAAATATAAAGACATTAGTTCAGTTAACCCTTTAACGCGCAGAGTTCCCGCTCTGGGAACACCAACTCTGACGTTTTGACTGTTGCCAGTCACGAAGAATAGATTTGATTTCTATAAAAATAGTTGCAGGTGACATAGCTCCACGGGAATTCTTTTTATTTTAGCACGTCATTTCCCGTAAAAAAAATGGTCACGATTCTTTTTAACAGCACTCACATCTGCTGAAAAATGGAAGAATGCGAGAACAGAGCTGGATAGATTGCCCAATGCTGAAAAAAGGGCAGCCGTTGCCATCGCTCGACTTAACTACCAGCAAGATGGTGGACGATCGAAACGTTCATAGCGTGCCACAGATCTAGAGACCCTTTTTTGACGACAGCTGGCTGTGCCGGGCACAGCCAGCTGAACTTCCAAGATATGTCCTTGTATTTAATAAGGAGTTTCTCCGAATGACAATTGCTTGTATTCAAATTTATTGTTTATATTGTTAAACTGCCTTAAATTTAGTTGCTCACTGAGCTTTACCAAAATTTACCAAAATCTTGTGCAGTAATAATCTTAACCCGTTGTATGACCGTGTTGCAACATCTCAATTAGCAGTATAAATTACTAATCACAGTGTATTAAAAATGACTAATCATAGTGTACTAATCATTGCGTATTTTATGACTTTTTTTTAGAGTAACATATGCATAAAATACGTTTTTAAAAGATCTGAAAAGTTTGTGATGTATGACTGATACTGTAACAAGAAATAGTATTTTGTCGCTCAGCAGTTGCACTATTGGTAACAGCAGCACTTAAAAGGGTTTCTCATGTGTCATCCTTACAAGAATGTTGATGATAGTTAAAAATTTCCCAGATTACACTGTTCACAAACACTTCAGTAACACAGATATATTTTTAAGATATAAAAATAAAAATAATCGTTTCATTGGACTTTGCAACAAACACACTTTTGGTGATAACTTTTAAATGAATTACAAAACTGGAAAAATAAAAACTTCTCAATATGTTTATAATCTGTTTCTAAACACTTCAATAAAAGAAAAAGGAGCAGAACCGGTTTGGATAGTGCTTGGGAGGGTGAACCCCTCTCTCAGATGGACTGCTGTGGGACAGTGTGCATTAATGGTAGCTGGTGCACGTAAATTCTGTTCCTGGCTCTGGTGTCCTCCCCATTCAAGCGATACCTCTGGGAATGCCGTCTTCAGGTGCTAAGTCTCTCATCTAAAATTGGTTCAAAATTACGAGACCACTCATAGAAGGCAACGTTGGCTTGCCTACTAGGTGCCCCATAATGAAATGACCAACATCTTCGGCCCTCGCAGCGGTCAAGCCTCCAGGTAGGCCAGGTAGGCTGTTAGAAAGGGGAAAAAAGATTGCAGCAAAAATTATGAAAATGGCAGTTGTTGAGACACAAAGGATTAGACGTAGGTTTAATCTGTTCCCCCTATCCCTACATAGACGGAAAGATGAAGATTCATTTTTTGTTTATTTTCTTTGTCTTCTCAGTTTAGGTCTTTTATTATCCACTTGGACTGAGCGCTGTTCTTACGCTAGAAGGAGTCAAGACTCATGCTGGGAAATAGCATTGACTACAAGAAGCCGCTGTGTCTTTGAAACGATAGGAGTAAACAAGTTAGACTTAGTTTCAATGGGGAAGGAGGGATTTAGCTTGATACAATACCTCCAAAACCTCTTTTGCTTACGCAGCTGCTTGAACATGATTTAAAGACAATTTTACATTTTTTTCCCTCATAAAGACGGTGGAAAGATTGAAAGATACATTGTAAAAATACGATTACCCAGTGGTGTAGTGAGGGTGACGCCGTCACCCGGATCTTCTATTTCAGCTTATATGTCCAATCATTTTTTATTTTCAAGGCTGGGGGGTCTCAAACTCCTTTTATCGCATTAAAAACTACATCTTGTGATTCTGCGCCGAAAAGAAAACTAGAAAGAACCCTTTGTCTTACCTAAGTGCGCCGTAAAATTCATTTATTATCCTTCTGTAAAATTCAGAAATAAAATACGTGGTCTAAGATTGGGGGGAAACCGGCTTTAGCGAGGTGTCAAGTGAAAAAAAAAAAAAAAAAAAAAAAAAAAACATGATTTTCTTAAGCAGTTGTTGATCAGAATTACTGCTGCTGATCAAAATTCTTATTTTACAATAAACTCTCAATTAATTGTAACAAAAAAGTAATTATTAATAATCAATGAATAAATTATTAAAAATTAATGATTAAACTATTTTAGTTTATTTTTTTTAGAATTAATAACACATACTTAAGTAAACATCTTCAAAAGTGAAAGTCTCCACTTTATTCAGGACAACAACACTGTAATCTTCTTATAAATAGCTTTGAAAAATACTTTTTTCTTATTTAATATTATTAAAAGGAATAGGTTCAGGGGTTCAATTATTATCAGAAGCCAGTGGCGTAACCAAGGTGGGGGGATTAAGGGGTCATAACCCCCCCCCTCCCCATGAGGAATTTTTTGCCATACAAAATGTATATTTTTCACTCCGTTATTCAACTTTCGTGTACATATATATGAGTTGCAGTAATCGTAACCCCCCCATGAAAAATTTCTGGCTACGCCACTGCCAGAAGCAGTCATGACCAACAGAATTTTTAAAAAATCTCTAAATGATAAACTTTTTCAAAAAGCTTATAATGTATTTTCATGATAGGCATCTTTCATCATTAATATTAAGTTATTTTTAAGGTAATAATAATTGAAGAACAGACACCATGTTAAAATTTCCGATAAACGAATTAGATTGTTAAATGCTCAAAGTTATTTAGTGGAATAAGAAAATCTGTTAATTAAACTAATTCATACATTAAAAAGTACGTTGGTAATGTATCTAGAAGATTTCGACATGTTTTTACATTTTCCAGCAAAATATTTTTTAATTCGTAGCCATAATTACCTTAGTGTTCCTTCTTTCTTTCTTTTTAAAGCGGGGGGTAATTATGACCATGCGTAAAAAAAGCCTTGTTTTATACGCTGAGGATTATTATCAAGGCTGAAAAATAAATTTCTGTAACATTATACCAGTTTTACTGTATAGTTACAAGGAAGACATTCTCTGTGCATTTCGTTTGAAACTTTAACTAAATTTTCATAAGGACGAATATCCTGTAAAGCTTTCCAAAGGAGGAAAAATGTGCGAAAACAATTTCATGCTGTAGTTGTCACAGGCAGATTTCTGAAGCTCATCAAAAGCTGTTCATTATCCACTCGACTCGAGTATGTATACATCTCATAGGTAAAGATGTTGGAACTTGGTGAGATATCTTAATTAAGTGGCCTTTACGAATGGGACGTAGTGCTCTGTGTGTATGTGTGTAAAATAATGATTAATGTACTTTTGAAGGCGGTATTTTACTTGTACATGATTTCGTGTTATAAAGCTCTTAACGAGCGCAAGCACTATCCCATCAATATAGAAGACCAACTGGATAGATTGTAAAGAGCTGAAAAAGTTCATCCGTTGCATCAATTTCTTTTAATTGTGAGAAATTGTTCAACACAGCTGGCTGTGCGTAATAGCCAGCTGTGTTAAAAAATACCTTTAGCTATGTGGAGCCAATTGGGCTATTCGTTCGACCGTCATGTTGTTGGTAGTTAAATGGATCGATGACAACGACTGCTCTTTTTCAGAGTTGGGACCGTTTAACGATTATTTTGTTTTCTTCCTAGAAGTGAAAGCGCTGAAACAAGGTGATTTCATGAAGCAACCACAGCACGTCGAGGGGTTGCCGACGTTTGCATTTGAAGAAAATCGCCATAATAATTATTCCTTTAGTTTAATTAAAATAATTTAACAATCTTTATCTTACGAAATTAAGGTGACGGAGCAATACCAATTTCAACTTTTTTGTAGTGAGTCGCCAAAATATAGAACAGCAATTTTCACACTTTTTCGTATTCCTCTCAAACTAACCCGAATTTTTAAAAGTTAATCATGTTTTCATTTATTTTATTTCTTAGAAGAAAATATTAGTTAATAAAACCCAAAAGAAAGAACTATTAGTTAAGATAAAATTAGCTAAACGCTGTGTCTTGAAGCACACCTACGACATTATCCTCCCCCCCCCGTTCTTGAGCAAGAGATGAGAATTTGATCACGTGTTTACAGCTTTTATAAGACACGTTTTGACATTTGGCAAGTTAGTATTATTTTCTTTAGAATTCAGCTTACAACAAAGCATTGAAAGTGAATCAATTTTCATTGATATTAGTTGATTTGGCGAAAGAAATTCGAAAGAGAGAGTTGAACGAGGTAATATCAAGTTACTCGGAGATACAAGCAAGTCAATGCTCGTTTGTTTTTGTTACGGCAGCCTACATGAGTGGGGGGCATCTTACAAGGGGGGGGGAAGGTACCTTGGTCTGAGGACCTTTGAGTTAATGTCAATGTAATGACCATACATCTCAATAGCCTTAGTTCTTTTGTTGAGATCTCCCTTCTGTCTACAGCAAAAATGGGATTGCTCGGTCAAGGATCCCACTATGTTCGCATTCTGTGCACAAGTGTGGACTTCAACGCGAACAGATATCGAGAAGTGCTGCTCTAGATCGGGGCCATCGTGATTCTACCGGGCCTGCTTGTGCACTCTGATGAGTCATCCAAAGAGGCCTACGATGCTCACTCATTGGTTCCAGCACTTAGATACGTCATCTAATGGCCGCGAATCTAACCAATGAGAAAACGTCCGTAGGCCTCTTTCGGAGTGCACAAGCAGGCCAGGTAGAATCTCGATGGCCCCGATCTAGATCTCTCTCGTCAGTGCGTACCTACCTTCATATTTCACAAGCGGAGTCGCTTTCCCCAGACCAGAAAACGCCTTCCGACAACAGGAATGGTCTTGGAAAGAAGAATGTGGTTTAAGGCCGATATTCACTTTCAGTCCAGCTGGGCAGACCATCATATGTTTAAGATCCATCAGTGGAGATATTGCTATAAATAACTTACCTGGAGTAAAAAGGGTGGATTTCTCTTCCCTTTGGGGTTTGTGATTTGGTAATATGCTCTTCCACCATTTGATTCTTCGTCCTGAAGATATACTACAAGTGCAGGAGAAATTCTTCCCTATTTCAAAGATTCGTGGAAACTTTTCCATTCCTGGATGTTAAAAAAAAAAAAAAAAACTAATGGTGTGTTCTGCTGGACTGGGGGTAAATACAACACCCTTTAGATATGGAAAGCCTTACAACTGAAGTCTTTACGTCACCACTAGATCTTCTTATATGACGTCATCACAGTTTTATTTTCACTAAGTATATCCATTTTGAAATTGTGGTGAATTTTCTTTACTCAAAAAACTTTTTAAAGATTTGAGATAGAAAAATGAATTTTACGACAAATGGCAATTTTTGACCATCACTAATTGTGTAATATGATACAGAAATAGATGACAATGAATTAGTTTGTATCAGAAAGGTATTTTAATTTTTATCTTTAGTTTAAGATATTTTCTAAAATTTTGTAGCATTCACGAGAAATTTAAAATAGTTTTACTTTTTGAACATACAACTGTGATGACGAAATTTAAGAAGATCTATTGATGACGTCAAAGCTTCAGTTGTTAGGCCTTCTAGATCTAGAAGGTGTTGGTGAATGGCAGTCTTTACACTCCTACTTGTCACCAGGCCCAGCGAGAGGGAGGGGCAGCCGGGGCACTGCCCCGGGGCCCGTCGAACTAGAGGGGCCCGTGAATTTTTCAAAATGCACTGCAAATTTCCTTTCAACATCTTTACTTAGCAAGACTAAGCATCGAATCTGACATCGACAGAACTATTAATTTTGATGATGTTATACGAAATTTTGCAAGTAAAAAGGCACGAAAAGCCATTATTAAAATTAAATAATAAATACGCTAATTCTACCATTTATATATATTTTGAACCTTCAAGCATGAATAAAAAATCGCTAAATATTAAGATTTCCTTATTCCTTCTTTTCTTTTAGCATTCTATATAAAAATCACTAAAAGAAAAATAATTAGTTTTCGAAACTGTGTGTTTAACTATAGCAAAATATGAACTCATGCATTTACAGAGAAATAACAAACTGTTGGTGATGGCGATTTGCAACTCATGTTAGACAGCGAGGGTGGTAAGACAAAGGAAGATTTTGGAATCTGGTTATAAAAATACCGTAATGATACTAAATTTTTTATAATGCATTATTACAGATTGTAAATGCTATTATTAAAATTATAATTTAGGTAAGAATAAAAATGACCCCACAATATTAACTTTTTTATTTTTAATAAATATTTTTAAAGTAAAATTGGGCAGAATTTAAAATATATTTCGTGAGGCAAAAACAAGTTGGGGAGGGGGGTTGGCGGGAACATTTCTGTCCCGCTTTATAATATTTATCTCGGAGGCCCTGCTTGTCACGTTCATCAGTCAGAATAGGAATGGTCTGCATTTTTATTATTAGGTTGGTGCATGATTATCAGGCTTTTGTCAATTTTTAGTTAATTAATTAATTAATTAACTTATTTAAGTAAATTAAATAAATAATTCCTGTAATATAATTTACGCAACAGAATATACGTGAATTTAAAAAAAATAATTACAAATATTCTGATTTTTTACTAAAATATAGCGCGTAAACGAAACGCCTGCTAATTATGCACCAACCCTTTTATCACTTCGGCTAACAATAATTTGTCCGTAGTCCGGAATAGCTTTAGGGCGCTTAGAGGTTTCAATGCAGTCTACGAACTTAGCGTAGTCAACCTTTAATAAAGGACTTTAGACTACTGCTCGTTGCGGACATCAGCCAAAATATGAACGGTCTGTAATTTAATTACTTTTTTATTACTTCGTGTATGAAAATTTTTCTGTGGATCGCAACATCTTTAGGGCGCTCAGAGACTTGAGTGCAGACTACGAAAAGTGCCGACTAAAACTGCCAGCCGTAAGAGACTAAACTGAATTCTGTCATGGTCATTAAGGGAAAGAGAAATCCTACCTTATTTTCAAAGATTTGTGGCAATATCTCTATTCCAAGGTGGAAAAAAAAATGGTCAGTTCGGCTGGACAGAGCGTGAACGGAGGCCTTTTGACTCCTTCTCGCCACGGCCATTAATCAAAATAGGAATGGTCTGTATTTTTATAACTTTTTTATTACCTCGGCTAACAAAAATTTTCTGTGGACAGCTTTGGGGCGCTCAGGGACTTCAATGCAGACTCCTAACACTGCCGACTAAAACTGTCGACCCTAAGAGACTATGCTGAACACTTATTGTGGTCGTTAAAAGCATCTATAAAATCAGCGCTGAAAAGTTTAAGGAAGTAATAAAGTTTCAATAAAGCATCAGCCACGCATACTCACGCAATTCCAACTTCATTAACATCACCCAAAACATGCTGAGCTAAAAAAGAAGAAAAAGAACAGCAATAATTACTACCCTGTCGCTTCCATTCAGAAGAAAAAAAAAAAAAACACGATCTTGCCCGTAATCGATACTCAGAAAACAAAAAATAGTAACTCTCCGTCCATTCATGAAACACTTGGCGAAAATCGAAAATGCCGACGAAAGAACGAAAAACGCAACAGCAATAACAAAAACCCGAAGAGCATTAAGTAATCATCATCTTGTCTTATGTTGCATGTTGCTGCAACAGCGGTCAACGCGTGTCCCCGAGGCACAGTCTGGTATTATAAAGATCGTCTCGGCCGGAAGAGGTCAGCGGAATATTAATAAAAATGGCTTCTTGTTTTGCTTCCGATTTTCCTTTGAAGAAAACCGGATAATTATGGGTTCGGGGACGGAACACCGTGTGCCGAAATTGATTTATCACGGAAATTGCATTAGCTGTTGATGAGAGCGGCGTTTTGTATTCTTGGATTTTTGTCAGCTATGCATTCCCAATCGGATTGTGAATTTTAATCTTTCAAGTCGATGCTACTTCATTAGACTTCAATGTCGTCTTAGCCAAATGGCTACAGAGACAAATTATCTTCCTTAAAATCCAATAATAATAATAATAATAATAGTAATATTGGGTTGGTGCATAATTATCTGGCGTTTCTTTGATGTGCTGTATTTTAATAAAAATTTACAATATATTTTTAATTAGTTATTTTTTAAATTCGCGTATATTCTCCTACGTGAGTTATTTATTTAATGTGATTAAATAATTCAATTAATTAATAAATTAAATAAAAATTTACGAACGTCTGATAATTGTGCACCAACCCAATAATAATAATAATAATAATAAATGAAAAAAGAAAAAAGTAGCTCATAAGTATTTTGTTACAAAATAAAATGTAATTTTAAAGATGTTTTTTTTTATTTAATTAAAAAAAATACTTTGTTGTTTTCTTCTTAAAATTAGTATATACAAAGTGGTAATAATTAAAATTCTTCAATAAACAACATTCTGCAGCTGAAACGGGCAAGCCTATTGCCACTGAATTTGCCTTGTGGACTGTACACGGGATGTGCTTAAAGCAGATTTTCTAAAAAGTTTAATTCAAAAAATGTCTACTAGGTGGCGCTTGACATATTGAATGCAGCTAAAGAAATAACACAAATTAATGAATAAATAATCAAATACTATTGAATAGATGTTAAAATTACGTGTTAAAATTAGCCATTTTCCGTTGTTGCACTTGGTGTTTCTCCATTCGAAGCGCTATCTAGTGGACATTTTTAAAACTATTTTTGTAACTCCTTAAACATCCCATGTGCTTTCTAATTTGGTTACAATTAGTTCTCCAGTTTTAGCTGAAGAACGCTGTTGATAGGGGATGTTTAATTATAAACACCCTGTATGTTTTTCAAGAAAAGGTAAGAAATATGGCTAATGCACAGTTATACGTACATACTTTAAACAACCAAGTGAAAATCATCGATTAATAACACTTGCCTAAATGCTCTTACTTGCACAATATGAACGTCTAACCTATGTTTGCTCTAGAGATGGGGAAAAGCGTTATTTTCAAAGAACAGTTGTTCACTGTTCCCGTTCTTTTTCCTGTTCCTTTGAGAACAGGTTCTTTGATTTATCGTAGCTTTATTAGGACTATTTTATTCAATTTAAAAATGAAAATATACGTCCTTTTTAACATGTATTATGCTTTAATACAATTGTAAAATGTTTAAAAAAAACTTTGCAACCAACATACTGGCTTTCTTTAATCAAGTATATTAACAGTAATTTTGGTAAAAATATTTTATTTATATTAACGTTCTATAATATAGTGTTAAATATGCACATATTTCTAAAATCAAAATTTTTTCTGTGCTTTTTATTAACTTTTGTTATCCTTACTCATAGCATGTATGTAAAAAGAAATGGAAAAAACTTCAATTCTAGAAAGAATTATTTAGGTCAGGCCGAATTTTCGATTACTTACCTGAATGATACAATATTGCTTACATCAGTAAACAATATTTGAGTCTGACAGCTCCTAAAATGACATTATATTCATAACTGTTTATTTTGATTGGACTATATTGCACAAAGCTTTGGAAGCAGCGGAATCAATAACTTTAAAATCCGTCCAAACAAAAGATTTTTTTTCTATCCGTGAGGAAAAACTATCCAAACATAAGCATAACTAAGAGTTGTACCAGTAACAGCGCAAAGGAATTATCTGTTTCAACTAATACTTGAATGGTCTGATACAATATGCCACGTGACTGCATACCCTTTTGTTTTAGTTTTTTCTTCTTCAGCACTACTGCAGTATAAGAGCCGACGCACAAGAGGAGCGACCGCTGAAGCTGAACATCTGCAATGAAATCCTCCACCCCCTCCTTTCCTAGCCTTATTCCCAGTCCACACCATAAATTTCATGATAAAGCGAAAGTAACGCAAGACTTTGACCCTGGATAATGTGCCAGGAGGTCGTCGGGAAGTACGTTACCTCGGGCACATAATATCCACATTATCACAATGCACCTAAGTAACGCAAGCTTTGACCCTATAGTCGTAACTCTTGGAGGAATGGGGGGGGGGTTGTAGAAGTTTTTTTCGGACTCTTAAACATTTTAATACAAAAATAATAATGATAAAAAAACTCAAAATACTATAAGAGTGTTCACTATAACGAAAGCGAGAGAAAGCACCCCCCTTCAAGGCCGTAACCAGGGGGTCTGGTCCCCCCACCCGCCGAAATTTAAAATTTTGTTAACAAAATAATAAAGTTGAAGTCTTTGTGAAAATTTCAGCCTTTTTCTTTCGTTTGGTCCCCCTCCGAAATTTTTGTCTGGATAATTTTTTTTCTGGATACGGCCCTGACCCCTTGTCCCCTATCTAAGCACTCTTGCAAGACCGTACCCAAGGGGGTGAATCAGAAAGTCTGCCCCCCTCAATTTAAAATGTTGTTAACAAAATAATAATGATGAAGTCGTTTGCTGAAAAATTCAGCCTTTTTCACCGTTCGCTCCGCCTCTTAAAAAATATATATTGTTCCAGGTCTAGCTCCAAGAGGTTATGGATCTGGCTCAGGTTTAAAAAAAGAAAAAGAATCCTTCTTTGGCTACAACTACAAATAAAAATATATGTATCGGGCTCCAGCTTAAAAGATATGGCTTTTGTACCAACGACAAACATTTTTAGCTCTAATTCAAAATATTAAATAAGTCCATCTCAAGTTAAAAAAAAAAAAAAAATCCTTGTGTTGCCTTCAGGTTAAAAATACACGGCGTGGACCTACCCATTTCCAATGGGGGATCCCACAAAATAGTCGATACGCTCTTAGAGCTTAAAAAAGAAAAAAAAATGTACAGTTTCAGCTTTAAAAGTACATGCTCCAGCTTAAAAATTAAAGACATTCCGTTTAAAAAGCTGTAAGTATCAGGCTCGGTATTGCTCCGACTCCGATTTAAGAAAATGAATAAGACTTTGGCATATAAAATTACATGGCTCCGAAAATCCAGCTTAAATGGCTTCAGACCTGGCCATACCCAGACAAAAATTTCAGGATATATCCCCCACACCCAATTTTCAACTTATGTAGCAAGATTTTTAATTTTTTTAAACTATTGCGAAAACATTTCGTTCATTTATACATCACTGCAATTCATACCCCTCACCAACCCCCCCCCCAAAAAAAAAAATTCTGGCTACGTCCCTGTATAAATACACCATATACATATAATGTAATAACGTCGAGGGAGAGACGTCCAAACCCATAGGACCCCCCCCCTTTCTAAGTACGGCCTTACTTCTGACTCCAAGTCTACAACTTAGACCCTGTATTCAGCTCAGAACGGAATTAAAGCAAAAGAACAGATCAAAAGAACACCTTTCACCCCGTTCACCAGAGAACACTTCGTTTACTCCGTTCCGAAAAGAACAACAGCTCTCTCCGTTCCTCGAAAGAACACCTAGCTCTCCGTTCTTTCCCCGTTCCGCGAAAGAACGCTGAACTAGGTGTTCCAGCTCACTTATCGCTCCAGCCGTGATCAAAGAACTGGTTCTTTTTCAGCCAATAGGAGAGGTCTCCTCGGAACAGGTTCTTTTTCAGCGAAAAGGAGATGGCTGAGAGCGTATGAAGGGAAGGCGCGTTTTATATGGAGATAGTGTAATGCTTATATTATTGTTTGACGTTGATAAAATATTTTTTTTCGATTTATTTGTGTTTCAGACTATCATTTTCTTTATTATTAATTTTTTTACTTTGATTGAAATTGGGTAGTTTGGCTGGAATAATATTTTTTTTTTTTCTAATGTGCAGGCACTGGCCACAAGCCTTTGGCATCAACGGCCCTAGTTACTGTCCATTTTATTATGGAAGCACCCAGTGGGCGGACAGCACTACCCCCTATGAAGGGACGGACAAGTTAACATCCATGCCCAAGCCGGGATTCGAACCCGGACCCACGGCGTGATAGAATGGTTCTCTAGCCACTACACGACCTGGGCGGCGGAATAATAAAAATTGACGAATTGTTTTCCTGTGAGTGCATTTCGTATTGAACATATGAGAAAGTTTCTTATTCTTATCCCGGGTCCACTCTAAAATTATGGTAGGTTGGGCTAAAAGTTCTATTCCCCCCCCCCCCAGATAATCATCATCGTTATCATTATTTCTCAAAATAGCTGTGATTCTGCAATTACTTAGAATTTGATAAAGCTAAAATTGTGAACTTCTGTCCCTACCATCAGATACGTAGCCAAGGTGTGAACAGGAGAGGGGATTGGAGGGGGGAAGGGGTCTGGTCCCCCAGAATTTAAATTTTTCTTAGCAAAAAAATATTAATCACGCCTTTTAATGAGAAATTTCACCTTTAAGGCATTTTCCAAAATTTATTTTTACAACGATCTTGCCTGCCATAAAATTTTGAAGTGTCGGACCTTAATGAACTGAGAACATGTTTTTGCCGTAATCACTGAACAGGGTGTTCCCGTTCTTTCTTGAGAACAGGTTCAAAAGAACAGGATGTTCATTCTTTCCCCATCTCTAGTTTGCTCCCGTCGTGCTGTCTCGGCTCCAGTTTCCCTTTCCGTGGACATTGTTGCTTGAAGGTTTGGTCTTGAAATGCCCCTTTGCATGAGCTTTTGTGTTACTGATTTTATGCACGCTATTGTAATGCGCTAAATGGGTAAGATAAAAAGTAATAAAATGGTAAATAGCCACCTCGGGCTAAAATTATGAGTCACGGAGAGGCGCATGCAGACCTACACCTGGAAGCAACGATGGAAAGATAAATCGTGGCTTTGCCACGATTTATCTTAGCTAATGTTAGATATAGCTAATGGTCGTAGGAATATGGTGTGCCAACGCAAAAATTGCGTCAAATGTAGCCAAGTTTGTCAACTTTAATAGATAAATCGCCAAATATAACACGGATTTTTTTTTTTTTTTCGAAAAATGAACCCAGCTTGTCGATAGTTTCCTTCTTTGTCGGAAAATAAAAAAATTCTTAATGTCATTACATTAAGGCATAACTACCAACCTTCCCGATTTCTTCTTTGTCGAAATCTACCGATTTCGACAAAGAACTTCAGGACTTCAGGAGATTTTCCACCACAATTTTTAAATAGTTTTATTTTACATTAAATTTTTGGCGTAGTTATATGTATGAAACGCTAGATAAAAATTAGTGGTGGGAAATTTCCTGAAGAAATCGGGAAGTTTGGCAGCTACCCAACAAGCACACACAGGTTCTCTGGACGTCTATTAACGTTCAGAAAACGTTAATAGACGTTCAGAGAACCTGTGTGTGTTTGCTGGGTATGCATTAAGGTAAGGACGATTTCAATGGAAATTTTGAAAATAACTCGCCTTCTAATTAACTGATTTACATTATACGAATTTGCAATATTTGATTTTTTAGTGTAGAAACATAAATTTTAGACTGCTGAAACTTAAAGAACAAATTCCTCTCTCGCCGCAGCTGTGCGACGCAGTTACTTGTTGCATCAGAGCGATATTTATATTTTAAACACCCTCCATCAAGACTAAGGTGTTTATGATTTTTGTTTCTCTGCCCTCATATTTTAGACTTATTCGTGAATTCCAAACAAAACAAGATTCATATATGTTATTACGGATCACAAAGTAATGATATCGATCAAAAATAGTGCCTGTAGCGTTTATAGTTCTCCTACAGGAGTAGTCAAAGGAATTTCAATTCATTACAGTCTATGGCAGTGTAGAGCCATTCATCCTTTTCAGAATTAATTAATTATGGAAAAATTTATAACCGTTTACTCTTCAGATAAAAGATATAAATAAATTTTAAAGTTCTTTTACAGGAACTCAAAAAATTTAATTAACAGTGGTATACAGCGTTTTTTAAGGTTATTTTTAAAATTTCACCGAAGTGTAAAGGTTGTGGGTTTTGTCCTACCTTGTGGCTGTCGATCTAACGATCTGGAGTTTTGGGCTATTTTCTCCAGACGTAAGTACGCATCGGAAACCCTTAAAAAGATCTTGCTCCCAAGGAACCCCTCCCTTTAGTTAGTTAGCCATTGTTTCCCTTTGTCTAACTAAACTAAAATGCATCACCAAATTTTGTGCAAAAGTATTGCCGTGTTGGAAAGTGTTTCATAATGTATGCGTTTGGCATGATTTTATCTTTCTTGTTTAACGTAACTTTGGAACTGCTTGTATCTGCCTATGATCAATATATACTTAAAGGAATAAAAATCTAGATCTGTCTTTTTGACACCCTGTATATTCCCAAAATAAATAAAAACATTTTAACTGATAATTTTATTCAGTATAAAGAATCGCAAAACTGTCAAAACAAGAACGATAAGAGCTCTATTATTTTGACCATCTTCACCATTTACAAGCCAGTGTTCCCTATTGGGAACATTAAATTAAAAATGTATTGAAAAATTAAATTTTATCATTATTGACTTGAAAAAGAACAGCAGATATAGCTAAAAGATGTTTTTTTGAAATAGAATTTGCATTTCTATAATGAGTGGTTAACTGGATAAAAAAATCATAAAAACAGCCATTTTCATAAATTTTTACGGATGTGCCTTCATACACCCTTCTCCCCCTTCAAACTTAATTCATATTTTAACTTGCATTTAAAAATATATATTTCATTTATTCTTAATATTCCACTTATTATTCAAACTACCCATAAAAGTAGAGTCAAAGTATAGCCCCTAAAAGTATAGTCAGAAATGGACCCATGTTCCTAAATGGGAACACAGTGAAAATTGGGGGGAGGGGGGGGTACAACCCCTCCATTTAAATGACTAATATCCTATAACTAACGCATTAGCAAGGGCGGATTAAAGGGGTGCGGAGAGGGCGACCGCCCCACCCCCCGAGCAAAAAGAAATTTATTTAAAGATCCTATTTTACTTCCATAAAATGGATGTATATGTCAATCTTCTAACTGACCGCCCCCACCAACAAACTAACCCCCCCCCCCGACCAACTTGCATTAATCCGCCACTGCGCATTAGAAAGCAAAATATGCAAAAAACTAATTTAAAATATGCGTGGATCTGAATTCGGTTTGTAAAAGGTTAAAAAACAACAACAACAACAACAAAAAGAACAACTACGAATAAATTAATCGTTATCGGCTCAAAAGGTAATGTTTTAGCTAATATATACCATTCATTACCGCAAATTGACTGATTTTCCTTTGTTGCTGTAATACATGAAATTACAAGAAAAATAGTGGTTGTTTACCTGCACAATCGAGCCGTATATAGCGTGGGGGTTGCGGGTGTTTTCATAACGCATCTTTACTCGGCCTGGTTTCTAATTAATTCTAATGTATGTCAGGAATTCTCCGAGCGGCAATGTAGGTCGGTGATCGTATGTGGGTGAGGAATGAGGAGTATTGTTCGGAAACGCCGAAGACACGGATATTGTTAATTGTTTTTGTATTATATTTATGAGAGGTTATTGTTTCTCGTTCGTATATCCACACTTGTGGTTTCCATCTTTTCTTTTTTCACCCACCTTACAGATGATAGTGATACTTGATGTGCTGTTACTGACATTTCGTAGTTGATGGAAATTAGATATTTGATTTATCGTGTCTTTGTGACATCCAATTTTTTTCTTTTGTATTAAATTCGTTCTCATCTAATTCTCCTTTGTTCTTATTCTTTTTGGTGTTTTTTCACATTGGATTTTTTTAATTCTTGAAATAAGTGTATTTGTTTCCGTATTCTTTCTAAATTGCGTTCCGTTCTTCAAAACATTTGCTTTGTTTGTTTGTTTTTGCTAATGTAGTATTACACTATTATCAAGCCCATTTAAAATAGGTTAGAAAGCACGAACATAACATGAAGCTACAAACTAAGTGATGCATTAAGAGAGGTCGGTACGAAAACAAGTCATGATAACAATTTAGTATTTGCAATACCTAAAAGGAAAAAAAATATTTATTTATTTTAATTATGCTGTTCCTAAAATGGATATTCAAAGCGATGGTTGATCTTTTTTCAAGATGAATCGTAATTTTTTTTTAGTAATCGAGCATCTTACAAGCATAAAAAATTTCTAAATATTTCCTACGATGATAATAGCAATAAAACCTCTTTATTCCACTTAAAACCCAAAACATAATTAAATGCCAAATTGAATATGGAAATGAAATTCTAAACTGAGCGTAAAATGTTCATATTTCCCTGAAACGCAAACTGCAGAACGAACCCCCTTGCTTCTATTTACTTTTAATTTTTATGCTATAAAATCTCTTAGATATCGCATGGCAGCTTTTGTATCATACAGAGAAAATCATTTTACCTCTCTACACATAATAATATAACAAATAGCATGATGTGAAAATTTACCTACAATGCAGACAAGGCCGTAGCCAGAAAAAAAATTCGGAGGGGGATATGTAGCTCTAAAATTAAAGCTCGGTAATGTATAGGTAGCGCTAAAGTTCTTTCAACTTTAGTTGATCTTTAGAATCAGCACAAATAAAAGACTACTAATGCATTGGCATAATATTTTGGGAGGGGATCAAACCCCATGATCCCCCCCCTTGGCTACGGCCTTGAATGCAGAGGCCTATTTAAAGAGGGAGGGGAGCTTCCGAAAACGTAAAACACTTATAAAAAAATTGCTATTCTGAAACATTTGTATTAAATAGACCGCGGATTATATGCACTTAAAAAGTGACAAAATATGCATGCAAATATGCATCAAAAAATCTTAAAATATGCACTAAAAATTTAAAAATATGCACTAAAAATCTAAAAATAAGCACTAAATAACTGAAAAAATACTCACATAGTAACAAAAAATAAAAACGTAATTACTTGTAAAAGTATTTTCTATCACTTACCTTGCAATTATGACACATTTGTTTCTCTTTGAAACTTCAAAACATCATGGAACACAGAATTGGAAATTTTTATTCACAATCTTAGTGATATGGAATATGATTTAAAACTGCTTTCAGCAATTTTTGTTGCAATACCCAGCTAAGTGTTTTTCTAAATTTTCAATAGTAAGGCTTTGTCTTTTATCATCTAAAATCATTTTATATGCTGAAGATGTTCTTTCAACATCAACGAATGTCACTGGACAGTACTTGTAATATTTCGCTTTGGATGGTTCTACCTTTTCCGCTAATTCACTCCCCTCACCATTAATAAAATTATTCATTTTATTCACTGCGAAAAATCCTGAATTTTTATTTAAAATAAAATTCAGTTTCTCACTGATTTCTTCTCCTAATGACTCTGGAATCCTAACAACGCATTCCTGTACTTTTACAACTTGACTTATTACATCACTCAGAATCAGATTTTGATATTCTAATTTTGTGATATCTGATGTTAAGAAGGAAAAATGTGTTTCGATTATCGATAGACCTTTTCGGATAGGCATATCGCATTTCTTCCGCAATAAAATAAAAGAAGAATCGACGCTGTCCAAAGCATTAACTACATCTTTTATGGAGTTAGGGCTTGTCCATAATCCGAAATCCACGTCTTCATCAGGGTTGGGATGCTTGCTTTCATTCTAGCCATTTTTGAAATTTTAATATATAGGCTGACTTCAAATTTAAATTGTTGCAAATACACACGAAAAAAATTGAAAGCGTATATGCTATTTTGCTGGGAACCTGCGGTTGTATAAATTTTTCAAAGCGTGGGACTTAAAGAGTTAAAGTAAAAAAGTACTGAAAGGAAGGTAAAAAAAAAAAAAAGCTACAAATTCAAAGCTAAAGAGATTGAAATATGCATCCAACAGAGAAAATGCGTCATTTTATGCAAAATCATCAAAAACACCTGAAATATGCAATTGCATATAATCCGCGGTCTAGTATTAACTCTAGTAACCATAAGATTTGAAATAAACTAATTTTAGTACGTTATAAGCTGTATAATGTTCTAAAATTGTATTGTTTATCGTATTGTTATTATTATTTAGTTGCGATGCTCTATCTGCATTTGAATGACTAAAGTAAAAATATTTTTTCATTACAATGTTGAACTTTATATATATATGTGTTACGCTTAGTTTAAAAACAATTGAGTTCTCTTTTCTTTGATGGCTGTAAGACAGTCGAAAGATTTTTTATAAAAGTCTTAGAGTTTTCGTCCAGATAATATCCCTTTTCTCCCCTAAAACTGGATCTGCCCCCTCCTAAATGAAAATCTGTATTAGCCACCGTCAGAATGGATCCTTGATATAGAATTATATGATAAAATGATCAGATATCTTCCTCTGTCATTTGTGTGTGTGCCCCATAAAAAATACTTTATGGGTCTTTTTAGAATTACGAGTACTCAAACTTTAAATATCAGGTATGTACACTCTGTGACAAAAAAAGAGGAAATTATCCGATTGCGATAGAAATTGATGGATGTAAAGAACATACATAAAAAAACAAACGGTAAAATATTCAAACAATTTAATGATTTACTGTAGAGTTTGACCAATACAAAGGGAGGAAGTCAATAAAGCGTTGGTCCTCCTCTGGCCTCGATGCAAGCTGTCACACGTGTGGCACAAACTGATAAACATCCCGGATGGTGTCCTGCGGAATTTCTTGCCAAACTGTCTCCAATTGACGGTCTAAATCAGCAACATTTTAAGATAGTTGCAATTGCTTTGCCATAAAGTCCCAAATGTGATCTATGGAAGAGAGATGACGCTACCTAGCTGGCCAAGAAGTACAGGGAAAGCTGGAAGACAATTCATAGCAACACGAGCCGTATGCTGCCGGTCATTATCGTGTTGAAAGTCCAGGGTGTCGCAAAAGGAACCGTATCACAACCGGTCGTAGGATGCCGTCAACGTACCACTATGCTGTCAATTTGCCAGAAATGACTATCAAAGGGGTCCGGCTATCAAAAGAGATAGCACCCCAGACCATAACACCTTGTTGTTTGCCTGCGTGGCGTGCGATAATCAGAGCAGGATCCCCCCCTCTTCCCTGGGCGTCTCTAGTCACGTCTGCGGTTGTCGTCAGGTCACAGTTGGAAACGGGACTCGTCACTAAAGACTGTACGTACCCAATCAGGTCAGGTCTACGTTGATCGACCCAGGTATCACAGTAATCGGACTTGACGGTGCACAGGCGTGAGAGGCAGCCGGCGTAGCGGTTGGCGCGAGCTTAAACTCCGCTCTCTCAGTCAGCTGAGTAGGTCATGTTCGATACATGCGTGCAGGTCACACGGTGGATAGTTGATAATGACGAATCCGGTGTTGTGACATCTGCTCTGACAATCCCTCTATCCTCCCGTTCTGTTGTGGCCCTCGGTTGACCGCTACCATTTTGATGCTGATATCTACCGTTGTTGACCCACTCTTGCCAGCATCGTCTAATAGCCGCATCTCTTCGATGCAGATGTCGAGCGATTCTTCGATTCGTCCAACCAGCCTCTTTCAGTCCGATCGCAAGACCTCTTTCAAACTCCGACACCTGCTCGTAATGCACACGAATCCTTCGGCTGAGCATTGTTACAGCTGACATAAGATATCACAGTTGAAATGCAACAGAAATTTTTACCATCAGATTGAGAATCACTTCGTATATGCACTTGCTGAATGCGCAGTTCCGATACGCTAGCGCTTCCACTATTCATTCATTGGACTTCAGATTTTAATCATTTGCACATTCGGTCCGAATGTCTTTGCATACTAAATTTCATAACAATCGGGAGACTCCTTCTTGGGGAGTCGATTTTTTTGTTATAGAGTTTATGTACCCCAAGTACATAATACGGAACTGCACTATGAAAGGTACTCTCTTAAAAATTTAGAGTGACATTGTCACTCTTACAAAAAGTCACCGGCAAATGATCCCAGATAGAGTGAGATAAGAGTGAGAAAACTGCATTATGACTCTTCATCGATAGGATTCTGTCACCCTAACTGCAAGAGTGAGACAATGTCACTCTTAGAGTAAGGGTGAAGGCGCTATCTGCTCACTCTAGCGAGAGAGTCACCACCTTTCCCATGATGCTCTCACTTCAGCAGGAGTGAGTGCGTTGCTTCCATACCCAAACGACGCCATATTGGAATTGGACTGCAGTTGCGAAGTACCAACTGCATACAAGTAATGGAATACTTTTAGCTAACACAAGTAAGTAAAACCTTATAACTTTTCAGTTATTGTAAATGTTATTTAAAATTTGATAATTCACAACATATAAGATACATTGATTCAGTGTCGGATCCATTAGGACTCCAGCTCTTCCGACAGACATTGCTTTGGTTAGGGTTAACATTTTGCTTTACTATACATTTTGTTTTTAAGACTTAAACAAGCCTGCTTCTTTTAATTTTATACCCTTCCGAGAAATTGATCTTTAAATCCGTCTCTATACTTGATCGTAGTATGTTATTTATGCTTATATAGCTGAAATCTTGCATTCGTTTTTTGTTTCTGTATATAATATTTGAGCATGTTTTGATGCGTGTTTGTAAATCGGTGGTGCAGTCAGGATTTTATTTCGGGGGTGGAGAGGGCTCTAACCTGTGTATCAAATTGTAAGCAAGCTGTTTCAACTGTAGCCTCAGTATCAAATTTTAAACTAAGTAAAGGGTCAGATTTTTAGGAAGGATACGCGCCTGTTGCAAATAGTATAAACAAAATTTTAAATCAAAAGCAGAAAATAATGATCAATTATATATTGTATGCAATTTATATTGAAATAAATTATAAACGTGGGAAAAAAATATTTTGTGATTAAATTTCAATATGTCTATGTGCATCATTTTATCTTATTGCACATTCTAGCACAGATTCACGCTTAGAATATACATATATACGTTGTTAGATCAAAATAACCGCTCTGTTGTTGTGGTGTAATATTTCCCTCTCCACTTTTTACACATACACAAACCTCTCTCTCATATGGTAAAGTGGATAATTTACGATCGAACACCCCAGATGGCCTCAGGAAAGTCCACTTTTAAATCAGGGAAACCAGCTGAAAGTAGCAGGTGATTCAGAATGTGTGAGCTTTCATTAGTAGTACGAAAAACACAAGGGATACTTGTGCTTAGTAAACTGATTCAACGCGGAAAAAAAGTTATTGTTTTTGGTGTTAAATGCGAGATTTTTGGAATTGAAAAGTTTGTATACTGTTTAAGGACAATTCAATAGTATAGTAACGGATAAGTTTAATATTACTGGTAATAAAGGTAAGTGTTACAATATTAAATTTAGTAATACAGTATTAATTTTAGAGCCTTGCAGATTTTGGTATGGTAGATTTTATGTCTTCTGTTGTGTATCAATATTGGTAAATAAAATTCTCAAATTGGTAAAACTTACCTTTTAGCCTAGATACCAATTCAAAATAATGCTAATTTTTTTCTATTGAATTTAATTAACATATGAAATATATCCACAATATTGGCTATATACTGGAAATGTTTCTGAAGTAATTCCATTACTGATAAAGTTTTTAATAGTAGCAAGTTAGTAGTTAGCCCAAATTTACAATGTGTTCACAATATTAAGTAAAAATTCGAAATATTTATAATGTATTCTTAATATTGACAAGTAATTTTTAAAAATATTTTTATACCATTTTATT
Organism: Cheiracanthium punctorium; assembly: GCA_038373885.1. Lineage (NCBI taxonomy): Eukaryota > Metazoa > Arthropoda > Arachnida > Araneae > Cheiracanthiidae > Cheiracanthium > Cheiracanthium punctorium. The sequence continues at coordinate 105,460 of JAWZYV010014507.1, read as the reverse complement.
ATTTTTCTAATGCTAATATACTCAATCCTTCACATTGTTATTATATTGGAAATAAAAACTAATATTGGTAAAAATTAGCAACATTTATCCATTATATTGTCCATGTTAATGAATTAAATTAAATATATTTAAAATGTATCCACACAGTATTGTGTGTATATTATAAATTTCCCTCATATTGTACTAACAAATATTTTTAATGTGTCAGCATCTTAATATCACAGTAATGGTGAATTAAGACTGTTTATCTACTGTACATTATTTCAAAATTTAAAATCTGATAAATAATTTTAGGTGCATTTATGTACAAATTGCTGAAAAATATATTTTAATAATTAAGTCAAATACTACTGAAAATCCTGTGATGATAAGACCATGATTATCACAGGAGCAAGGAGGGCACATGCCCCAGACACCCCATTTTAAGGGGTCCTTAAATTTTTTCAGAATATGAATTTAGTTTATTAAATTTTCATTCTAAGATACTAAATGCCTGTTTTTTTTTTTCTAAAAGTTGGATGTGTGTGTGGCAAAATAGATCCCAAATGGATGAGCCGATTTTAATGTAGTTTGTTTTATTTTAAAGATGGTATAATCAGAACGGTTCTTCATTGTATTTGATAATATTCACTTCATCTATTCCCCTTAAATAAAGCTTACTTTACACTTGTTCAGTCTAAGACAATTCAAATAATATTGTTGACATTCAATTAATTTTGATTGCTGAATTATTTCTGTAATGTTATGGAAAAAGCCATGCTTTGAGTTGCATTTTTTTTAAGACTTCATTTTTAATAAAGGTTATTTCACATATTGCATAGGAAATGTTCATAAACTTAAAATTTATCTAGCATATTTCATTTTAAATTCATTTAATCAGAACATATCTTTGCAGATTGAAAAAACATACTTAAGTGGGGGGGGGGGGTGGAGTGAGTTTGGCTTAGGGACGTATCTAAACCTTAAAAATTTCAAGCTGAACTTTCAAAATTACCCACGAATATGTAATTTTCTCCATTTCTTATGTTTACTTATTTCGAGGGTGGCTGAAGCCCCACCAGTCACCCTCTGGCCAAGGACGTACCCAGGAAGGGGGGTGGGGGTCTGTAACACCTTCGAAATTTCAGTTTTTATTAACAAAGCAATAATGGTGAAGTCTTTTTGTGAAAATTTCTGCCTTTTTCATCGTTTGGACCCCCTCCGAAATTTTTGGACCCTCCCAGAATTTTTTTTGGGGTATGTCCCTGCCCCTGCTCTCCTCTCCTAGGGGGGGAGCAAGTTCCCTACCTTGAGCCCCCCCTTATGGGTGCCCATATCATTAATGTTATATTTTTCAAGTATTTAATATTATTCTGTGGTTTTCTGAACTTGCAGGTAGCAGAACAGATTTCATTATTTATTGACATTGTTGAGAAAGCAGACAGCATGGATTTCAGAGTTTGGGTCTTCTACTGGGTATCATTAAGGGTAAATAAATTTATGATATTGGTAAAATTTACTTAAAAATTCAAAATAATTTTAATCCTTTTTCTACTGAATTTAAATGAAATGTATCTGCAATATTGCCTATATTTTGGAAGTAGTTCTGAAGTAGTTCCATTACCAATAAACTTTCAAATAGCACCTCACTGGATTGTAAAACATTGAAAACCCAAACCAGTATTTTTACATAGCAGCAAGTTAATATTTAGCCCAAATGTATTTAAAATGTATCCACAATATTAGGTAAACATTGGTAATATTTCTAATGTATTCCTAATATTGACAAGTAATTAATTTTATAGTATTTTTATTTTTTCATGTTCATATACTTAATTATTCAATATTATCATTAAATTGGAAATAAATACTAATGTAAATTGTAGCAAATTAATATTTACCCATTATATTGTCAATCTTAATGAATTTAAATTAAATTTATTTAAAATGTATCCACAATATTGGGTGTATATTTCAAATATTCCTCATATATATTGCACAAGTATATATTTTTGATATGTTAGCATCTTAATATATTATTACTTGCGAATTATCACTGTTTATCTGTTACACATTATTTTTGCATTTAAAATCTGAAATAATTTTAAATGCATTCATATACAAATTTCTGAAAAATATATCTTAATAAATAAGTCAAATATTACTGAAAAATATATCTTAATAAATAAGTCAAATATTACTGAAAAATTTAATGTAATATGATTGTTCCCTGATTATCATGGGCAAGCGGGTAAATACTGTGGAAAATACAGAAAGACAATTGTCAGAGTCGGTGAAGAAACAAAATGTAAGGGGGCCCCCATTTAGACCCATACTTCTGACTCAAGCGACTTTATGTCGTAATTGCTGCCTGGATTTGAGATTGGGGGGGGGGGGGACTGAAGCCCTATAGCCACTCATCCCATTACCCCTCGATCTACCACCGAATCATTTGTTCTTGTGATAATGTTTAAATGTAAATTTTAACTGAAGACTCCTACCTTGGGTGGTCATTAGTTAAATATATATAAATTGATAATAAATGAATATTCATATAAATTGGTTGCTTTAGAAAACGAAACTTTTACAATGTTTTTTATGTACTGAATACTCATTTTCTTGAAATATAGGAGAGTTAATAACAGCGATGACTGGGTGATTTTTCAAGAACCTTTGATAAGGGTGAATACTACTTTGGATGTCTTTAGATATAAGTATGTATTTATTTTTAATTATTTACTGTTTCAGTGTATTTTTAAATTTGGGAGTTAATTTTATATTCATATCATATGTTATAAATGTTCCTTATACACATGTCTGTGTGAATTTTATATTATTATTATTATTTGCATTGCAAAGCATCCCATTTTAGAAGAATGTATATCTTAAGCACTGAATCAGATGGGTAGTAGATTTCTCACAAAAATTGTGTTTCATTAAGTGTCTCACTGAGTAGAAACAAAATGTTTCAATCAAGTTATTATTATTTTTTTTTTACAAGAAATAATGCAATTTCTGAACAGGTTTTAAAAGAATTCAACTATGTCAGAAATTTGAAAATTCAGAATTTCTCTTCACAAGCTGTATTTATGGCAATACAAATGGTTAATTTATAGAAGTGAAATACTCAGAGAAAAATTTATAACATATTGTATTGTCCAAAATAGAGGGAGAATTAGCCATCAGATACAGTTTCCACTTTCGTGAATTTCTCCCTAAAAATGGGATAAGACCTGCAGTTTTGTTGTTCTATAAAAGTTCATCATGCTGTCTATGAAGAAGCATTCTGAATTATACCGAGTTTTTGAGAAGCCTGTCTTTAAAGCTTGCAGAGCCAAGTGATGAATAAAATATGTTACAAGAAAAACTGATTGATTTTGGCTGTTTATCACTTTATTATCTTTTTATTTTCTAGTACTCTGAACTGGTCCTGTGGAAAACCATTGAATTTTTGTCAGTGGCATGCTGTAAAAGAGAAGAAACTATTGGCATTATAAGTGGTATTCATATTTTTGTTTTATTTGTTTATTTATTCTTTAAATGTTCTTAATTACTAGTTCAAAGTCTGCATACTTTTGATCTCTGCGGTCTAATTTTTTCAAAGCTTGTATCGCATAATTTCATAATTGTCAATAACTTTTTTTTTTTTTTTTGAGATGTTTACTTTTTTGTTTAGTTTATTTTTTTCTTATTTTCCAAATTGATTTATATGTTTTTTTTTTTAGTTTTTTTTCCCTAAAGTGATGTTACTTTGGGGCAGTTAGTGACTATGTATTAAATTTTATAAATTTCATGTAAATTGAGAAAGTTATTAGGGCTGTTCTTAAAAGAAAAAAAGTATAACTTTTGGTAAAGTTACATCAATGAGTAAAACAATAAATATTTATACAGTAAAATTCAATGTGGTATTCTTTATTAAAGCATTTGACCCAGGCAACTCTTTAGTATATCATTTTATGTTATGCTATATTCTGTCATTTATTTAATCTCTATTATATGTAAATTTTTTATGTCAAGTTGCATATTTGACACCAAGTTAATAAATTGCTTGCAAAATCAAGTCTTATTTGCAACATTTTATGAAGTAACAATGAAATAAAGTATAAAAATCAATTTTTAGTCCCTTCAGATTAATTTTTTTACTCTGCACCCTCACTACCTCTTAAAAATATGTTGTAAGTAAAACCTTGAAACTCCTGTAACTTTTATTATTATTATTATTATTATTATTATTATTATTATTAATGTTGTCACTGCTGTTGTTGTTTAAAATGTAAACTGTAAAATGCTACTTTCAGAGATGAGATTTAAGAATTTAGTTTAATATTCAGACCTTTTTCAATGTTTATAAAGAATTCAGTTTTTTCATTTTTTTCAAAAATTTTCTGATTTTTCAGTAAGGCAAAATTGTATATAAGTAAGATAGATTTAGTATCAATAAAAATTAAAATATTTATTGCTCTTGAAATTCATAAGTATAATTGCTCAAAAGTTGTTTGGACATTCTTTCAGACTTTTTTTCCTTTTTTGTTAATCTCATATCTGTACTTTGGTACAAACCAAATCGAAAACTAGCCTACCAGTTTTGACACCATATTACATGTACCACCATTAGTGGTAAAAACAGATGAAATATATTATTTTTTAATTTTACTAATACAATATGTAAATGTAAACTTTACTTCCTTAGTAAATTCAGATTTTTTAAGCCTGCAGTATTAACAAAGTGCAATAACCTTGTCAGTGTTCACATGTTGTCATATGTATATTTGAATATTACTCAAAAATATCTTTAGTCTAGTTTTTAACTGACTTCAAGAAGATCTAGGTTATTAATTGGGGTCAGTACTCAGAGGTGTAGCAAGAATTTTCAGTGCCCGAGAACAAATTTGCATCACTTCCTGTTTACCAAAATGCGCTGGAAAAAGTTTTATATACAAATTGGTGCCTTTTGGATTCTATGCCCTGGGACAAATGTCCCCCTCTAGCTACACTTCTGAGCATTGAATCCTTGTAATTTACCAGACTGGATATGAAAAGTATTTTCAAACTTCCGTTTAATTATTTATTTCTTTTGTTTATCTTCCACATATAGATGTGATCTTTGCTAAGAATGTTGTTATTTGATGATATTTTACTTGCTGTGCATGAAAAGTTTTTATTGCAAAGTTATCACTTTATTTTTTACTCAATTTTTGATGTACCTAAAATATATTACAAGTCCTGAATATTTTCTATTTTTTAATTGATTGTAATAATTTGCAAATTTAACTCACCGATAGTAAGTAATGTGTTTAATATTTATTTTGTCACTATTAGTTTGATGTTTGTTATTACGCACAGGTTACTGTGATTCAGGGATAATTTTATTCCAAATTGCTTTGATATGGGATTTTCGCTTCAATACTGTCCCCAATTATTCTTTTTTGTGTTACCTCAGAGGATTTACCTCACAAAATAAAATTTTGTGAAGTAAATCCTACAATGTGTTCCTTACTTTTAATAAAGTATTTTGTGCTCTCAATCACTTTGCATATCAGTATATTCTAATATTAATAGAACATAGAGAACAGATTATTTTATAAAACAGTACAAGCATTTCTTATCTGTAAAATTAAGTTTTTTTTCTTTTATTTTTTGCAGGTAAAAAAATAGGTTTTTTTTTTTTTTTTTTTTTTTTTTGAGCTGCTATATTTAGGTTTTATTGCAGTTTTTTTCCATTTGCTTTTATGTTCAGTGGCAAAATTAAAATGTAAAAGGCAGCTTAAATTCTACATCTTTATTTTATTCATTTATTCATAATTTGTACAATTCCCTGTTTCCCTTCCCTCTCTTACTCAGAAGGTTACAGTATATGTAAATGTTACTTGAAAGTATTTATTATTACCATACATAAATATGGTAATATGAAAAATGGTAATAAGAAAGTATTTATTATTACCATTTTTCGGTATGCTTTTGTGCTGTTCCAAAATTGTATTTAACCTGCTCCTAAAGGTGTTCCAAAATGTATGTAGATTTGCAGACTTTTTATTATAAAGTTATCCTCCGATTTTAGTGAAACTATAAACAAAATGTTTTCTGAATCAAATGAAAAGATCTGCTGACTTATTCCTCTGTAAATTCATCACCTAGTTGAAAGTGTTAAGCTGTGCTTTAGTTGGAGATTTAAATTTGACACTAATCCATGTACACACAAAACTAATTTTAACTAATTTTATTTTGTATGTATTTAACATAGATCTAGTTTATGCTCTAGTATATTCTAGCTGCCAACTCTTTCTGATTTTGAGCCTTTCTTCAGTCTTATTCAAATTATGGGGAGGGGGGAGGGTACCCTTTTTTTATTAGGATAGAATAGCAGTTATGTTTTAACTTTTAATTCTGTAATTACTTGTTGAAGTCATAATTTTTATCTTCCAGATGCTGTTAGAAGAATCCCTGAATGTGAAATAGTATTGAAGTACTCATATTGAATCCAGTGATTGTATTTTATATAAATGTAACAATGTAATACAATTAAACCAAATTTGTAATAATTTGTTGTGTGTTCACTGCCATTGCTTTTATAATTCATTCAAACCTGCATGAGTCTCAATAAGAGATATCTTCCACTTTTTTTCAATTCATTAAACACAACAACTAGAAATCCTTTTGCCAGGAAAAATACACTTCTTTAGCCACAAGTTCGAAAACACTACCTGGATGCTTGTTCCGGAATTACAACGCAAACAATAATATAATTAAAAGCGATGATTTTTATGCTCAAATTTTACGAGTCATTATTCGTGCTTTCTGTAAAATTACGAATAAAAAGAAAAGTTCATATGCCAAATTGAATTTAGAGTCTCGATGTATGGAAAAAAAAATCTATACATCCAATATAACCTGAACCAAAAATCAGGACAATCCACTAATGATAACGTGCTTTCTCGTATTTAATAGACTGTAGGATGGCAAGTATCTCTTACCCGGTGTTAGGTGTTATACAAGGGTATAATATGTGAAACACACAACAAGATATACTAATCCTAAATTGTTCGGACATTTCGCTATCACCACGCCAAAAAAGCATTTTTCTGTTTACGATGGAAAACGCCTTCAAAGCTTCGTTGCCTTCAGTATACACTCCTAACGATTACGCAGAATACACTGATCAAATTTCACATAAACGTAAATAATTCGGACTAAATATTTGGGACTTTGTAGTATAGCACGGCAGACTGACTGCATTTGTCTTAGGAGGGATCCCCCGACACAGGCATTTAAACTACAAATCGCCAAATTTTACAGATTCCGCGTGGTGATAGCGGTATGTTGAAACAACATTAATAATCCTACATCATCCAACATACAGAGTTGTTTCACGACGGAGAACCCTCTAAACTTTGAAAATGAATTATACTCAAAAACGAGTGATTGATAGTATTGAAGCATGAAATAAGTGTTGCGTTGTTAACTAAAAAACCGTAAGAATTTGATAGTGAAGTCACAAAGTTTAGTTATACCAATTTTCACTGGATAGATGGCCGACTCTAAGCGGCCAATACTCATGCCAGAAAGAGAGCTCAGGACACCGAGAAGAATCTGCATCAAAATCGAGTTTAATTTCACGCATCTTTCCCACACTCACCCTAGGAAAAAAAAAAGCGCGTAACTAAGAAATATTTTGGGGATTCCGGGAAGGGGGTGAAGTCGGCATGTGAATAGGAAGTCTGGATCATGACTTTTCCCATAAACTGCGCGAAATAGCTTCAAACACAATAATTCTAACATTGAATTATTATATTTGTCTTGTGCTTATTACGTCCAGAAAGTCAAAACACGTCGGTGTAGTGTGAGCCCCATCTTTGCATAAAACATGCTGTACTTGGTCCATCCATCCTAGCGGTCTGTTGAGGGCCGTGGAAATGTTTCAAAAGCGCTATATTACCGTCAGTCATCTTGTTTCTCGTAAACATAAAAGCGTCCTCAATGGACGAAATTTGCAGAGAGATTGCAACCCTCCCCAAAACTGTAAGTTTTCGGAAAATATGAATGTATGATAAATGAGGATCTTCTTAGATTCCGTTTTATCGCTTGCAGGCGCCATCTCTCGGCACAATTTATAATACAAAAGATTTTGTGGCTTCTGTACTCAAATTCTTAATGATTTTTTTGAACAAACATACGACTTGATTTCATGCTTCTATTCAATCACTGTTTTTGAGTATGTATTTTCAAAGTTAGGGTTCCTTCGATGAATCACCACCTGTAATGTTTCGCAGGTACATGATGGGAATTCTTGAGTTGTCAGCTTCAGCAAATATGTGTCAAGCCACTCCCCCTTGGATGAAAATGGAGTTTTAGTTTCCAGTAGAGACGCTCATGTTGATGTGGGAGGACACTGTATTATGATTTGTAACCATGTTAATTGGATCGAACATTATAATGATTACAATACATTTAGATTTTTTTCATGACACAGAGTTCTGTCGTTATTTTAAAAAGACAATTTTACCGACTCTTCAATAACTAAATAGCTTATTCTCAAGTTTATTAAAATGTAATTTTTTTTTTTTTTTTTAATCGACATTCCCTTTATAAATTCCTCAAGCAGATGATGTGCCTGGAACAGGAGTTATGATTCGTAACCCTTTTTAGTGGTTCTTGACTACTTACATGATTAGAACAGTTTTAGATATTTTATATGTGACGAGAGTAGTATGTCATTATAAAAACCTCATATTCCGCCTTTTAAATAAAAGTAAAATTTAGACTTATTCCCAAGTTTTGAAATCGGTGAATGAAAAAGAAGTAAATATATTCATTCCCATTTCACATTCCATCAGTGCCTAAATCACGCTGAAACGCACATTCAATCTCGCACTGCTGCTAAAAACGCGACGATCATAAAAGGATAAAAGAATAAAAACATTTTCATATCTCATGGGACATCTTAGCATCTGCTCACACTCTAACCATGTCAAGAAAATTTCAATAATCTTCAAGTACATTGCTCAAATACAGATGGTGTGGAAACTGTACCATAACATTGGCGTTGGAGTTCAGACTTTTTTAACATTTTTCAGGTAGGTGGTGAAGCTACACGCCAACGCCTTCTTAGGATATAGAAATTTCTGGTGATTAAAAAACTTCGCCCTGGTGAATGGGCAAGAAATATTTGAAAAATACAGTGAAACACCCGATCATATCGTTACCCGCATTCATCGTTTTTCCCGCTTTGACTCGGTCACGTCTGCGGTTGTCGTCAGGTCACAGTTGGAAACGGGACTCGTCACTAAAGACTGTACGTACCCAATCAGGTCAGGTCTACGTTGATCGACCCAGGTATCACAGTAATCGGACTTGACGGTGCACAGGCGTGAGAGGCAGCCGGCGTAGCGGTTGGCGCGAGCTTAAACTCCGCTCTCTCAGTCAGCTGAGTAGGTCATGTTCGATACATGCGTGCAGGTCACACGGTGGATAGTTGATAATGACGAATCCGGTGTTGTGACATCTGCTCTGACAATCCCTCTATCCTCCCGTTCTGTTGTGGCCCTCGGTTGACCGCTACCATTTTGATGCTGATATCTACCGTTGTTGACCCACTCTTGCCAGCATCGTCTAATAGCCGCATCTCTTCGATGCAGATGTCGAGCGATTCTTCGATTCGTCCAACCAGCCTCTTTCAGTCCGATCGCAAGACCTCTTTCAAACTCCGACACCTGCTTGTAATTCACACGAATCCTTCGGCTGAGCATTGTTACAGCTGACATAAGATATCACAGTTGAAATGCAACAGAAATTTTTACCATCAGATTGAGAATCACTTCGTATATGCACTTGCTGAATGCGCAGTTCCAATACGCTAGCGCTTCCACTATTCATTCTTTGGACTTCAGATTTTAATCATTTGCATGTTCGGTCCGAATGTCTTTGCATACTAAATTTCATAACAATCGGGAGACTCCTTCTTGGGGAGTCGATTTTTTTGTTATAGAGTTTATGTACCCCAAGTACATAATACGGAACTGCACTATGAAAGGCAACCTATGTTAGTGGTTGAGTATCGTATGATAAAAAAAAAATATATTCCATGCAACATATTTATCATACACGCACACTCGCACGCAAATCACTATGCGTCTAATGAATAAAGAAAAGATTATTTATTCTCAAGTTTTAACCCTTTATAAGGCGAGTTTATGTGCAGAGAGTCGAAAGTACTGGGGATTATTCTGTCCCATCTCATTTTTTATGATTAATTTTTATATTTTCCCTCTACTATAATATCCCACGTGGAAATTGGAGGAACAAGTATTAAACAAACATAGAAATTTTGCAGGAAAATACTTTATTTATCCACAAGTCGAAAACTACCTGCTGCTTGTTCACGGAATTAAACGCAACAATATATAATTAAAAGCGATGATTCTTATGCTCAATTTTCGAGTCATTATTCGAGCTTTCTTTAAAATTACGAATGAAAGAAAAGTTCATAAACCAAATTTAATTTAGAGTTTAGATGTATGGAAAAAATATACATCCAATATAACTGAACAAAAATCAGGATATCCACTAATGATAATTGATTTCTGTATTTAATAGACCGTAGGTGGTAAGTATTCTTACCACGGTGTTATAAAGGGTTAATATGTGAAACAAACAATATACTAATCCTAAATGTTCGACATATCACTATCACCACGCCAAAAAGCCTTTTTCTAGTTTCGAGGAAAACTCCTTCAAAGCTTCGTTGCTTCAGTATACATCTAATGATACGCGAAACACTGATCAAATTTCACATAAACGTAAATAATTCGCAATAAATATTTGGGACTTTGTAGCACGGCAGACTGACTGCATTGCTTAGAGATCCCGAAAATGCATTTAACTAAAAATCGCCAAATTTACAGATTCGCGTGGTGATAGCGATATGTGAAACAACATAATAATCCTACATCTCCCACATACAGAGTGTTTCACGAAGAACCTCTAATTTTGAAAATGAATATCTCAAAAACGGTGATAGAAATAGAAGCATGAAATAAGTGGCGTGTTAACTAAAAAAACCGTAAGAATTTGATAATGAAGTCACAAAAGTTTAGTTATAAATTGCACTGATAGATGGCGCTATAAGCGGCAATACTCATGCCAGAAAGAGAGCTCAGACACCGAGAAGAATTGCATCAAAATCGATTTAATGCACGCATCTTCCACACTACACCCTAGGGCCGTAACTAAGAAATATTTTGGGGATTACGGGAAGGGGGTGAGGTCGGGTGAATACGGAAGTCTGATCATGCCTTTTCCCATAACTGTCGAATAGTTCAACACAATAATTCTAACATTGAATTATTATATTTGTCTTGTCTTATTCGTCCAGAAAGTCAAACACGTCGGTGTAGGTGAGCCCCATCTTGCATAAACATGCTGTACTTGGTCCATCATCTAGCGGTTGTTGAGGGCCGTGAAATGTTTCAAAAGCGCTATATACCGTCAGTCATCATTGTTTCTCGAAACATAAAAGGTCTATGACGAATTTGCCAGAGATTGCAACCCAAACTGTAAGTTTTCGGAAATAGAGTAGTCATGTGTATGATAAATGAGGATTTTCTTATATCCGTTTTATCGCTTGCAGCGCCATCTATCGGCACAATTTATAACAAAAATTTTGTGGCTTCTGTATCAAATTCTTAAAGATTTTTTCACAAACATACGTTGATTTCATGCTTCTATCAATCACTGTTTTTGAGTATTTATTTTCAAAGTTAGGGTTCTTCGTGAAACACCCTGTATGTTTCTCAGGTACGTGATGGGAATCTTGAGTTGTAGCTTCAGCTAATGGTCAAGCCAAATGAAAATGGAGTTTTAGTTTCCGTAGACAGCTCAAGTTGATGTGGAACTGTATCATGATTTGTAACCATGTTAATGGTCGAACATTATATGATTACAATACATTTAGATTTTTCATGACACAGAGTATGTACGTTATTTAAAAAGACAATTTTACGACTCTTCAATAACTAAATAGCTTATTCTCAAGTTTTAAAATGTTTTTATTTTTTTTTTTTTAAATCGACATTCCCATATAAATTCCTCAAGCAGATGATGTGGAACAGAGTTATGAATCGTAACCCTTTTTAGTGGTTGAACATTACATGATAGACAGTTTTAGATATTTTATAGGTGACAGAGTATTATGTCATTATAAAAACTCATATTCCGCCTTTTAAGTAAAAATTAGATTATTCCCAAGTTTTGAAATGGTGAAAGAAAGAAAAATATACATTCCCATTCATATTCCTCAGGCTAATCACGTGAAACGCACATTCAATTCTGCCCTGTGCTAAAAACGGACATCATAAAAGAAAAAGAAAAAATTCTATCTCATGGGACATCTTGCATCTGCTCACACTCTAACATGTAAAGAAATTTCAATAATCTTCAAGTATATTGCTCAAAACAGATGATGTGGAACTGTACCATAAATTGTTGGATAGACTTTTTTGCCATTTTCAGGAGGTGGGGAGCTACGCCAACGACTCTTAGATATAGAAATTTCTGGTGATTAAAAATTTCTGGTGAATGCAAGAAATATTTGAAAATATAGTGAAACCCCGATCTATCGTTCCCGCATTCATCGTTTTCCCGCATTCATCACTTTATTTCTATGGTCCCTGCACAAATTGCATTTGAATAACGTTAAAGAAACCCGCATCTATCGTTCGCCAAAAACTGACTTTCCCGCGTTCATCGTTGTAAAATTTTTCTCCTGACCAAAATGAAAATGAATGTTAAGGGGATCCATATGTCATACAAACTGTAATTGTTTCCTGGTATTATTTCTTGGTTTATTGATGATCAAATGAGCAGTGGTTGCCCGTTGAAGATGTGTATAGCGTGAAATTTAATGATTATATTTCCATTAATCAAGATGGTGAGACATGCGGTATCCTAAACATGGAAGAAACGTGTGATGATGCAAAAAATGAAAATAATTGTGAAGCAGCGGATAATGTTCATTCCCATGAGGCTAAGCCTGCACTAGTACGAAGTTGGTCTGAAGCAATAACGCTATTTGAAACTGTATGAACTTTTTATACGAACATAAAATCACATAAGAGGACCAGAAAAATATTGTAAATCTTGAAAATTTACTATTTAATTTCTGAAATTTCAAAGTAATGAAAAACCCCGTATAAAACTACGGATTTTTTAAAGTATCACTTACTTTTCATCTTCGATTTATTTGTTTCACAAGTTCGTAACAAATTAGTATTGGTTGGTATACAGTCATTGTGTATATGCATAAAGATTGCTTTCTTCGTATTTTGACTAAAACCCGCATTTGTCGTTTTCCCGTATTCATCGTATTTTCCTGAGCACCCCATGAAAAACGATGAATCGAGGTTCTACTGTATCTTAAACATTAAAATTAAAATACCTTTTTCAAACAAAATTTTTCAGTATGATCTATTTCCTTAACATATTATATAATTAGTCATGATTAAAAACTGCTATTTGTCGTAAAATTATATATTTTATCTCAAATTATTAAAATATGGCTATTCATGCGTAAATTTACCAGAAATTTTTAATAGTTTAATTTTATGAAAGTAAAACTTTTACATGTAGGCGGAATGATGACGTCAAAGCCTGGTGGCGTAGGAGTTGTAAGGCATTCAACATGTAGGAGGTGTTGGCTATGTTACTCGAGTTTGCTCCAACTCTTATTCTTGTAATGGGAAATCTTACTTTTTTAGAACTGGCCAAACTCCACCTAGATTAGGCTTAGCGCACCCTAATCCCATCTTAGTTACTCCAATGATACTAAGAATCGTAACCTTTCCTAATAGTCCAACATCATATCCTAAAAAAATTTAGGTCACATGTGACAGCTTGTATGTCACCAAGAAACACATTAAGCTCTCTTTAATACCTAAAAATTAAAAAATTCTTAGATTTAAAGAATATTCTAAATTTTCCACAAGCATCCCTCAAGCAGATGATGCGGAACTGTAATCGCGGATCGTAAACTTTGTTAATAGTCGAACATAATATGACAAAAAGTTTTGGATCATATATGTCAGCTTGTATGCCACCAAAAAACACTTTAAGCTCTCTTCAAAGATTAATTCAGTTTTCAGTATTTAAAATGCAAAGAAAAAGGTCCAAATGTCCCTCATATATCAATCAAGAAGATTTGTGCGTGAGTCGTAATCTTTTGATAACAGTGGCGAGCATTATTTCCATAAAAATTCATTACAAATCTCCGATAACCACAGCTTGTAGATCATAAAAACAAAAAACACTTAGCTCTTTTCTCGGAACAATTGAAATCTCAATTTCTGACGGCGCGGACGATTGTCTCTGCTCAGCCAAACAATGGAAAAGGGGGAATCGAACAAAAAAGGAATCTCCAGTAACACGATCCAATTAAGAGGTTAAACTGATAACAGGGTGAAACACAACGATGGATTGAAGAAAAAAGGGGGGGAAAAATAAAAAAAGGTTGAGTTGAATCAAAATGTGTGTTGCAATGCAATACCTGCACAAAAAGGTCATGGAACTCTGGCGACTGACTTGTTTGTGACGTCACAGCACCAAGTTCATGTGGGTCACAGTTTCAGGAAGCTTCAAAGAAGTCGTCAGACCAGGGAGACAAGAAGATCGTTCTTTTTTTTATTATTATTATTTCGCCGAGGAAATCCCGTTGGTGTGTTTTAGTTCTGATTTAATAACCGCTCGGACTTCTTTTGGAACAGTTTGTAACTGTAGGTTTAATTTGTTGCCGCTATCTCTTTGTTGTCACTATACTTACTGGTCGTTCGTTTTTCGGAAGAAGAAGCCGGAGAGTGCCGAAGCGGAGTGGTGTTGTTGGTGTGTTGACTTGTTTGTTCTCTATGGTTTACACGGCGGCTCTTGTGAGGGAGATTTCGTCGGAAGATTATATGCTTCGTGTGTAAACAGTGCTTCTGTTCTCCGCATCACGTGGTTTATTTTCCCAAGAGGGATGTGGATAAGTAGATTGGAAATGTTTCATCTTTTCCTTGCGTAGTTAGTAAAAATATAAAATGTAGAAGAATGTGTGAAGTTGAGTAGTTACTCAAGGAAATTAACTTGAAAAGTTTTTAGTTATTGCAAACATAAATTATTTTTAATGTTTCAGTATCCCAAACATACAATTGGGTTCTTTCTGAAGTTATGAATAAATGAAGTTGAAAATATTTTTTGGAAAAATTTGTATCAATCACCATTTAAATAAAACTAGAGAGATATTTTTTCGGAAACCAAAGAGTTTTAAATTTTTTTCAATGAGATTACTTTATTTATTTATTACTTATTTGATCTTCTTTGTTGATCAGTATATGTGCTAGTCATCATAAAGCATTACTAAGATATTTTAACTATATGTAAAGTTTAGGTCAATGTACGATTTTTGATTTTTTCGAAAGTTTTGACCATAACGAACTTAAACGTTCAGTCTTCAGTTTAAAATCTAAGCGAATCTCTTTTAGTACAATGTAATATAAAAAAAAAAAAACCTCTACCGCTCATATTTAACCAGAAATAATATTTATTTATTTTGATGAAAGCATAGAGAAAACATACTCTGCATATTTATCCTTGCTTTTTCAACCGTGAATTATTTATACATTGTACCTATTTATATTTCCAGGTAAAAGTTTCTTTTATTACGGTTGAAAGAACTACTGTTTGGAAAGTACAAGTGAAAGTTCTTAATATAAAAAAAACAGTATAAATTGTTTATATTCAAGTTTTTAGAATTTATTCAAGCGCGAAAATTAAATTATTTGGAAAAAAAGAATAACGTTTATATTTATTTGTAACCGTTTTTTGTAAAACAGAGAAAACCAGTCTGATTTATTGTATGCTCACAATTATTAGTATTAGATTGGTTTTTTTTACCGATCTTTCAATAATTTAAAATTTAAATGTTCCGCTGGATATGCGTATGTTTTAGTGCATTGGTCATATTATTTAATCATACTCTCTAAGAAGCGTTTCTGAAGTATGTGGCAGAAGTATTTAAATTAAATAAATAATTTAGAACATTGCAGATATTGTAAATAAGTATTACGATATTGTGAATACTTACCTTTATATTCTTTCGTGAATTCTGAAAACTTACAGAATCGCCGCCGAAGAAATAGTTAAGTCTAGCGAAATTTGATTTTATCAGTCTAGACATTTTGCATTTTTAGTGTCTGAGAAAGTAATATACATAAAAAGTAGCTGAAAGGCTTTTAAAACTTCCATAAATCTGTATTAAGCTGAAAAATAAAATTTTCTTATAGTAAAGTGATATCATAAAGCTAGGAAATACTGAAAAGGAAAAGCTGTGAGTTTTAAAAAACTACCACAAAACTGTATAAAGTGTGAAAAGTTTGCGATAAATACGTTAGAAATAAAAACTGTTTGGCAGTCGAATTTGCAAATTTCGGTTAATATCAGAAAAAAAAATTGTCGCATCGACTCTGTAAATACCTTGGTACTGGAATGAAACATTTAAAAACTAAGTAACAAAACAATCCAGTAAATATTTAAGGCGCAGAAAGCGGTTTCAAACTCCCCGGAGTATTAAAAAAAATTTTTGCTGCTGTAACTGTTTTCCCGAAATCAGTATTAATCGCAACCGCCTGGCGAAATTTCTTTTGAACAACTCATCTTAACTCCTGTTGTATCGTCGCATTCGAAAATAAACACCCCAGAGGACGGAAATAAATACACATTATTCCTATTTTTTCTAAAACTGATCGTCTGCTTTTCGACTGTACGCAAATTCATATATACTGTCGAGTGTGTTTGTGGACTTGAATATTAAAGGAAGCTGTTTGGCCAGGATACATGAAGATTGGAACATATTATTTATCTAGAAAATATTATTCGTCCTAGAGTATTAATCTTCCTTGAATAATGGATCAGAAGAGCTTCCGAAAGGGATATTTATGGATTTCCTCCGCTGCAATCCTGGTGAGTAGTTTATTTTCTTATTTATTTACCGGTAGCTGAAGTACCCGCTCTTCGCGCTGGGATGAGGCTTTATTTTTAGAGCTGATTCAAATGCAAGACATTATTATAAGGTGTACCAAAAAGTAATGCCATTTTTTCTTATGTTAATATTTTGCCAAGCCAGAACTACACAAACTAATAATACGAAATTTGGCACGTATGTATGTTTTTTAGCGTAGGTGGAGGATAGGAAAACATTTTCAAAAATTTTTCACTTATGGGGGATAGTGGGCCAAAACGTTCTTTTCACATACCCTGCCTGCATGGTCTCAAAGAAGAAAAAAAGATATCTATAAAATTCTTTCTCTAAAATACAACATTCACGAATACCTAAAAATCGATTTCAGAACATTTCGAATATAATCCTCCAAGGATAGTAGACGTTAAACAAAGAGAGGGTGGCCATTTTTTTTAAACAAAAAATATATATATTATCAATAAAATTCTCGTTTTAAAATTTCACAAAGATGAGTCCTATGCTTAGGTACAGCTTGTTTGTAATTCAACACTAGTTGAAATTTTATTTTTTTTAATTGTATGTTAAAAAAGGACAGTACTTTCTGGTACATCTAGCACATATATTTGCAATTTTACAATACAGGTTGATCCAAAAACCTTAGATTTCATTCCTTAAATATGGATCATAGACATGTACATTAAACTACAAAGTTCATTGAGGAAAGATGCGAAAGTTTGTATATTTTATTACAATTTTCAGACGATTAAATCTAAATAAGTACAAAATTTATATATTTAGAACGTCCCCGTATAGGAAAAAATTCCCAATCAGTAAAATGTGCCCCATACACTGATTAGGTGATGAACAAAGTTTCAGCCTTTCGTCATAAAAAAGCTCAATGATATGTGTAAAAAAATTGATGAGGGGCTGTAGAACACAAACAATAAAAAATTATCATTTATTTATTTTTTAATGGGCGGCCACTGGCCACAGGTATTTTTGCCACTACTAAGGCCGAACCACTGACCATTTTATTATAGGGGCAGCCAGAGTTACTCATATGAAGGGACGGACTTATTGACAAACAAGCCCAAAATCGAACCCGAGCCCAAGGAGTGATAGAATGGTTCTTAAGCCACTACACGAGCTGGGTGGCTATCATTTATTTATGCAATCATTGTTTTCTTTCCTAATTTTTTACGACCCCTAGAATGTCACGATCTCACGGTATTATTTTCCCTTCAAAAGACATTACATAATGGTTTAAGTCAGCATTTATTTATTTTCATACCTCCGAATCTTTAGAGGACAAAATGCTAAAATTTTGTTCATCCGCTAATTAATCTATGAGTCACATTTTATTGGTTGGGAATTTTTTTGTAAAGGGCCTTATAAAAATTTTAATTTTGTATTCATTTAGATTTAATCCCCTGAAATTTTTAATCTACGCCATAAAATGTTGTACCCTTTTTCCCCCTACGTAACTTTGTAACTCATCGCAGACGTCTATCATCAATATTTAAGAAATAAAAGCCTTTGTCAGTTTGTTTAGAATACCCTGTATATACTAAACAATGTTTCTTTTCTTTCTTTTTTCAAGGGATACGTTTCCCTTAAACCTTTTGTGAATCTAACAGAAAACTTGAAAAATTAAAAGTTGCAGCTGTAAAATTAATTACTTCCTTGTGCGAAGTAAATTCAAATATTGTGATCGCGAAAAATATTGAAATTTTGAAGGGAAAAAACGATTTTGACCCTCTTAAATTTACTTTGACGAGTTTCTGCGTGACGTTTCAACGGACGTGCTTATACGTCGTGGAGACGCATATCAATTTTGATTTCTTTCTTTATTTGTTTTGTTGTTAATAAAAAACAATGAGATTGACACAAACTTTACATCCCGTTAAAGTAATTTCACAATTTGTGTGATTTTAAATAGCTACTGTAGATTACGCAGTTTCACATTTCATGAGATTAATATAAGTAAATTGTTTTCTTCCGCTGAACAGGGGAGGATTTAAGTATTTAAATTGATCATTTCAGATATCGCAATATGTTTTTTGTTTTTTGAAACAAACACGATATTTTAATAGTTTTAGCTATGCAGTGTCAACATTAGATTATGAATTTAAAGAATAGAAGATTTATTACGATAACATGAGTTAAAGCACAATTTACCGTTTAATAAATATTCCGTTGCATTTTATGAAAAATGTCATACTCATAATTTTTCAATAGGATCCTCACAACTAACTTAAACGATAGGTAATTCTACGTTAATATATCCCGTTGCAGTTTCAAAAGAGGACTGCCTGGACGTTTTCTTACGCAAATAGTCAGAACAAAAGATAAATTCAAGAGAAAGGGAAAAGGTATTCATAATGACGAAAATTATTAATATGAAATAAAACACGTAAGAATATATTTAGCAGAAATATTCCTTTGGATGGTACGAAAAGTTCACTCTTCTTCAGTAGCAAAAAAGCTCCACATCCACAAAAGCAGGAAATTCGGAACAATCCTAATATGTAGTTAGGCTGATCACTGACGGTTTTACAATTCCGGTCCAACTACTCCAAATAAAACTTAAGCTCCATTACTACAAATAGATTAAAAAGTAAAGCACAAAAAACATAATAAAATCCACACCGTTTGTACGATCTTCTTGAAACTTTTCAGAATTATGTAAAAAATATGGGACACAATCTACACTAAATTAAAAATCTGAAAATCCACCCGTTCCCCTGTTTTTAAAAAATTTTTATTATTTTTAAGATTTATTCTATATTCGAAAGTAAAAAACAAGTTAACCAATTGAGTGTCAAAATTAGGTATCGCAAGTGAGATTGACGTCATATTGATGTCACGGTTATCAGTAGGGAATGCAATCCCGATCCCGCGGGAACGGGATCCCGCACAAATATTTGCGGTACTAGCCCCGCGGGATTGATACTGAGAAATAAATTATGTTTTATTACAATTTCACGCCACTTTCTCAATAAATAGAACGAAAATTTTTGAATATTCATGTCGCTTATCTAACAATAAACGAATCAATAATTACAAATTTTATTTTAAATTTTTATTTTTTTATATATCTTCCAATGGGAGTCTGAATCAAACAACTAAATCTAAATTTTTCGCAAACTTCCAATCCCAAATGAACTGAAATATTTCATACTAATTTATCACTTAGCGAACAGTCGCGAATTAATTATAAAAAGTTTTAATTTCAGTTTTTAATTTTTTTAATTCACACATTTAATTATTTTACTAAAATTAAGTCTAGACCAGGAAATGATTCAACTGGATTTGTTCGATTTTGTACGTTCATTTTTCAGCAACTAAGAAAATAATGTAAGTGTGTGAATGTAGTACTTATAAATTGTATTTTTCTGTAAATTCCTGAATTTTAGCAACTAACATAACTAATGCTAGTATATTGAGACATAACTTAGTATATCCTACTGAAAATCATGATTTTAATTTTCATATTTCTGTAAGTTATTGTATAAATTATCTCATAAGATTAATTATTATTATTAAAGTTAAACTTCATAGTGCTTAAAATTATACTTTTTTATTTTTCTCTGTTGAAATGAAGTCCTAGCTAAAGGAAATGTCAATCCCGCGGGATCAGTCAATCTCAATCCCGAAATCCCGCAAGACGAAAAACAGTGCGGGATTGCAGTCCCTAGTTATCAGGCGTTGAAGGGAAAAATTGCGATTCCCATTCTTTTAAAATAGTTCTTCGAGATTACGCAGTTTAAATTTTTCTCATAAATAAAATGATTTCCACTGTATGAAGCATTGATATAAGACGGGCTGCTCTCCCAACAAAACGGTATCTTTCGAATGCGAAAAGTTTCCGCAAATACATTCGCAGAGAGATTCCGCACGTTTTCAGGGCAGCATACAATTCTGATTTCGGTTTATAATAAAAATAGAATATGAAGTTATTTATTCACGCGGGCAACGATGAAATATTTTGGGTGTATACGTAATTTTGTCGAATGTTCTTTAGCCAGTTTAAATTGTCACCATAACGCTTTATCCTCTCAATTTTATTTTTATTTATTATTATTTTTTAATTTTTATATATTTTATTTAATTAATTAATTAATTAATTAATTAATATTATTTGGTCAGTTCTAGCATCGTGATTTTGTGTATGGTAGAGCTTTTCAGCAATTGAAGAAAGGTGAATCTAGTACCACCCGAAACGGTGTATTCCTATATGTGTGCTATTTTATTAAGTTTTTAATTAGTTTTACCAGTTAACACTCGCTTCCTGTTGGATGTTCCCCTTTACTTTTAAACTTTGTCTAGGAAAGTGCAGGAAACTAAAACGTGCATTTCTCGTTGGCCAAAAAGAAGTACTGAAGGAACGTTTATTGAACTACAGTTGAGTCTTGACTTACACGACGGATGTGTCAAAATTTCGCGTTGTGAAATACTGTAGTACGACTTTTTGAAACACGCACACACACAAGTACTTCTGGCAACTATAAACAACCCTTAAACCGTTTTAAAATTTCCCACTCCCTAACTGTGTATTATTGTTTCCCACATAAAGCAATGAATAAAGCCAGGTGTAGACTGGGGTCATTTGGGTGCTTCCGCCTTCAGTGATGCTACGAGTATAATGCTAATGTAATAAAATCGTATATAATAATTGTAATCGTAATATGTGTAATATAACATCGTTATTGTCATGTTAAATTGCATTCTAATGAGAGAATGATTAAGATATAAACAGGCTGCAATAACGTAGCCCACGACTTTATAATCGAAGAGGAAGGGCCCCGTCTCTGATCCTGGGTCCTCCTACATATAGAAAGCCTTACAACTCCTACGTCACCAAGCTCTGACATCATCGTTAGACCTACTGTTAAAAGATTTATTTTCACAAAATAAAACTATTAAAACTTTCTGGTGAATTTACCCATGAGTAGCAATATTTTAATCATTTGAGATAAAAATGATAATTAAACGGCAAAAAATAGTTTTTAACTATGACTAATTGTAAAATATGATAAGGAAATAGATCATAAAGAATAAAAGTATGAGAAAGGTATTTTAATTTTTATCTTTAACTTAAGATATTTTCTAATATTTGTAGCATTCACCAGAAATTTTAAATTTTCACTTTGTGAAATTAAAACTGCGATGATGTCACTTTCGTTGGTCTAGTGATGACATCAAAGCTTGATGACATAGGAGTTGTAAGGTTTTCTGTAACTAGGAGGTGTTGCCAGGGCCCTTATCAGTTAAGATATTTTCTAATATTTGTAGCATTCACCAGAAATTTTAAATTTTCACTTTGTGAAATTAAAACTGCGATGATGTCACTTTCGTTGACCTAGTGATGACATCAAAGCTTGATGACGTAGGAGTTGCAAGGTTTTCTGTAACTAGGAGGTGTTGCCAGGGCCCTTATCAGATGTGGGGGCATGATTGCAATAGACCTCCTATAACCAGAGCCCGTTTATCGGCGGGGCATCTGCCCTGGGCCCACGCATTTCAAAGGCCCAAAAATTTTGTACCTTTCAACAAATTTTCATTTATTAAAAAATTAAATTCTTAAAAAAACTTTGTACGAATATTTAATTTGCCATTTTCTCGAAAATACTCAAGAGCTGGCAGCTAATTCTCTGGCATTTTACTCCACTAAGGCCCTCTAAAACCCATCAGTGAGCCAACGTCTGACTCTCTTTTTGTAAGTTTTTTATTTAAAAGAATCGTATCAGTTTTAAGATAAATACTGTAATTTTTGCAATTCTTTTCATTTATATCGTAAAAAAGTTTAGTATAGAAGTGTATGTAGTATGTGTCTAGATATTCATTATTTGTGAAAATAATTGTTATTCATATTTACTAAAGTCCTTTAATATTCTTTACTGCAATGTATTCATATATTTTGTATTTAAACTCGATATATATATCTGCAGCTACATGTGCCCAAAACAACTTAAAAAATGAGTAATATGTAATTTCTCGTAAGTGCAAAGGCCCCAAAATTTGTATTTGCCCAGGGCCCAATTTTGTGATGATCGGGCCCTGCCTATAACACTGGTTCATATAAGAAAACGGCGTGAAAATTGCGATCGTTAACGCATAACACGTTAAAAGAGACTCGTACAGTACGGTATAATGATGCATATGTTCTGATTTTATGACGCTTTAGCTCCTGTAATTAATATAACTTGGATGGCAACACTAAACATCATTCTGCTTCTAAGGTGCGAAAATAAGTTTCGCAGCGATTATACCGCGCAGTTCGCACTCCAGGTGGAGTATAGCTCAGGCCCCCGTGCAACACGGATTCCTATAACACGAAAAGTATCTACTGTGCTATAGGGGGTCTACTGTACATTCCTACGATAATAATGTGCTTTAATCCTTCGAGGCGCAACCCTTTCTCAATGCTGAAAAAAGGGCAGCCGTTGTCATCGCTCGACTTAACTACCAGCAAGATGGCGGATGATCGAAACGTTCATCGCGTGCCACAGATCTAGAGACCCTGTGCGGCACAGCCAGCTGCGTCAAAAAAGGGTCTCTAGATCTATGAACGTTTCGATCGTCCGCCATCTTGCTGGTAGTTAGGTCGAGCGATGGCAACGGCTGCCCTTTTTTCAGCATTGGGCAATCTATCCAGTTGTTCTCGCATTCTTCCATTTTTCAGCAGATGTCAGTGCTGTTAAAAATAATCGTGACAATTTCTTTTACGAGAAATGACGTGCTAAAAAGTAAAGGAATCTCGTGGAGCTCTGTCACCCGCAACTATTTTTATAGAAATCAAATCTATTCTTCCTGAATGTCAACAGTCAAAACGTAAGAGTTTGGTGTTCCCAGAGCGGGAACACTGCGCGTTAAAGGGTTAAAACAGGAGAATAAACAAACCACTTGAAAAAAATTCCTCTGTAACACAAAAAAAAAAAAAAAAAAAAAAACTATTCCCACCGCGCCAATTCTCTTACCGCATGAATATCATACATCAGCATAACCCCACAAAAGGAGTCATGAAGAAATTCAATTGTGGTTTCGAGTTTACAAGCTCCAGCAATTCTCGACTTTAGAATGCCCAAATTCGACTTTTATGATCGTCCGCTCGAAGCAGGCGGCCAGCGTAGCAGAAACATTGCTGACAATAATTTTGGCGTAAAAAGTCCCTTTGTAAAAGAGGCTCAACCACTCGTAAAAAAAAAAAAAAAAAAAAAAAGTGCATTCGTTGTTTTTTTTTATTTTTTATTGTTTTCTTTGAAAGAGAATTGTTCATCCGCCATACCGTTCACTCGGAATTGCTCTCTGGTTTTTCGCAATTCTGTTTTTTATTCGACCGAACTTTGTGACCCGCTTGAAATGGATGCTCTTGAAAAAAGTTTCCAATACTCAAATAAAGTGAAAGAACAACAACGGAAGATAAATCACCTTAATTGTCTTTTTACGCCTAATTCGGAGATGTTTAGTTGTCCACCTTGCCGTAATTTTGGGGATAGCTTTAAAAGAAAGCTATACAAGGTGTCCAAAATTAAACGGCCTTATTTTAAAATTGTCTACAAACGAAAATATTGTTGAGAAAGTTATGACATTTTGTGTAGGGCATAATGAAAGTATGGGAATTTGTTTTGGAGATTAGTTCAAATGTTCGCAACCAGGGGCGTTTTTTTTAATGAATTACACATTTTTTTTTTTATGAATTACACATTTAGCGGTAGTTTACCAGTACACAATTGCGGTAGTTTACCAGTATTATTGGTACAAAAATATGTTCAACATGACGGCCAATATTGTCAGCTATATCATCTGGAATCGTAAGAGAGCATGTGCCATAGCTGACCGCCGTGTGTTCGGTGCACAAACATGTTGAGAAATGGTATCTTTAACCCTTTGAGGTGTAACCCTTTCCAAATGCTGAAAAGCCGGCTGTGCCGCACAGCCAGCTGAGTCAAAAAGGGAGTCTCTAGATCTGTGGCACACGATGAACGTTTCGATCGTCCGCCATCTTGCTGGTAGTTAAGTTGAGCGATGGCAACGGCTGCCTTTTTTTCAGCATTGGGCAATCTGTCCAGCTGTTCTCGCATTCTTCCCTTTTTTAGAGTAGATGTCAGTGCTGTTAAAAATAATCGTGACCATTTTTTTACGGGAAATGACGTGCTAAAAAGTAAAGGATTCTCGTGGAGTTTTGTCACCCGCAACTATTTTTATAGAAATCAAATCTATTCTTCGTGGCTGGCAACAGTCAAAACGTCAGAATTTGGTGTTCCCAGAGCGGGAACACTGCGCGTTAAAGGGTTAAGATCAGGCAAAGTTCTTGGATCATCACGACTTACCAAATGTTTCAGTGAACAATCGATAAAAAAGTGGTGAAATATTAATGAAGCACCAGTCGTAAGTGTGTAATTCATTGAAAACGCCCCCTGGGGTTGAGTATTTGAACAAATTTTTTTTATTCAAACAAATGTCTCATAACTTCATTATGTCATACACAAAATTTCATAATTTTCTCAACTATGCTTTCGTCTGTAGACAACTGTAAAATAGGGTCGTTTGATTCTTGACACCCTACCCTGTATATCACTGTTAAAGACGCCCCACCTGAAGTGCAAGCGTAGTCACAAGACTTTTACACAGCTTTAAAAACAAACTAATCATGTTGAACGCTAAAAAAAACTAATAATGCTTCTTTAAACAATTCACTATGGACCTATACTAAGAATAAATATGTAATGTTTCATGCACCTTTCAGAAAAAATTCATAAGCACAAAAATGGCCTTCAAGAATGGGCCTTTGTGTTACTGTTTAGGCAAATATGGCAAAATTTCGTATATTTAGCATTTTTGCGTAGGCGTTTCGTAACTCTGATATGTTCAATTTTTACAACAGTTCTCACTACAACTTGTGAAGAGACATTCTAATTTTTTTTAGTCTCTGGCACAATTATTTTTTTAAAAAGCTGCTCAAAATTTACATGATTTCCTGAAAGAACAGCCTTTTGAGGGACCCTTTAGGACTTAAATGTTTTCTCCATTCTTTAAATGAATTAATCACCATTTCAAAAATATTTTAATGCACTCTTAATATACTAATTGGTTTCTTAAAGGCTTAACTACCTTACGTATAAGCCTACATTGCTTTTTCAACTCTTAAATATGTTTTCAAATCAGTTCAAATGCAAACACTAGTATACTATTTATAGTGAAAATGGTTTTTTAACAACGTAGTTCAAGGGAAAAAAATTATATGATTTCGGTATATAAATACAAAAAAAATTATGTTAATCCTTCAGAATTTTTAGTTTTCTAAAAATTCTGTATAAAGTATAGTGTAAGTCTGTATAATTCTGTATAAAGTATAGTATAATTCTGTACAATTCTGTATTTCTTCATAAAGTATATTATACGCAGTAATAAATGATAAAAATGTATCAGCAACGAAATTTAAAAAAAAATCTTAAATATCGAAAATTTAGCTGTGCAAGGCACTTGCTTTTAAAAGCTGTATTATATTGTAGAATCAAATAATATACTATGCCTTAGACAAAATTTAAATAACTACACTTATTGTAGCAAAGGAAATTCAAATAATTATATTTTATTTTTAGTCAGTGCACTAAAGTTTTAAAAATTGAAATTCCCCACACGAACTAAAAATTTATCGTTTCAATAAAGTTTTCTAGTCGCGTAATACAGTTGCAGGAAAACAAACTATTTATTTATTTAATTGCATTACAGTGTAAAATTTCGAACCAACATCACCGCAATCCCATTATATTTTTATTGAAGTAAAACAAAGCAAAAACAATACAACAACAAAGTTCTTTTTATGCTTCATTTTAATTACAAGTGTCAAAATCCCTGTTTTATAAACTCAGTCCAATAGTGAATGTTACAACAAGATACATTAGAACCAAAATGAGATTTTAAAAATGTAAGGAATTTTTACGCAAAATATTTATTAAAACGATATATTTTTTTCTCTTTTTGGTGAAAAGCTCTTTGTGATGCAAAAAAAGATAAAAAGCAATTGGATTTTTGTTGACGTTGCAAGAGACATAGCAAAGAATTAAGGTCCGGTGCTATGTGCACAATCAAATTTTAATATTTGAATTATTAATAAAGTCTCTCTGCTTGTCATGTAAAATATAATACACAACAACTTTAATTAGATTTATAAACGCGCTACCCAAGTTAATAGAAAGTTTTGTTTTAAAAATTTAATAGGTATTCTATTTTATACCGAATTTTTCCTCGAATCTTAAATAGGATAAAATATTTTGAAGATCTTTTAGTGCATTTGGTTGCTTCTGAGCTTTAAGTTTCTAACTAATAATGTTAAAATTGAAATTTAATAATGTTGAAATTCCACGTGCAAAGTGTGCATGAGTATGCTTGATTGTTACGGTTAATTATAAATCCGTGAGAATTAAGTCAGTCGCTAGGTCTGCAAGGGTAAAAACCTTTGAAGACTCTTGAAGTTATGATTAAATGCGAATGTTGATTTTATCATTGAATCATTAATCTGTATAACAACGAGGCAACTATAAATAATTGAAATATGCATGACTGAAATGGTCATGGATAATTTTTAAATCCACGATTGTTTGTTTAACACTATTGCACACAAAAATAATTAAAATTTTGTGAAATAGCACTCATAAAAATGCACATAACCATGGCGAAGATTTCGGGTAATGCAGAAAGATCTACCCTTCTTCAGATTCAGAGCAGTTGCACCATTCACAGTAGTTGCACAGTAAGGTTGGAAATGAAACTACTCTATCTTTTTTATTCATGTGGATGGTGGTTAAAAAGAGGTCCCCTCTTCTTCATCTATATAGATTCTATTTAGCAAATGAAAAAGAGGTCCACTCTTCTTCATTTGCTAAAAAATACCTCCACCATCCAGACAGACAATCTTCTCTTCTTTTAACCTTCCTGCCTGAATGGAATGTAAAGCTTTTATTTTTTCAACTGAAGAAAGATTAAACTTTTTGACGACCAAAAACAATCGTTCTGTGAATTTTTTTTCTACTTCACAAATAGAGTTAGGCTATAAATATGAAGAATTTTCGACCCAGCTGATGCAATGTTTTATCGTAGTTCATGGTCTTGCTACCAATTTAAGAACAGAAATTGTGGTGGTGCAGGAATTTTATGCCAACGAAATTAACAAAAGCGCTCGTATTAAATAAACAGCAAAAGCAACGTATAAGAGCACCTATACAAAAAAAAAAAAAAAAAAAAAAAAAAAAAACCATATCTCTCTATTAAGAAATCTCAGTTACCTTAAATTTCTGCTTTCCCATTGGTTCTTGAAAAACCCTCCTCTGGATCTCTTCTTTAATATTGGCCGTCCTAAACACTATCTTTCATTCCTACTTTTACTATAAAAGCAGATCAAATATTGCCATTCGCATTCTACCACTGACGACGGCATGTCATTAATGCAGAAACCTTAACCAGAACCCCCCTTTTTTATAGGTGCTCCAACAGGTTTTTTAATACCGCTTATTTATTACCTTCTGGACCACGTTTTCTTACTTATTAAAAGCACCCGTATCATATTGAATCATTTTGTAATAAGAAAGATTTTGCTACAGACAATTTGGCAATGTAAAATCATTGAAACCAAGTATTTTATCTGAAAAAAAATTGCCGTCATTATTGTTAATGAGTTATATGTATCTTTTTACTAATTACATGAATTGATTTAACTAATTGGTTACGTTAATTAATAGAACTATATTAATCAACATTATATTGTGCACTACTTAACAATACTTCGCAGAGGACATTATTTAATTAGATACGATGCAAAGATCTTGCAAATAAGTTAAATAATAGAAGGTAGTATTACTATATGTGGCTACACTACGGCAGTTTCTATCCTATCTGAATATAATATTTCCCGCCTCATACCAAAGTGATCAGGAAAACCGACCTCCATTACAACCTTCTTAATTAATATTAATCAAATATACATTTTAGAAATCTACCATTTTGAAAACATAAATTGAACAATCTCCTGTTGCAGAAAATCTAAAACTCTTAAAATTACTTTACAAAAAATAGTTTAAATATTTTCCCCTTATTAACCCTCTCGTCACCGAATTATGAAAAATCAGAAAAAAAATCTGTCTAGCATTTAATGCATCTGAAATACTATTAGAAATCATGCAAAAATATTTTTTTTTATCGATTAATATTAGATTTTTCTAATATTAATTTCTGCATTTTCGAAGCATTTTGTTATGCTAAAATTAATTTAAAAGGATGCACATTAGGGTGATTCATAAAATTCAAGTTTTTATTTTTTTGACTCTCAACCCATAATATCATTCTATCTACTAAAATATGAATTGGTTAATAATTTCAGAATTTTTTATTGATATTTAGGGGTCGCTACCAACTCTCAAAGTTTAAAAATTAACTGCAATAACGCCCTTTTGGGTCTACGCGTTTCCTTCTCTTCTCTACTTCCGGCCAGGGGCGTAGCCAGGGGGGTGGATATCGGGATATACCCCCCCCCCGAAATGTTTGGATTAGTGGTGAAATTCCGTCTATTTATACACAGATAAGTTCATATCCCCCCCCCGAAATATTTTCCAGGCGCATATCCCCCCCCGAAAAATTTTCCTGGCTACGCGCCTGCTTCCGGCCACCCCTATATCAAGCAAGTACCAATAAATTGAGCACCTCCCACTGCAGGAGGGGGAGGGGGGGGGAGAAAAAAACATTTTATGCATATGACATTCCCCAGCTTTAGTTAGCTGGATTGATATTTACAATATAAACAGTCCTGCTTCTTACCCAGAGATAAAATCATTGAAATCCAAAGTGGTTGTGTTCGCTCGTGAATGCGACTTACTTTCATTTTTTTTTTTTGTTGTTGTTTAGTGTTGTAATATTATTCATATAATGGCTTCAGATGTTATAAAAACAAGAAAAAGAGATGAAATATGGTTAATCGGACACACTTGCTCAGAATTAGTGCAAACAAGATTACCCTCAGTGCAAGAAGTAATGAGTTTATTTTTTCACTATAAAAATGTAATGTAAAAATATAAATATTTCAAGGAATGGCAGAATTTAAAAAAAAAAAAAAAGAAAATAAGGCAAAGCGTTCAGCAACAATCAAAGAAAAAGAAAACAAGTGGCAATCAAATTTAAATGTTCTGTTTGATATAGCTCACTCTAATGCTCTAAATATAATGAATATTGACAATTTCTTTTGAACCAAAGAAAAATGAACCGTCTTGGAGGAATCGGTAAGATTGATAAACAGTATGCTAGAAAACTTGCTAAACAATTAGAAAAAGAAGTTAAGTTGGAAAAAATGAAAGAAAAGAAAAAGAAGCAATAAATAGACTAACTGAGAAATACGATTTATTGTCATCTTCAGCTACTTCTTCTACAGAGGACAGGAGTGATAGTGACAGGAGTCAAAGTCGTCCTAATTCTCCGAAGCCAGGACCTTCTTCAAGCAAGGATTTTTTCGATACCAAGGAAACGAGGCCGAAAAACAATCCTAGATTCTAATTTAGCAACTAGTCTCGATGTCGCTAAATTGAGCGACCGGAAAGCGACTGTTGTTTTGACATCTACACTCAAAAGTCTAGGCTGTAATGTATCAGAATACAACGTAAGCTATTCCTCTATACGCCGCCAAAGAATGAATAATAGACTGCAGCTTGCTGAATCAATAAAATCTGATTTCCAACCCCAAACTACACTAACTGTGCACTGGGATGGAAAAATGCTCGAGGACATAACAGGGCATGAAGTAGTAGATCGTCTACCAATCTTGGTATCTGGAAAAAGAGTGGACTAGCTCTTGGCCGTTGCTAAGCTTCCAGATGGCAAAGGAGAAACCATGGCGTCTGCTATTTTCGAGACAATTTCATCATGGAACTTACGTGATAAAATAAGATGTATGTGCTTCGACACAACGGCATCTAATACTGGGCGAATAAACGGAGCCTGTATTCTTTTGGAACAAAAAATGCAAAAAGAATTGATTTGGCTCCCTTGTCGGCATCACATCTTAGAAATTGTACTGGAAGCTGTCGTAGTATCAGCTATTGGACCATGCAGCGATCCTGAAATTATAATTTTCAAAAAATTTAAGAGCCGTTGGACAAAAATAAATCAGGAAGACTTCAAAACTGCAATTTTTGAACCATCTACTTGGAATTGCGTTCAAACTGCTGCGACCGATATAATTACTTTTGCTCAGAATCGACTACAACAATTTCAGCCTCGTGACGATTACAGTGAGCTCCTTCATTTAATCATTATCTTTTTAGGAGGGATTCCTGAAAGCGGTATCTCATTCAAAGCCCCTTCTGGAATGCATCGTGCACGTTGGATGGCGAAAGCTGTATATGCATTGAAAATGTTTCTATTTAAGCACCAGCTTAAGATCACAATTAAAGAAGCTAAGGCCATTACGGATATCTGCATATTTGTTGTACTTGTCTATGCAAAATACTGGTTTACAGTGCGAGTGGCTTAGATGGCACCTGAAAATGACCTGAAGATTTTGAAGTACATAGTTGAGTTCGAAAAACATGATACAGTTTTAGCCAAAGTCGCCAGGAAAAAGATGTTGGGTCATCTTTGGTATCTGGTTGCTCTAGCTTTTTTTGATAAGCGAATTTCTAATGAAACAAAACGCAGAATGATTTTAGCACTGAATAACGAAAGTTCGGAAAACAGTCCTAAAAAGGCATCTTTGAGGTATGATGCAATCAAAAATCAAAATATCGAAGATTTCGTTACAACAAATACAATGAAATTTTTCAACACGACTGGTATTTCATGCGAGTTCATACAAAAAGATCCTGAGCTGTGGGAAGAAGAAGAAAACTGCAGGTCAGCTAAAGAAATTGAACAAAACATGAGAGTCGTTAATGATATAGCTGAACGAGGTGTTGCTTTGATGGAAGAATACAACAAATTACATACAAACGATGAGGAGCAGAAGCAGTACTTGATGTTGTTAAGAATTATAGACAGAAAAACCACAAAAATTTATCGTTTTTGCTTCATTTCTCATATTTCAAAATTCGGTAGCGACCCTTAAATATCAATTAAAATTTTTTTTAAAAATACTGGTATGTTTTCTAGTGGAATAGACCATTTTTAGGGGTTGAGAGTTAAAAAAAAGGGAAAAAAATTTTTTGGGGTCTTTTATGAATCACCCTAATGCACATATTAGGTAAAGGTTGAGGAATAAGAAAAAAAAAGACTATACTTACCTTAAAAAGAAAAAAAAAACGGTAAAAAAGCAGCGTAAATATTTTCTTAATTTTTCTCCTGAAACAATGAAGCGAAACTGTACAAAATGATCTAAATGGACTAGTACTTCAATCTAGGCACGATTTATGCATCTAGTTAAGAGCCTCATATACTTTCTACATGAATGAATGATATTAATATCACTGAAAGAAAAAAATACTAAATTCAACTGTTTTCTCTCTAAATATTGCTATTTGAAGTAGGAGCCTTATATGAGGTTCAGGGGGACGAGAGGGTTAAATGCATGCATTTCTCCCCCCCCCCCTCCTTCCAATAATGAAATATGTAGAACGAAATGAAAATTAAGATTTCTCGTAATAAATTATGCTCGCATTTTCAGGCCACTAAATAGGTTTCTGCAGGATTATTCAGTATTTGCACCATAGTGTATAAATTTTTGATGGCAGCACACAACGCAATGTCAACACCTTCTTCGGTAATGAAACTGAGGTCATTTATTTTAATCAAAGGTAGCAAAATATGTTTTTTTTAAAACACAGTCCAATGCACCGAATGCCACAATAAAATTCACCGTGGAGC
The DNA here is from genome assembly GCA_038373885.1 of Cheiracanthium punctorium. Taxonomy (NCBI): domain Eukaryota; kingdom Metazoa; phylum Arthropoda; class Arachnida; order Araneae; family Cheiracanthiidae; genus Cheiracanthium; species Cheiracanthium punctorium. Next base: position 72,660 of record JAWZYV010014507.1, on the reverse strand, counting down.
CCAAATTACATTTTTAAAGGTTTAAGAAAAGAATTCCGAGAAATAACGCCGCAAAGTAACTTACTTAAGATCATACAACTTTCTTGTGTTTCTGTTTTAAGAAAAATCACCCTTTGCGCAGCAAAACTAATTGGATTTTCTCAAAGGTTGTGAAAAAGACAGTGAAATGGAGTCTGATACAACGCAAATTTAATTTTTACGCTTTAACAACTAATAAAAGTTCACGTATTTTGAGATGAAACAATTAATTAAATGTAGAAATGTGCAATACAAGCTGAAACGAATTTTGGTTAAAAAGGATAAGAAATCATCCTATTTGATGTAAAGTTTCGCCTCGAGTATCAAGCAGGATAAAATGTTCCCCATGTGTTTTAATATGCATGGTTACTTTAAAGCTTTGGCAAATTTTTCGCTTTATAATTAAAACTTTTCAAGTACACAGTATGAACACCTATGCAATGGACAAATTTGAGTCTTGCCAGTGAGAGATAGCGCAACATAAGAGATTTTTATGGATATTGTTTCGAAGATTGTAAATAAAGTAGTGGCAGCGTAGTCCAGAAATTCGAAGAAGATCGGAGATGCTTAAACACAGTATGGGAGTTTTAAAAAATATATAAGGAAGCATCCCATTTGATATAAAATTTCATTTCGTGTTAAAAATCGAATGAAAAAAATTCCTTAATATTTTGGGCTGTTTGTGTTATGGGGGTTGTAACTAAAGTAATGACAGCGTAGTCCTGAAAGTCGTAGAAGTTCAGGCATGCGCAAACACGACAAACGAGCCGTGAAATGGAGCTGTTGATGATGTGTAGACATGGGCGCCGGCAGCATAGGGCAAGGGGGGCGATGGCCCCCTGGCTTTTTGTATGCAGTGTTTTCCCTTGCTTTTTTGCTCTTTTCAACATGGTAACCATACGCTAAAGTAGTCTTTGCCCCCTTGAGTAGCCTTTGTTCCCCCTAGGAAATATTCTGCCGGCGCCCATGTGTGTAGAGTGTACAAAACAGTTGATCCATCTGGAAGGGATTGTGCGATATTGAAGTGGGCACAGACAATTACCTTTCCCCGCGTTAAGCACGTCCAGCTAGGAAATGACGAATTCAAACGCAGAGGGGAGTATTGGTAGATATATGTGCTGAGCTAATTACTCTGGGCTGCGTTCTAAATTGAAGAAACGCATTTTTTAAATATTAAACCATCATTGTCGATTTCATTTTGTCAAAAACAATATTGCGCGTTTGTGGCTATCATTTTCCTTTGATTCCGAAACCATCCACGGCTAGTAAACATCCCGTTTGCTTTATTCTCACCCTTATTTTTCCGCTACTTGTAGTTAGGCGCACTTGTATTTGTGTCCGCACGGACGGGCTTAAGCTGGGGGCACAGTACATGAACAGTGCACCACATGAGGGCCGATTGATACAGTTTTTGTGACGTCACTCGGTGACCATTGTAATCTACATAGACATCTCTAACATCTCTCGACGTCACATGTCTGACACGAAGGTACGTCACCTTGTGACTGATTAATTATCAATTATACTCCGACGTTATTCTGAAATAGCATATTTTTGACAAGAAGGAACCTCACAGAAGATGAGTCATTTGCATCACATTTGTCGTGGGACGAAATATAACGTCGCGACAATGTCACTACCAACATGATTGCTGTATGTGCATGCGCTTATCCTGTTTTATCTTTTGTCAGTATATTATTTGCCTCCATGTATTTTTCACTGAATGACCAGTATTATCCGAACTAATTTTGGAGTTAAGTTAATGTCATAGCTTGAATCGCTTTTCAATTATTTGAAGAGCCTAGATAATTTGCGCTGCAATCAAGGCCTTGTATTCCAATAAATGAACGTTTTCGCGTTAGCTCTGTAAACCCATATGAATTATAGAATTCACCCCAAGTCTGTTTCGGGTTCAGACTGAGCCCGTCTTTGATATCTTCTTTGCTCTCCGGCTGATGAGCCCGTTGTTATAGAGCATTTCTACGTGGTATTTCAATGACGTCACCTGAGTGACAGCCAATTGCGCATCCTTTTTGAGCAGATTATTCTATTGTATTCAACAAAAAAAAAAAAAAAACCAGGGTATTAGAAATATCAGTTTTAATTATCCTTCATCCAGTGGAGTAGCCAGAAATTTTTCATAGGGAGGGGGGGGGGGGGGGTAACGACTTCTGCAACTCATATATATGTATACGGGTGTGTTACAATGAGTGAAGAATATACATTTTGCAAAAAAATTCCTCATGGGGGGTTATGACTATAAGGGGGACTTATGGGGCCCTACTTATGACTTATGGGGCCCTAATTATGACTTATGGGGCCCTCTACCCCCCCCTCCTTGGCTACGCCACTGCTAATCACTTCTTAGCATAAAAATGCCGCTGGAAAATCAAAAGTTTTGCTTAACCAGCAATAGGCCATAACAAATTTTCTAAATATTTGAATTTAATACTTTTTCAAATATTAAAAATTGAGTTTCTTCGTGCTTGTGCCGCTGTGTGTCTCTTACAGAGTCGCATGTGCCAGACACGGACACAGGCGTGTTGTTGTTTGTTTTAATTAAACCGGCGAACGTTGAACTGATCGTCCGCGTGTTGATGCAAAACAACCTTGACACAGAACTCGAGGAGTTATGTGGCAGCAGGAGAGGGGAGGGGGGGGGGGAATGGATTTTCTTGGGTCAAGTTGACTCGATTGGACTTTTGACCCACAAACCGCCGCTTCATGAGGAAAATAGCGAAGCTGCTGTTTGACCAGGAGGGAGGGATGGGTGGTGTATGCTCCGGGAATTAGAACAGCGAGTAGATATCCTAATGAAGATAGATTTGATTGTGAATTATTTTTGGAAATTTAAATCCATTTAAAAAGGCCACGGCCAAGGCTGTTTTGAATGCAGTCCACTCGGTAAAACTGTAGTATATTAACAGAAACAAAACTTGCCTGTTATTTATTCATTAGTAAAATGTTTTGCTGATTCAATATAATATTGGTTGGCTCCATTTCATTTTTGTTGTATAAACAATTTTTTTGTTAATTCAACGAAATATTTTATTGATTAAACAGAAATTTTGTTAACACCGTCAAAATTATTCGGTTGGAACAGCGCCAACCAAATTTTTGTTGAATTAAAAAAAAATGTTGAATTCAAGAAAACACCTTTTTTTTTCGTGCGAGTGAAAAAAGCATGTATAAAAACACTATTCAACATATGCAGAGGAATAGCCAAGGGGGGATTAGGGGGGGGGGGTCATAACCTCCCCATGAGGAATTTTTTGCCGTACAAAATGTATATTCTTCACTACATTATCACACACATGTATACATATATATGAGTTGCAGTAGTCATAACCCCCCCCATGAAAAATTTCTGGCTACGCCCCTGAACATATGCTACTACGTTTTCCTGTTGGTTAATTTCAAAATATTGTATTTAACGTCATAGTGATGAAAACTGCAGAAAAAGAAATGGAAGTATATCTGTTACTCAAATTTTGCAATAACTGCTCTTTGATGAAGTATTTTATTAGATCTGACAAAAATGCAAGATTCCCCTCTTGATTGCATCTAATTCAGTTATCAAAGTCTATGATGATTTTTCCCCAAAGTTGCTGCCACAAGCCTTTGTCACTACTAAGGCTCTAACTAGTGACCGTTTCATTCTGGATGCACCCAATGGGCGGCTAGCGTTACCCACTATGAAGAAGCGGACAATTTAACATCCAAGCTGGAAATCAAACCGGGAGCCAAGGTGTGATTGAATGTTTCTTTAGCCACTACACTACCTGGGCGGCAGTCTATGATAGTGAAAAGCTGAAATTTAAGGACGACTCTTTTCAGTTGCTGAAGGGGGGGGGGACTTTTCGTGTAGCAATTTGTCGGCCAAAAACATCCCTTTCATGCTCAATCGGGTTTCAGTTTGGCGAGTTAGCGTTCCATTCTACTACCTTCTAGTATTGTCAGTCTCTCTTCTTTTCGTGGATTATGGGGTAGGCACTTCTGCTTTTACAGCATTTGTAGCAACCTCAAAACTAGACTACATCGACAGCGGCAGTACCTGCTAAGGGTGGTTATTTCTACCACAAACTCCCGAAGAGTTCATTTCTACCTCATTCGAGAGCCGATAGATGGCAGCACTACCGACCGTTAGCCAGACTTATTAATTTTGAACCAAATAGCAACAGAAGACCCCAAGGCTTAGTTTTTCCACCTCTAGAGGTATCGTTTTGTATTTGAACTTGAAGGACATTGCAACCACGACGTATTTAACGTGTCCCAGTCGCCATTAGCGTGCACGGTAGTCGTTAGTTGGTCGCAGGATCGGACCCACAACCTTTCGGCTACGAGATCGACGCCACTCCACGCTGGGCAACCGCAATCTTTTGTTGTTAGGTATACTAACAACGAAGATGCTTGGTGTAGACAAGCATTGTCATCCGTTATATAAAAAAAACAACCTTTAAACATTAAAATTGGGTTTAAGACTTCGCCTAGACTAATTACAAAAACATCATCATACAAATAAATCACGTGGAGACAATGTTTGATGATTCCTTCTCAAAATCACTCGCCTGCTACCTTTTAAACGGGGTCTTTTCTGAACGAAGGAAGGCATGTAGCTTATTCCTTTTGCTTCCAAATTAAAATAATCTAGATTCAAAGCCCAGTCCATGTCCGGGCTCCTCAATACACTGATGCCTTGTTCCTCTTTGCTGTTGGACTGTAGCATTTTATTTAAGTCCATTTGAAAAAGACGATACGTGTGGGAAGCAAATCACTGGTCTTCGCGCATAAAGTCCAATACCGCAAAGTACTCTTCTAGTGGTACAACGGTAGATTTGAGTTCCTTGGTTGCCTGAAGGTCTGAAATCAACTCACCTGCTGCCGCTTCGTGGCTTCATCTAGCTGATTATGACAGAGAACGAGCATCGCAAGTATTTGTTGCACTTGGTCATCCTTCACGAAGTTAATTCTGAATCGGTGGATTGCCACCGAAGAAGAAAAAAACCTTTTTGATCGAAGCAGCTGTATCGCCATTGAAGTAATCGAAACAGCTGTATGGCCATTGAAATAACCTTCATGGTGTTATTTTACAACGTTTTATGTTATTTTGTTTTAAACGCTTACGTTTAGGTTTGTTTTGTTTTTTTTTTCCAAATTTGGTTCATTTGGAGAGCCGTGCATGGTTGCCAGACGGAAACAGCTCTGTATCGGGAATAATCCGGAAGATTTAAAGATGGTGGTATTTCAAGGTTTCTCTGTTAATCTTTCATTCAGGGTTGGATGTATGCAGATTTCGGAACCGAAGAAATATCCAGGGGCGTAGCCAGGGGGGGGGATATCGGGATATATCCCCCCCGAAATTTTTGGATTAGTGATGAAATTCAGTCTATTTATACACATATAAGTTCATATCTCCGCCCCCCCCGATAAATTTTTCCAGTTGCATATCCCCCCCCGAAAAATTTTCCTGGCTACGCGCCTGGAAATATCATTTTTCTAGCTATTTATCTGGACGCTTTATCAGATTTCCATTTGGCGGGAGTACCATGTTCGGAGATAGATGCCGTTTTGACATTAATTCTTTTCGAAACAAATCTAACTCACTTGAAACATTAACCGAATTTTAAACAAAATAAAAAATAAAGAAAGATAGAAAACAAAATTAAACCTCTAAAAATTGTTTTTAGAAGAAAAAAATATATTGATATCGAATGCCCGCAAAGCATCTTTTCAACAGTCAATACGATTTCATTTCCAATTTTGCTCTTCTTCTTAAGTTGTTCAAAAGAAATTGTTTTGTTGATGAAGTAATGGAGAAAAACATATTTTATTTCACTTCCAACCGATCGATGAAGCTGATTTATTTCTCGGGCTTTAATTTGTGAGCAATGTGGTTGCGTACTCTTGAACTTTGGCGAGTCATACTGTCGTTTATAGTGTTTCTAAATAGATGGTACAACGATTATCTTTTAACCCTTTAAGGCGCAGTGATCCCGCTCTGGGATCACCAAACTCTGACGTTTTGACTGTTGCCTGTCACGAAGAATAGATTGGATTTCTGTAAAAATAGTTGTGGGTGACATAGCGCCAGCAGAATTCTTTAATTTTTAGCACGTCATTTCCCGTAAAAAAATGGTCACGATTCTTTTTAACAGCACTGACATCTGCTGAAAAATGGAAGAACGCGAGAACAGCTGGATAGATTGCCCAATGCTGAAAAAAGGGCAGCCGTTGCCATCGATCGACTTAACTACCAGCAAGATGGCGGACGATCGAAACGTTCATCGCGTGCCACAGATCTAGAGACCTTTTTTGACGCAGCTGGCTGTGCACGAGCACAGCCGTGCACGAGCACGCGATGAACGTTTCGATCGTCCGCCATCTTGCTGGTAGTTAAGTCGATCGATGGCAACGGCTGCCCTTTTTCCAGCATTGGGAAAGGGTTGCGCCACAAAGAGTTAAACCGTAAGTGATGGAAACACACTTCCAATTAGAAAAGTCCGTCAAATTAAGAGTAGAATTCAGATATGGCAAGTTTTTTACTTGGGGCTGTTTACATATTAAAATAAGAAATTTAATTTTTATACGGTCCAGGATTTTTTCGAGCGTCTGTCGCAATTGGCTTATTTTAATGTGTGTACCTAGACCATGAGGGAGATTTTGTTTCTTCGAACTACATCCTTAATTTAAATCTTGCATGAAATTTGGGACACCCTATATCTCGTTGAAGGGTTTATCGAATATGGTGTGTGGCCACCATGCACGCACAGCTGTATGAGCCTTTACACTGTTAACGCTTTGTGGTGCAACCCTTTCCCAATTCTGAAAAAAGGGCAGCTGTTGCCATCGCTCGACTTAACTACCAGCAAGATGGCGGACGATCGAAACGTTCATCGCGTGCCACAGATCTAGAGACTCTAGAGATCTACAGATTTTCAGAATTGGGCAATCTCACCAGCTGTTCTCGCAGTATTCCATTTTTCAGCAGATGTCAGTGCTGTTAAAATTAATAGTGACCATTTTTTTTACGGGAAATGACGTGCTAAAAAGTAAAAGACTCTCGTGGAGCTATGTCACCCGCAACTATTTTTATAGAAATCAAATCTAGTATTCGTGACTGGCGACTGACGTTCAGACACGTCAGAGTTTGGTGTTCCCAGAGCGGGAACACTGCACGTTAAAGGGTTAAAGAGGGTGCAAGAATATTATTTAGAGCGGCGGTTCTCAAACTTTATGACCTCCCAGCAAAGGATAACTTACTATGGCATCCCACCCCACTTATATTCCTCATCATGCACATCCTTTCTTATTCTTCACATGCAGACTTTCAAAAAGCATTTTAAACAGTGGCGCCTCCTGAATTTTAATGTAAAAGAAAGTTTTTTCCGTTATCCTGTGAATAAACTGCCTACTCGATCCCAATCAAAGAACAATGTACACAACTAGATTTTACAAGAGGCTTACATAAAAAACTTCTGAAATTCTAACATTTTTGTTTATAAAACCATTTATTATGAAATTTTTCATTTAAAGCATAAAGAAATTTCGTCATTTCTACTTTTGAATACTTTAAGTGGCCCCAAAATTTGTCAGTCACGTCACGCTATGCTTACGCTAAGAAAGCAAAAAATGAAAAATGTACGAAAATGCTTAATATCCAAGCGAGTCGTGGGTCAACTTTGTTATGGCCGTTGAACACCTCGAGCGTAGGCCTAGAGTCACGTGAGCCCGGACAAAGACCGCGCGAAGGGTGTGGTAGACCCGTCTTCTAACCCATCTTCTGCGCTTCCTTGCGTTCTAAAAGACAGGGCTGAACGGAGGTGTTCTTTACATACAGTCTCGTTTTATTCCGTGTCTTTTCATGCTCTAGTAACCTAGAGAGAACGCTTAACGGTGCGAAGTGTGAACAGAAGCAGTGGCGCCAACCAGAACCAGATATTTACATTATTTACGTTTTTTGTCAGAAGTGAAATTCAATTAAAAGATAAATATTGGGTGATTTTTAATCATTAGGTATTGGAGACTTCAATAAAAGAATACTTAGTGAAAGGTTGTCATATACAAAAAGGATGATGATTGAAAATTTATCCCTGCCTCTATAAATAAATTTTGAAGACAGAATAATCGGAGGTTTTTTTTGCTAATTATCGGATTTGGGGGGAAAGTTAAAAATATCGGAGAAACTCCATGGGGAGAGTGTAAAATTACGAGTACACACACACACACACACACACATTATTTGTGGGATTACCATGAGAGAAACTGCATATACTGAATACACATTTTTTTTCAAATGATACTACACAGTGCTTATAGTTAAACTCAGGCGCCTAGCCAGGAAAAATTTTCGGGGGGGGGGGGGGGGGATATGCGCCTGGAAAATTTTTCGGGGTGGGGGGGGGGAAATGAACTTATATGTGTATAAATAGACGGAGTTTCATCACTAATCCAAAAATTTCGGGGGGGATATATCCCGATATCCCCCCCCTGGCTACGCCCCTGGTTAAACTTCCCCTATAAACAGCAGTCTACAGCTGGAAAGGATGACATCGCCACACTACATGAAATGTGCTTAAGTTTTTTCTCTTTTTTTTTAGTTTAAAACATTCTCTAAGCAGCATTTCGCAACATGAAATCAGCTCTAAATATGAACCTAACTAGTTATAAATGTATGCTCACAACTATTGAACAAATGTTGAAATTGCGCGTTTATTTTGAATAATCCATTTCCAGTGTTGAATTTGCTGTTTTTTTTTTTCATGTTTAATAGCAACTTGAATATTTTTAACTCAAGCTTTTTAATCAAAATTCTTTAAGCACTTCTCACGTACAGTCTATGAAACAAATTTGGTTATTATCTGTTCAAGCATTTTAGTGGTAGAATCCTGTTTATAGGGGAAGTTTTATAATATCAAGTATAATTTTCCATCCTGTCCCATGCATATTACAGATAGAACTTTAGTAGTATCTAGCCAGATATCCGGTAGTTATGATTCGGATATCCGACGGTATTTCGGAAATTGAAAAATCAGTTGGATAGGCCGGATACCGGATACTTGCCGGATATCCGTTGCATCCCTAGTAAATATCGAAATTTTCAGTGATTGCAGTACTTCTGTTGCTTCGTACAGGAATGTATAGTTATAGGGTGATTCAAAACTCTTGTGAAAAACATGTAAGGAGTGGTAGAAGGAAGGAAGACGGTTTCGAATCACAGATATCAACTGCAGCAATTCAATGCTGAAAACAATACGTTGAGGAAATGAAAGATGATTTTTAATATTATGAGGGGTGTGAGGAGAGACTGATTAGCAGAACATCTAAATTTTGGAAGATTATGAATTTCATACTTCCCGGACTAAATTACGGTAATTAAAAATGTTATTTGATTGTTGAAACTTAAATTGATATTTTTAAATATGACACCTCTAGAAAATCTATATAAAAATCTTAAACTTGAATTAGTTATATGAAAATATTATTTTAAAACTTTATTTAAATATAAAAAAATGCTAATAGCGAAGATAAAAATTCTGTTTGTGTTAAAATATAATGTATGTGTTAAAATATAATCTGTTTGTGTTAAAATAAATAATTTTTAATGAAATAAAATAATTATTTAATAATCTGAGCTTAAAAGCTTTTTGATAGTTATGTAAAATAAAAACTTTATTGATGACATTGAAAATATTTCACCCCAACCCACTCCCAGGTTGGGACAACTTCTTTCATTAACTTCTGGTGGTCTGATATTGTCAGATGTCAACGCCCCAACTTTCTTAGTGAAAACATTTTTTTCTTTTTTTAATGAACTGCAGGCTTTGCCACTAGGCTCACTACGAGTGCAGCTGTATCATTGTCTCTATATCGTGCTTATGATATTTCCTGCACTATGATATTTTATATCATAGTTGTATAGTACAAAAATGTAAATATCTATTCATAACATTTTATTAAACAAACATAAAGTTAATTCAGATCTGTATTATTTTCACGATTTCAAAGATACCTTGATTTCTTTTAATCATTCTTTCGGACTTAAAACACGTTCATAATAAAAAGTTGTTAATTTTATAAATTAATATTTTTTAGTAAAATTTAACTTTTATTGATAATAAATGCAGTTCATTAAATTGAGTTTTAATGACAATAAGATAAGTTATTTAAATTTTATGCAAATAAAAATATTCCTCTAATGTGTGGCCATTAAATCAAAAAGTGGATATTAAAAAAAAAATAGGGTACTGGCCACTGGCTATCAACCAAATACCCTAATCTTTCGTATGTTGGGTCGGAAATGTAGTTTTTATTTATCTATAAATAATCATTTTAATTGACAATTCTGTAGTCAACATATAATTCCTACTTTATAATCAATCCTGCTGACAATCAATATTATTGTAGTGCTTTCTGTGAAAGATTTATTTATTTTTTGACGAACCATGATCGGAAAGTTGATTATTATTCCGAAGTGTTTTTTAATAGGATTTGCATAAAAATGTGGGGTCGCAAACATGGTCATTTTCCTCTTCTCGATATAATCACTTTGAAGGAAGTGTGGAAGCAATGGTCGTCTTTCCGATGGTGGTTCGCGAAAAAAGAAATATAGTAATTATAATCCGTTTTACAATCAAGTTTATTCTAAAGTCAAGTTAGTTATAATTCAAAGCGAAAAACGGACAAGAAAAGTATGAATCCCTATCTAAAATTTTCACAAGAATAATCAAACATGCTGGTTTTATTAAACTATTCCGTGCTGCTACAAGTTAGGGAAAAGCAATTAGCTAAGTTAACAAGGGCTACCCCGCTAATACATATTTCCTCGAAAACTTCTATTTCCATTAACCGTCCTGTAACTTACTGTCACATGCATGAATGCGATTAACTTTCGCGTAATGTATAGGTATAACTCTTATCTTCGCGAAATTCCGCTATCGATTGATTTCATTTGAATAGATTGCCACGAGGGGAAAGATGGATTTTGTTCATCTTATGACGAGTAATCTCGTGAGATATGCGCATATTTTAAAAAAAAACTATCATTTGCTAAAGATAACGTAAGGTTTTCATTTTCTGTTAAAAAAAAAAAAGAAATCAGTGTATTATAAGATAGTCTGGTATAAATTGATAGCTTTTACTTAAGCAGTTTTATACCTCCTTTTTTAGTGTCTGCATTGCATCAACAAATAATATAATTTATATGCAGGCATAGAAATTAGAATATTTAGTCAGTGGTCCAAAGAACCGGTGATTTCACGACTTTCCAGGTCCTGATTTATGATTTTTCTTCAATTGTTGAATAAAATAATTTATTTAACCAATATATATGGATTTTCGTTAAGAGCTGACTTAAAAATTTCTAAGTACTTATTGTAAAAATCTTAAATGGTTCTGATTATATGACATGTATTGGAGCATGTATTGTGAAAGTAAATGAAAAAGTTTGCGAGAGAAAAATGTAAATAAAGCGCCACTGATCCGACGGTGCAACAAATTTTGTATTCTACTGGTCCGTTATATATTTATCCGTTATATCAGATCAGCGGTCCATCGTTAATTTATAGATCCCTGTTTATATATATATTCTGATAACACACACAAAAATATTGAATAAATAATCGATAATCAATCTTTATGACGGTGAGTAACAAATTTATACAGCATAATAATGTTAAAAGCGTTAATTTAATAACTAATTCACAAATATAGCATCTTTATAAATTATTCAAAATATCTTTAGCGTATATTTTCTAACATTTTAATATTTTTTGTTCTCTAGATGTTACATAAAAGTTTTATTTATAATATAAATGTAAAGTGCGTGATCATTGAAGGTTAAATACATATTTCACAAACTCCTTCCAAAGGCGGTCTTATATGTTACAAGTGCCCGATTCAGACAACTGTGGGCCCTGGGCAGAAGAAAAAAATTGAGCCCCACGCGATAACTCCTCCCTTTAAAAAAAAAAAAAAAAGATTATGATTGGTTTACTCTGAAAAGTTTTAAATACCTCCACCCTTCCAAACACAATTTTTTAAGTAATCTGAAATAGTAAATGAATATAGTTACAGGATGCCAATGAAAATGAAGCGAGACGTCACATCAAACTGCTATTATCACAATTCCCAACATGAACGGAATACAACCACTTTTTGTAAACAGTAATTTTTTTTATGTTTTTTTAAAATAAATAACAACTAATTCACACATATAATTCAACATTTTGCTGGTTTTTTAACATTAAAAAGTACCAGGTTACCGAGCCATGCTCAGAATCTAAAGGCTCCTTAAGTGTAAAATAATGAATACGTAAATGCCTTGGCACGTATCAATAATCTTTATGGTTGCCAAAGATTTTCATCGCTGTCGGATCAACCATACATTATCAGGTAAGCTTTGGTCGGCATTCAATGTTACAATGGCATATACTTTGTTTTGAAGAGGGATGCTAAATATTCGATGGTCGGTGCCATCAGAGTTGAGCAAAAAGTAGTTTAACGTAAGGTGCCTCCTTTCCTTCTGTAGCAGATCAGCGAGGGTATCAGCGAAGATCTTCTGCGATGCATTCACTAACAGCGTCTTCATTACTTCAGAAATATATCTGTCCATATTGAGGACGTTCAAATTCAGCATCAAGAATTTGAGTTGGTTGAACTGTCAGATGAATGAGTTTATAAAAAAAATTCATCAAGTCTGTTATACACTGTTCGCAACGTAGCAGTACACACCAAAATCGTTGATAGTTTCACTCGTCATATACTGTGAACAAAGCCATTGTAAAGTATGCTTTCAAATTTCGAATTCTTTGAAATGTGGGTGACATCGAACAAACAACCACACCAATTCATTAGGAAATTCGGAATGTCCTACATCAATCTTACAGTCCCCAAAATGGTTTCGGTTAATTTTTGTTTTTCTCTTCAGAAAAATGCAAAGCTCCAGGGTGAATGCAATCCATGTTAAAAAGTTTTAAACTATGATAATAAGTACCCACATTTGTGGCAGCTTTGTAGATACTTAGACTGTTTACCCGAAGTATTTGTCGACGTCTAGCTGTTCCATGTCGTTCTCCTTCCAAATACTAATCATCTGTTTAATCTGCTTGTGTTTGAACTGCACGTTCACACATTTGGGCTAAGTGCTGCTGTCGGTGATCATATGTTTCCACAGCTCGTTTTTGAGCTACACTTTCATGCATTTACGTCTTTATAATACATCTATTATGATAATTCTTTACGATTGAAATTGTAAATTTCTCTATAGTGCTTCAATTCAAACATAAAATACTTATTTTTTTCTAATTCAAAGAAAATACATCATGCATAAATAAATTCTACAAACGTAAATTCAATCTTATAGATACATAAATATAGATGCCGTAAAAGTATAATCTTACATAAATATGCTTTAAACATAATTTTATTTTATAAACTCACGCTTAAGAAAATAAAAAGTGTAACACAATTTAAATTATTAGTACAAAAGGACACTTCGAAATCATGAAATCAAAAACAGAATAGATCAAAAATATTCTTTTATAATAACCCTAACAACTACTTAAACGTTGACAATAATAGAACAAACGAATGGACTGAAGAAAATGGACTTCTAACCTCGAATAAATCAAAAATAATCGCTCCTATATAGTTACGCTGATCCCTGACTCTGTCACAATTCCAGTTCAACCACTCAAAATAAAACTTTTACCATCCAAACAGATTAAAAATGTATTGTCTAATAACTTAAAATTTACACGGTTCGTTGGTGCGATCAGCCTGAAAATTATCATAATTATGTAAAAAAAAAGAAGAAAAAATCTGATAATCCACCCGTTCCCTGATTTTTAAGTTTTTTTTTTTTTTTTTTTTTTTTTTTTTTTTAGCTCTATTTCATTTAAGAAAATAAAAAAAGCTAATCATTTGAGTGTCATAATTATCTATTGCAAGTGACATTGACGTTACATTGAAGTCACGGTTATCAGGCTTTGGAGGAAAAATTACGATTCCAATTCGCTTAAGATAGCTTTTCTAAATTACTACTCAGTTTAACTTTTTTTCAAAAATAAAACTGTTTTCTATGCATTAAGCATGGATATAGGAGAGGATGTTAATACCAAACGAAATGTTTCGAATACGAAATGTTTCTGCAGATTATACAATTCGAATTTCGATGTATAATAAAAATTGAATATGAAGTTATTTGAGTTTAAGTGGGTAAATATTAAATATGCTGAGTGTAGACATTCTAACGCCCGCTGTAATTGTCTCCACAAAGGGCTTTATCCTTTAGTTTAATGATAGTACACAACACAGTCTAGTCCACGTCTAAATAAGAATTGAAAATTTATTATAAAAAATCTTAGTAACCAGATTTCAGCCTCCCAATTTACTGCTTCCACATATGGACAACTCCCAGCCTGCGGCCGGATGGGGACCGCCATGGCTTTTGGACCAGCCCTCAGAACAAGTCAAAACCCTGTATAAAACCTATATAAAACATTCAAACTTCCATATAAATCCGAATTATACGACCTGCGATTTCGCTAACATCCTGAAGTCAGGCTCAGGAGGCCACTATCGTAAAGTTCTGCCCGCAACTTTTAAAAGGTTGTCCGTACGATGATAAAATAAATGAGTTGAAATCATCAACTGCAGTGAATGAAAACTAAACTGATGGCTGATCATCTGCAAAATTAATTTGAATATCGGCTGCGAGCCCAATTTAGGAATCGATCGTATCATTTTTTCATCGGAGTTTCGAACATCGTTTCATTATAAACGGTTGATCCATTAAAAAAAAAAAAAGAAAACATCGTCAGGGTAACTACATTTAAATATTTATCGTCAACTTGGCGGAATAAGGCAGTTAAAATAGAATTCAACCTAGTGCCGTTATTTAAAAAAAAAAAATGAATTTTCATGTTACGTCACAGGATCTTTTTTCATACTGTGAATGACTGAAAAGGGTGTCATTTTCATTTAAATTATTCGGCTAAGCTGAAACTTTTATGCACTTTTGAAATTCGCATCATATGGATCAATAAAATGCATGAAAAATATTTAATGTTTTAGTATATACGCGAAAATACATTTAGCTTTACGTTAGTTACAAAAGGATAATTGTAATAAATTCAGGCAATTTTTCACATAAGATTTACGAGTAGTTTTGCATTAATAACTGTGAATTAAGAATAATTAAATTATTTAGGTATATTAAATCAAGGTGCTTGCGGGGATGGCAACGAAGACTCTTTTCGCTTTTTCTTTCACTGGTTGCCAGGACGATATTTTGAAATAAAAATAACTTTTTAATTCTAAACAAATTTATATAGCTGAATGGTGTAATATATCTAGTAACTAAAATATTTGTCTGTGTACTGAACATCAAGTTCCATTTATTTTGTTTCTTTGCGAAATTAATTTTTACTATTATATATCGATGGCGTGTATTTTTTAATCCGCCCCAAACTTATTTGAGCGTCCCTTTTAGGAAGATTGCATCAATTGTGTTTTTCAAACGCTCAATAGATGGCGCTACCGTCCAAAAATTTTTAAATTTTAAATTTTGAGCGTTTTAGAGTTTTCTCAATCAATTGACCTCGCTCAATCGTTTCAGGGGCCCAAAAAACTCCCAGGTACGAAATTTAAAAAGAATCCTTAGAGCAGTTTTCGAGATCGTTCGGACACACACACACACACACACACACACACACACACACACACAAACATTCCTCGTTTAATATAAGAGCGGATACTGTTTACAAAATGTACTTGTTTATTTTCTTACATGTTGGTATGCTATACCGGCTATAGAGCATTTCAAATAATTGAAAAGTTCAAATTAATTTATAGAGAAAAATGTAAATTTGAATTATTTTCATTTTTCATGTTTTATAACTAAAAAATCTTTTGAAACATTTTTTTTTCCTTTGTAATTTCATTGTAAAATTATACAAATGTAAAATGTAAGATTTTTGGGCCCCTAAAATCTGTTGGATTGGTAATGTCTGTTGAGTTGGTCCCTGGGTTGGTAAATTTGCTCGAGAGTATTGCGTGTAATCGAATAATGTTCGGAGCTGCGCTTGTAAACTTAAGAGCATCATTGCTTTGTGAAGGGAAGCGATTCGCGAATCATGTACAATGCATTGATGGTGAATGCTTACGGAGTTATTTATACTAGCTGAAACCCGTCGAATTCGACGGACACTTTATTATATATAGAGAAAAATTATATAGAAAATTAAAGAATAAATAGCAAAAATTAAAGATAAGAGTAAGAAAATCTGAAACACTTTCAGATTTTTAACTACGCACTAAAGTACAACATATTAAAAGCGTATCATAATCCATGCATCCTCCATATTTTCTTTGCTTATTCCTGTAAGTTGGAAAGTGTATCCTTATTGAGTGTGCCGTATTTTTCTCCCTTGTTCCATAAAACACATCTTTGTATTCGAAATCGCCTACTAAGACTGTTTTACAATTTTCGCCAAGCATCTTCCAACTTTGCCCTTTAAATACTATTTGGAATGTGCATCATAATCTATGAGTATGCCATGTTCGTTTTTCTTGGGTTCATTTTTACTTTAACGCTCCGACTCTCACCAAAATGGCGATAATGAAACATTATGCAGTTACCACGACGATTTTTTGTACGTGGCAACAGTAATTTAGTATTAACATAGTGATTTGGAACAACTGTAAGTACAGCATTCCATTACATATTTATTTATTTTGGGTTGCCAATTAAAGTAGTTGTAATAATTAAGTGTCTTTAAATTCCTTAACTGGTGCGTTTATCGCTAATTTGTTCAATTTAATTATCTTTAAGTTCTTTTGGGAGGTCATAATTCCCGAGATAGATGACTGTAAAGTACGCCACAGAGTGGCGGTTATTTAGGTTGGAGAGAGTGGGGGCGTTAAAATAGGAATCCAATCTTTCTTGTTCCATAAAACACATCTTTGTAATCGAAATGTAACTTCAAATCGCCTATTAAAGCTGTTTTACAATCTTCGCCGAGCATATTCCAACTATACTTCACCATTTTAAATACTGTTCGGAATGGGCATCATAATCCATGAGTGTGCCGTATTTGTCTTTCTCGTTGCATAAAACACATCTTTGGAATTAAAATCTTTATTAAAATTGCCTACTAAAACTATTTCACAACCATAGCCAGGCATGGTTCGGTTTTTAAGTTTTTTTTTTTTTTTTTTTCCCAGCAAACTTGGCGATCAATTATCAAAAATCGCAAACCTTGTCAGACTTATTCTCCCCCCCCCACGTTTCGCGTTATGTGGCAAACACGTTTAAAAAGATTTTCACCATGGCAGTTCATCTCTACAAAACCTGTCCACAAATCATGTCGACAGAGTCGAGTAGTCGTTCACGTTCTGGGCGTGAACGAAATAGCACCCTAGTGCTAATAAGCGATAAAGCGCCAAGAAGACTTTTTATGACTGCAAAATGTATTTAATGAACCACAATGTTATTTCTATGGCAAAAAATTGCACATTTGAAATTCCACCGCGTCTGATCTCTTTGACTTTTAGAATTTTTCTCTTTAGATGACACATCTACGGACCAAGACCTTTTTTTTAGAGCCCTCAATCAAATTTTTACACATAGCTGTTCTTTCAATTTTATTTGATACCGGAAAAACATGTTTCAAATTAATATACAGAAAAAATTAAGGAAATAAGCGATAAAGCGCCAATATAAAGATAAATTTTATGAATGCCAAATGTATTTAATAAACCACAATGTTGTTTCTATGACGAAAAATTGAACATTTGCCGTTCCGCCATGCTTCATTTTTTGGACTTTTTCTATTTTTCTCTTTTTATCACGCATCTACGGGTTAAGACCGTTTTTAGACACTTTAAATTTTTTTTTACACCTAGCCGTTCTCTAAATTAGTGGATGCAAAAAAAAACACGTTCCAAATTAACAGATAAGCGATAAAGTCCTAAAATAAAGAAGGCGTTTGCTTCTCCACTTTAAAAGCGGTTTCTTATAACACGTAATAATTAACTAACTAAATCTAATTCTATTTTTTAGAACAACACATTTATTATCACTACACACTGTTGCCACATTTGCCACACAATATTTACAAACGGATGCAATTTTTAACAAATATTTTTCCAAATAAACCAAACTTTACGGAGCTTACGCATATCAATCGTTTACGTAAGATCGTTTTTTAGAACAACACATTTATTATCACTACACACTATTGCCACATTTTCCATACAACATTTACAAACGGATGCAATTTTTAACAAATATTTTTCCAAATAAATCAAACCTTACGGAGCTTACGCATATCAATCGTCTGCCAACAATGGGGTTAATAAACCACAATGTTATTTCTATGGCGAAAATTTGCACCTTTGCCGTTCCGCCACGCCTAAACCATTCGACTTTTTCTGATTTTCTCTTTTGATGGCACATCTACGGGCCGGGACCTTTCTTCAGACACCTCAACCGAGTTTTTACACCCAGCCGTTCTCTCAATTTAGTTGCCGAAAGAAAAACATGTTTCAAATTAATATAAGAGAGAGAAAAATAACTGGAGTGGGATAGAAATTTTATCATTGTTTAATATAGAATTTTAAAACTGTTCATCTTTTCTTGCAATTCTTAATTCTTGTATTCCCTTTGTTCCTTTTGCAACTCTTATTTTTCCTTGTATTGCAATTCCTTGTATTGTGTTTGTTTTGGAAGGGATTGTTAATTAATTGATTAATTTATTTGTTTCCAAACGCTCCATAACATTTCTTATTTAATTCATTTTATCTCATATATCACGTATGAATCGTTCACATATCATATGTAATTCGTCTTATCTCATATATCACCGATCAGTCCAACAAGTCATACATAGAATTCGTCTTACCTCACATATCTCATCTCATATTTAATTCGTCATCTCACATATCATATATGAATCCATCCCATCTCATATGTCAATTTGTTTTATCTCATGTATCATGTATCAGTTCATCACATTTCATATAATTCGTCGTATATCGAATATCATACATCATTCGACAACATTTCATTCATAGTTCGCCTTATTTCATGTATCATACATCAATCCATCACATCTCATGTATAATTCAGAGTCGTAAATTAAAATACATATAGTCTTAATTAATAAAATAATCGCAAATACATCTACTCAGATTAAACTTTAAATGTTCTAAAAATTTTCTCTTTCCAACAATAAATACTATATCAAAATTGCTCTGTATTTTTAAAATTAATAGTAATCTAGAGCTAAAACATTTTTCATAAAGTTAAAAATAAATCCTACTACACAGTTATTTTTTGGTCTTTTTGCTCTTTTTAGCTTGAATTTTATTTTTTTATTGCCTTGTCAAAAAAATGTGAATCATTTGCGTGACAAAACGAGCTGTTTCAAATAAAAATGACGCCATATAATTGGAGGATTCCAATTCATTAAAAATAGTTTTCCCAGTTATGTAAACAACTGGGTTGACTGGCAACAAATTCCAGACTTTTGACTGTTGCCAAATTTTTAAAAATGTCACTTATTGAAAATTCAAGAACAGGATTTTTTTCTTAAGATGCCCGTTTTCTCTACTTTATTTCGAACATTTTTTTCAACTGACATCGTCCACTTTATCTCCAACTGGTAAAGACTAAAAGCGCGTTGTTATTTATTTTGGAACAACTGTGTATAAATAGACAAGAAAATTTTTCGAAACGAAACTCAAGTGAAATGTTTTCGCCTCGAAATCAGAGCATCTTCAATCGATAATTTATCCATGTGATGTGTACACACAGAAGCTCTTATTTGCAGTAATTCAATCAAGCACCGCAATCATGCACACTCAGTTTACTCCCTGGGTCGACGATGCGTGTTTGGAATATCTGCATTAGTTACTAGCGATTGTTGCATCGTAATCGAATAAACAATCCGAGCTGCGATCTAAGTGTAACAAGTAGCAACGGCTAAGGGGGGGGGGGATAATTGTTAACCCTTTAACGCGCAGTGTTTCCGCTCTGGAAACACCCAACTCTGACGTTTTGACTGTTGCCAGTCACGAAGAATAGATTTGATTTCTATAAAAATAGTTGCGGCTGACATAGCTCCGCGAGAGTCCTTTACTTTTTAGCACGTCATTTCCCGTAAAAAAAGGGTCACGATTATTTTTAACAGCAGAGACATCTGATGAAAAATGGAGGAATGCGAAAACAGCTGGATAGATTGCCCAATGCTGAAAAAAGGGCAGTCGTTGCCATAGCTCGACTTAACTACCAGCAAGATGGCGGACGACCGAAACGTTCATCGCGTGCCACAGGTCTAGACACCCTTTTTTGACGACAGCTGGCTGTGCGATATGTGGCACGCGATGAACGTTTCGGTCGTCCGCCATCTTGCTGGTAGTTAAGTCGAGCTATGGCAACGACTGCCCTTTTTTCAGCATTGGGAAAGGGTTGCGCCTCAAAGGGTTAATGAGAAATGAAATTGTTTTCTTTTCAATTCGTTTCAAAAATGTCCTATATTTAAAAATAATTATTTTTATATGGGTGTATTTGATGAAACTTCAATTAAATTGTATTTATATACAGGGTGTCCCTAAAACATTGACCCAGGCTTTTATCCTACTATTTAGTTACGCTGATCCTTGACTCATTCCGGACAACCACTTCGATATAAATATTTTACCGCCATTACTCCAAGAAGATTAAAAAGTTCAAAAAAATTAAAAAGCAGAAAAAGCGTCATAACATCTTCACCGCTTATACGATTTTCATAATTATGTTTAAAAATATAAAAAATAATCTGCGCTACTTTAAAAATCGGAAAATCCGCCGGCTCCCTCATTTTTAAGCGATTTTTTGCTATTTTCAGTTCCAGTTTATTTCCGAGAGTAAACCAAGTCAATCATCTGCGTAACAAAATGACCTGTTACAATCGACATGACGTCATTTTCATTACGGTCATCAGGCTTTGAAAGGAAGTCTGATTTCAATTCTTTTAAAGTAGTTTTACCAGATTGCATAGTTTAATTTTTTCACAAATTAATTATCTGCATGGATAGAAGGAAGGCTGTGTACACAAAACGAAATCTTTCGAAGGCCAAAAGTTTCCTCGCGTTTCCAGAAGAGCGGGAAATTCGATTTGGGTACGTAATAAAAATTGAATGTGAACTCATTTATTTTAGGTGGAAGAAAATGAACTATACTGAGTGTAGACATATTTTTGTCAAATGTTTATTCTAGCGCTCATTGTAATTGCCTCCACTACGGGCTTTGACTTCTAGTTCCTTAAAAGTTGATCATAGGCATATACATTAAATTAAAAAGTTGGGTAAAAAAATGGTACAAAATTTCATGATATCGTGTAAAATTGTCTGGAACTTAAATCTAAGTAAATACAAAATTTAATTTTTTTATACTGACCCCGTATAAAAAGAAATTCTCAATTACTAAAATAGGTGCCCCATACTTTTATTGACACTACACTCAGGCATTTCAATGTAACGCTTCTCCTCCTAAACCGCTTAACCGATTTAGTTCAAATTTGGCACGGTTATAGGCACCAATGGTGGCAAGGTATAAATCTGAAATCAAACAAATCGGGTTGACTACGAAGGAATAATCGCCGGAAAGCGTGCTGTCATCAACTATCAATGGAGATATTAGAAGAATTATTATATTTCTCAATGATTCTCTCCGCGCGCTCATTGAAACTATGACATTGGTCAAGGTCACGATGCTGATCACTTAAAAAAAAAGAAAATCCGAAATTGGACATATCATCGAGGAATAATTACCGAAAAAAAAATCAACTTGAGGTAGAGATAATTGCACGAAATTCGCTTAGCTCAACATTGCATGAGCGATACGTCATGCGGACCTAGTTAAGTATTACGGACTCTCAACTTTTTATCATAAACAGACTTGGAGATATGTTTGAAAAAATTTGGTCAGAGGATACAGTACCAATGATGCCAAAAATATTTTGTATTTATGCAATCAATGTGTGTTTTCGCAATTTGTGTACAACCTCTGAAGAGCGATCTGCTTCTTCGAGAGTCATTGAAAAGTGGTTTACGTCAACATATATTTATTTTCATATCTCTGAAACGTTTTATAATGAAAGAGTGAAACTTGTACATTGCCCAATTAATACGATATGGGGCACCCTTTACTAATTGCGAATTATTTTATACGAGAGCCATGTAAAAATTACAGTTTTGTATTTAGTTAGATTTAATCTGCAGAAAATTTTAATCAATACCAGAAAATTTCGTGCATTTTTGTATATATCTATGACCCATATTTAATTAATAAAAGCCTAGGTCTTTATTTTCAGAAGACCCTGTATGTATATGTTGCTATTTACGAGACTGCATCAAAGAAGAGAACAAAGTTTATAATTGATTAATATATATTTAAAGTTATTCTAAAGAACACACTCTCTGAAAAATGCTAGCGTTTTCTACTGAATAGCCAATAGGCAAATTTTGGTTACTTCCCGATGCTTTGTGGGACAATTAATTGCCATCTAAAACTTTCTCTCCTATGAAAGCGAAATTCCTTTTGCTACGTACAATTAGCGTAAAACTTAGATGAAAGTGACTTGTTCGACGAGGACTTGATCCGGAAAGTCGGTTAGATCTTCCTTTTCTTTCAATTAAATTAGAATTCAATCTTTTCAAGTTCTGTAAAGTTGAAACTTTTAATGCTAATCACGATACTAACACGGTGAAATAAAAAAATGCCGCTCCTACCTAAAGCGAATAGATAGTTGTTTTCTGTGCAACCAAAACTAGAAGAATCGAAGAATTATGCGTGTAGGGGATACACACAACTGTTACAAACGGAATTTTCAAGAATTTCTAGTCCATAGTAGTCTGGCTAATCACAGCAGAATGACTAGTTTGTGTAACGAGAAATGATCGTTCGATTTTTGGAGCACTAGAATGGCTATTTTTGAGTCTACCCGCTAGCTTACGTATCAATTTATAGATATTTTCATCTAGGTGTAAGCACAAGTTTATAGAGGAGAGATCTGAAAATTAGATATGTGGGTTCAGACGTGTCTCGTTCTGTGATCTAGTATTCATAGGAAATACATAGACTCAAATTCTAGTTCCACCAATTATTTTCTAGATGTCAGTGGCATTTTTTTTATTATTTATTTTCCAGAGTGACTGATGTACCCGTTCTTTGCACGGGAATAAAGATTGTTTTGCATAAATAACAAAAATTACAAAAACTTTTTTTATTTCTGTACTTGTATCTCTAAGTGAAATTTCTAGTTCACATTGCTCTGACCGGGGCCTTCGCAATTAGTAACGGGCCTGCGCGTGTATTTTGATGAGCCATCCAAAGAGGCCTACGGATGCTCGAGTCTTCACGTATACATCAGGCATTTCTTAAGCTTCCCAGTGCTTTCAAACGTTATTTGATGTAGTTTTAAGTAGTAATTGTGTTACTAATTCAAGTACGAACTCATGATTAATTTGTTTGCTGTGATACATATTTACATAAAGAAAATAGATGCATGTAATTTGAAGGAAAAACAAAGTAGCGCTTACTCTCATGATTCACGATTGCTTATTTTAGTTTCACAAGTGGATATTTAATATGCTTTAAAATAACTAAATACACAAGATATTTTTATAATGAATATTTCATGAACGTATTTGTATTTCCTACGTTATTTTAAACAATTCAACATTAATCTTTAACAAATGATGTATTAAAGCGCATTTCAGTGTTTTCGGGATATCCTGTATATTGGAGAAAATTGATAAAATACGCTCTATAGCGCGATCCCTGAATTAATTATTCTTTAATAAAGACATTTCATGTAGTATATATTATTCTTTTGTCGCTTTCTCAATCGAACATAGGAATTGAGCAAGCATAATGAACGCTTGTACAAAATATTAACTACATTTGAAGTTTCTGTATAAACGGGCAAAAATCAATAATTTATAATTTACTGTATTTCTGCACTGTACCAGATGTAAGTCTTATTCACATAATCAAGGCATATATAACTGATAAATAACATTTTCAACTGGCAAAATTAAATTGTCTAAATAGTATCACAACGTCATGCTTATTTACAAGAATAAAAACTACTCAAGTAATACGATTTCTGATTAAAATAATTTATTTATAAATAACACATGAGTAATTATTCACTAAACATGATTTACATACATATTTTTAGAATTTCTAAATACATTATAAGCGTTCACTTACCTTTACATTCAGAGCGAAATGTTCGAATTTTAGGATAAATAATCATGAAAGAAAATGGCGCAAGATTCACCAAACGATTACCTACATCTAAAGTTCGTTAGTACGACAAAAGTATAAAAAAATTGTTTTAAAATAATAAAATAATATAACATTTATAATACTTAGAATAATAAAGTAGAATACTGTGACTGGGGAAACCAGGCCTCAATGATAAACTCATTTTTAGGGATGGGAACTCATAAGCAGGCCCGTTGCTTAGCGATGGCCCCGCTCTGACACTATTGGAGGTATTTTCCTTCAAAGTTGGAAATTGCCAAAAACTCGTTGTATAGGAAATTTTCGAGCATACATTTCGTGGGAGGGTAGAGTGTGCTATGCTTTGGGAATTCAAAGTTACATTTACGATTGCAGACTCGCTAACGCTATTTTAAAGCGAAACCCTCAGGTGGAACACGAAGCTGCGGAGTCTCATGTTATCCCACGAGAAAATCGATTTCACTCATAGGATCCACAACTATCAATGTTTCGTGCTGGTTTCCGCTCCACCATCTAGCAGCTGACACGATGTATAGTTTGCCAGAGCTGAAATTTCGATATTTTTTCTGTCACTATTTTAAATATTCTGTTGAAATTTGTAAAACCGGTTTTGCAAAAAGTAATCAAAAATTTAAGAACATTGACGGGTGAAATATCAAAATTTCAGGAACGGCAAACTATACATCGTGTCATTAGCTACATGATGGAGAAAGTTGCGAGACAAAATAATAATAACTGTGGATGCTATGAGTGAAATCGATTTCTCATAGCATAACATGAGATTCTGCAGCTTCATGTTCCATCCGAAGGTTTTGCCTTAATACAACAATCAACAACTTCCGTTGTTGTTGTTGTTTCTTATGACCTCTAGCAGCCGCGAGGTGCCTAAATTGGCCAGGGCTTATAGGCTTAAGTCAACTAACTCTAAGGCTCCTGTATAAACGAGCTGGTGCATCTGCCATTCTTGTGCCGAAGGGTTGCCATAAGTGGCGGAGAGGCCACTGCTTTCACACGTGAAACTTATTTGTTTATAGAACACCCAGTACTTTAATCTTGAGTACCCAGTACTTGATCGCTGCAAACCTTGCCTTTTAAATAACAAATTTCGCAAATCAAAATTGATTGTGTAGTGTCTGTTTTTCACACTATACTGTAGATGTTAGCATCAGAACTTACGAACTATTCATGAACCAGAACTTACAAGACGTAAGATGATTACATTCTGCATTGCAACTTTGTATGTTCTAAAGAACTGTTATATTGGCGCGTTCCCATACTATGTGCATGTGTTTGCGGGTATAATTAAAATAGGCCTAATACTGAATTT
The DNA here is from genome assembly GCA_038373885.1 of Cheiracanthium punctorium. Classification (NCBI taxonomy): domain Eukaryota; kingdom Metazoa; phylum Arthropoda; class Arachnida; order Araneae; family Cheiracanthiidae; genus Cheiracanthium; species Cheiracanthium punctorium. The sequence continues at coordinate 47,020 of JAWZYV010014507.1, read as the reverse complement.
TCACCTTACTAATCTGCTATCTCCTACACTCTGTTTAACAAATAGAAAATATTCTCAATGCTTTTCTATAAAACTATTTATTTTCGATTTCTCAAATGTCACTGCCGCTATTTAGTAAGAAAGTTTAATCTGTTTATTCAGCATGAAATTTCGTTCCATTTGGGAACAAAGAATTAAAATACAATGAAAAATGACCATCGATTTTCTAGGTCAAAGAATCCGATTGCTGGAGCATCATTTTGGGGAAAGTTTTGCGCTAATTGTGTCTGATAGCAAAAGTATTAGTTACCTCTTAACAGACGAAAGAGTCTATTTTATTAAACTTCTCCACAAATAATAGCTCAACCAAATAGTGTATATTGAGAGGTTTTAATACAAAATATTCATCAATTCGGAAATTCCTAATTCATATGCTTAACCCTTTAACGCGCAGTGTTCCCTCTCTGAGAACACTAAACTCTGACGTTTTGACTGTCGCCAGTCACGAAGAGTAGATTTGATTTCTATAAAAGTAGTTGCGGGTGACATAGCTCCACGAGAATTCTTTACTTTTCAGCACGTCATTTCCCGTAAAAAAAATGTCACGATTATTTTTAACAGCACTGACATCTGCTAGAAAATGGAAGGATGCGAGAACATCTGGATACATTGCCCAATGCTGAAAAAAGAGCAGCCGTTACCATCGCTCGACTTAACTACCAGCAAGATGGCGGACGATCGAAATGTTCATCGCGTGCCACAGATCTAGAGACCCCTTTTTTGACGCCACAGATCTAGAGACCCGCCATCTTGCTGGTAGTGAAGTCGAGCAATGGCAACGGCTGCCCTTTTATCAGCATTGGGAAAGGGTTGCGCCTCAAAGGGTTTAATACAGGGTGCCACCGGATAAATATTTCCTATGAGTAATTTACAATAACATATACTGATAAAAAATGACTGATTTTTTTTTTAATATCAAAATATTTTATACCATCATCACAGTGAGTGGCATCGATACATCCAACATTTCATTTTAATTGAGTAAAGCTACAAAGACTGTTGAACACGGTTATAGCGACATCCTTTATTACCAAACTCTGTCACAATGTCTGAATATTCTGTACCATTCATACACGGAAGAAATGTGCGCTTACAACGTCTCTCGGTTATAGCGTCATAAAAATTCTAGTCCTTCTCAATAACATCATAACAAACAAGTTGAGCTGTATATGATACTTGTCGATATTATCTGTAAGTATCGTCTAATATCGAACTTTATGGTTTCGTTGTTATTGCCGATTCTTTCGGCGAAATTTGAAAGCAACATTTTAGAAAAGTAACTTGTAAGAAATCTTTAATTCCGTGTGAGTACAGCCTTATCAGGAGGATGCTTGACACAGTACACAATAATAACATAATATTTTTCTTTCTAAAGGCCAAGTCAGCGAAGACTTCACCATAATGAGACCGCAGATGTTGGTCATTTGGTACCCTAATTTTGAACCAATTCCAGATGGGAGACCTAGCTCCTGGAATCAGCACCCCCAGAGGTATTGATTTAACATGGAGAACATAAGTGTTACGAACAGAGTGTACATGCACCAGGGTGCACGGTCCCACTGCAGTCCAACCGAGAGAGGAGCTAGCCCTCTCAAGCACTGGCCAATCGGGTACTGCTTCAGTTTCCGTTGTGTTACGGGAACACAGCCTAGCGGACTAGGACACTGCGCGGTGTAATAACATAAACAAACATACAAAAACAAAAACTTTTACAGACCGAATTTAGATCCAGGCATATTTAAATTAGTTTTTTGCACATTTTGTCTTGTAATGCGTTAGTCCAAAAATATTAGTCATTGAAATGGGGGAAAAATAATTGTATAGATCAAGTTTGTGAACGTGAAAACGTGTTCAAAACGTGTAATCCTTAACAATTATGCTAAACAAAACTTAAAATGGAACTTGTTGCTGCATATTCTTTTATCAAATTGATTTTTACTTCAAATGAAAGAATCAAAATATCGAGGAAAAGTCGCATTGATATACAGAGTTAAAAAAGAAGTCTGATTTCAGCGCCTTAGGGTGAAAGCTTTACGCTAATTACATCTGACAAAGGAAATTTCGTTTCCTATCGACACAAAAGGGGAAGTATTGGGTCTCGATTATTTCTCCCAATAAAGCTGCTCTGAGATACAAACTAATCAAAAAGTACCTATTGTTGATATTGGAAATGTTAATCTTTCTCCGAATGCCTAATTCTGAGAAATAATTTGAAAGAAAATTATAAAAATGTTTGCTCACATTTGTGAATGAATCCTGTAATTGTCTAATTTGCTTCTTTTCTTTGTATAAAATATAATATTGCACTTTTACGATTTGTGTATAAAATATAATATTGCACTTTTACGAATTGTGAAAAAAAAAATTGAGAATTGACTATATATGTTTCAGGAAGAAGAGTTTCTGATTGAGGATTTTTTCAAAAGTTTATGCAAATTTAAAAAAAAAGTTAATATATATCAAATTATAAATTACTTCTCAGTTCTGTATAGTACATTCAAGAGTTTTCAAACTTCTCTGTCCAAATAAATTCATTTAAATACCGAAAGTAACATTATTTTTTAGTCTAATTTTCAGAATATTTGTTTAAATATTTCATGCAGTTAAAGCTACATAAATGATATCAGTTTAAAACCTGGAACCTTATATCAGTGAAACAATGTATTTTATAAATATAGACTGAACACTAAAATAAAAACAACGATAAAATAATTAGCTAAATTACTGATAAGAATTGGCTGTGACAATAAGGGAAAATCCCGAAAGTCAAGAAGAAACAAAGTCAAACACCAGATGAACATTTGATGACAGAGATATTAACCTTAACGCGCAGTGTTCCCGCTGGAACACCAAACACTGACGTTTGACTGTTGCTATCACAAAGATAGATTGATTCTATAAAATAGTTGCGGGTGACATAGCCAAGAGAATCCTTAATTTTAGCAGGAATCCTTTATTTTAGCAGTCTTTCCGTAAAAAAAAGTCACGATTTTTTAACAGCACTGAATCTCCGAAAATGGAGATGCGAGAACAGCTGATAAATGCCCACGCTGAAAAAGAGCAGCATTGCCATCGCTCGACTTAACTACAGAAGTGGCGGACGATCGAAACGTTCATCGCGTGCCACGATCTAGAGACCTTTTTCGACGACAGCTGGCAGAGTGGCACAGCCAGCTGTCGTCGAAAAAGGGTCTCTAGATCTGTGGCACGCGATGAACGTTTCGATCGTCCGCCATCTTGCTGGTAGTTAAGTCGAGCGATGGCAACGGCTCTTTTTCCAGCATTGGGAAAGGGTTGCGCCTCAAAGGGTTAAAGCGCTTTTGTAGTACTTAACCATCACCTTCAGCTGTAAATGATATCGAAAAAAAAAAAAACTTAAAAGCTCAAAGGCAATTTTCGTTAGCGTAAATTCCGGTTAGGATCCCTTAAAAAGACCTCCACGGAGAGCACTCCACATTTCGGTCCAGATTCCACGAGTACATAATTTGCGGTAATCCCACAACAACAACATAAGCAGTTTTCTGAAAATTATAGATATGGAATGATAGCAGGGATCGATGCAGGTGAAATTTGGGTCCGTTTGACGGCCCCCTTCACAAAATTACTATCGATTACAACGGCCTCTTCACAAAATTATAATTGATCAAAACGACCCCTTCACAAAAAATGTAATCGATTAATAAAACCCTTAATTGACATTTTACCGTATATTTTAGTTTGTTTTGTACATTAGTTTTTAAGAAAAAGTGCCTTTTACAAAAATGGGTATGAAAATTTTAAAAAAATCTGAAGTGACTCCACTCGACTTTCCGAACATTAACGATTAAGATCATTACCAAGCATTTAAATAAACGCTAGCGCACTTTCAAAAATTTCTCCCCATAGGCCATAATGTAAAAGAAGTCCTTGTCGTAGCCCTGTAGAAAAATTATAAGTCCTGTACACACCAAAATCAATACCGGTCTTGCGATGGTGATTTATAACATATATGCCCAATTTGATGGCTTAATCGAATGCCCCGTTGAGGAGATATCGTGCTCACTCACACACACACACACACGCGCGCGCGTACATACTTACATCTCGTAAAAATAGCATAAATAAATTCAGACGACCTCAAAACGTTCCAATACACCCAAATCTCGAAGTCAAATTTTTTCATGATTACAATACTTTCCTTACATGGTACATGTTCGGAAAGTAAAAATTGATATTGAAATTCTCAAAAATAGATATTAAAATTCGGTAAATTAAACAGCTTTCACAAAAATAGGACCCTTTCAAAAATTCCTGGATCGACCCTTGGATGATAGCTATCATCTATACGAGAAATTTAACAGTGCAGTCTCTATTATACTAGATCGAATCATTCCAAGACCCCCTCGCGTAAGTGAAAACATCGTGTAGCCAAATAGAGTATGCATATTATTTTTTGATGCACACTTTGGACACTTATAAACACCACTCAAACCGTTTTATACCAATCCCTAACTGTATTTTACCATTTACCACATAAAGTAATAAATAAAGAGTGGCTTAAACTGGGACGGTTTGAGTACTTCCGCCTTCAGTGATACTGCGAGGTGTGAAATACCGTTCGCTGATACGCTCTCTTCTTCAGTGGCAGATTACGAAGACGATACTTGCTCCTCACACCACGACGCACTTCTGTTTGAGCTGGCGAAAACTCTCGCATTGCAGGCGTGGTGTTCGCGTTGGCTCAGAGATACGTTACTCTTAATATCCCATTTTTGTAAGATTGGTCCGGTTGCAACTCGACTCCACTGGGTAATGGGATATATACCTGAAGTTCAAAAGATTGTTAAATTGAATGATTACCTGAAATGCAAAAGAATGAAAAAAAATTGGATGAAAGTAAAAGTAAGACATAGCCAAATCTGAGGATCTACAAGGTAAGCAAAACGCTTATTCCAAGGCAGTGATTCCCAAACTGTGCCCCGGGGCGCAGTGGCTTCTTCACAAGGGCGCCGCGGAATACTGGAAAATGAAATGAGCCGTGTCTTGTTAAATTCCACGATTTGAGAAAATGGGCAGCGATTTGCAGGTTCATCCATTAATTATGAATTTAATGTTAATAAAGTAAAAGTAAACGTTAAATAATGAAGAAACACGAGTTTTAATTTTCTTATCTCGTACTAGTCATAATTTTACAAAGGCTAGGGCGCCTTCGAAAATTTTTCGTTGAAAAAGGGCTCCGCGACTTGGAAAAGTTTGGGAACCACTGCTCTGAGGTATCTAGCATCTCGTTAAACGCATATGCGTTATAACAAATAATCTAATGAACATCCATAGATAGGCACAATAAAATAAAATAAATAAACTATTCGGGTTGTCCCTTTTATTGAAACTACCGTGCGATACATTTATCTTGGATTACTCATCGTTTGCTTAATTGTAAGGAGACAGTTAAAAAATTAAACACTTTCAATTTTAGCGAAATATTTATTAACATGGAATATTGCACTTTTATCCATATTGTTACGAATTTTCGGGGCAACCCGCTGCTCTGTGGCTTAGAATGGTTTAAAATTCGTATTCTACGCTTGAAATAGATAAATTTTGCTTTTTGTTGCATCAAAATCGGCCAATTAGAACCGGAGATATGGAGGTTTCGGTTTGCCATTGTTTTTCAATGGAGGTTCTAGAAATCTCGAGAAATATTAGTCCTAGAGCTTAGATCTCTTCACTTTTGAGGACTTATTTTTGGCGCCTAATTTGGCGATATTTCGCCAAAAGTCGCCAATCTTGGCGACTTTTTGGTCATTTGGCGCGTTTTTCCCAATGGGGCCTGGAAGTTGTTTTTCCTGCATTAAAAACGCATAATAACCTAACATTTATCTTCTATGACGTAATCAAAATTCACGCTTTATGTAGAACCCTCGAGAAATAGACATATCTGGAAACTTCTTGTACCTTCTGCGTCGGCTATTTATAGAAGCGCGCGTCGCCCCTACAGTTCAGTGCGAGTTGAACGCCCAATGTGTGAAGAGCTCTCAGTACGCTTGTTTTGTGTGAATTGATAGTGCTATAGAAGCTGTGTTTTAGCTTGCTTTGTGAAGCTGTTTTTAAAGTGCTGTGTGTAAATTCTTCATTGCTGTGTCTTAAGGGATTGTGTACTATATCTCTTGAATATTTCCACGGAATTTTTGCCTGTGAAAGTGACTTATTTTGTGTGAGAAATACAGCATTTGTGAGAGCTTCAGATCCAAGCGGATTGTTAAAAGCACGTTACTGCTAGATTGTGCTTGTGAATTGTGTACAGCTGATTTTTCTACGAAGTTCTAGAAGCAATAAAGTTTGTGTTCCATCCTGACAAGTGACTTTTTACTTGAACTTTTTAGACCAGCTGGACTTTAGAACGACGAACCCCAGGAGTAGCAGAGTAATTCCGCAACAATATTATCGTAACGAATGTACTAATGAACCAAGTTTGTGTTTTAACCCTACAAGGCACAATTTTCTTTTCTGCGTCCGAAATAAATATAGGTGATAATGCTAGTGATTATTATTTGGAGAAAAACAGTATAAAAAATAATAACCTAATATTTTACTAGAAAATCAAATTTTTATTTCAGTTTTGTATGCGGTACACTGGGCCTTAACTATACTTTTTAATATTTATTTTGAAATTTTAGTATTCAAATCATTTCTTGATAGGACGAACTCCAACACACAGTCATTTATCCAGGGTCAAAACTTCGCTAACTAGTTTTTGTGGATTTTCTATAATAAACAAAAACCACATTCGAAAGATCACTGTTTAAATTTCAATCAGCTTGGGCAATAATACGAACCGTAAGTACATCTTCACACAACAGCCTGAATTATATATAGTTGCTATCTATGTATAACAAATACTCTTAAACACCGACCTACTGGTATTTTATAGACGTAGAGTAAAAATTAAAGTGGTTGTTCCACACGTGGTACCAGGTGGTAGAGTTAAATGCATAACATAAAGTTCCTATATCGTAATTATTGTCACTAATGCCCTCTGGCAACCACGAACAAGTGACAGATCCTCCATAAAGGACGGCGATGGACGAAAGGGAGCGGCTTCCGTGTAAATGAGCTCAAGTGGGAGGAAGACCGCCTTAGTTCGGGATCTTGTTTGACAGGAGAGGACAGCTCACGTCACTGAATGTGTCGCGCTACATATACGTCCTTCCCGGAATTTCCCGCTACAATTTGGAACCTCATCAGAAGGTGGGGGACTTCTGAATATTGGCACCCCTCGGAAACTGCTAGCGACCGCCGAGAGGACTTTCGGAACCACGGATTTAACGTGCACGTACACCGCATGTACACGGTGGTCTTTAGTGGTACGCCGGTATCGAACCCGCAACCTTCCGGTTACGAGTCCAACGCCTTAACCACTGGGCTACCACGGCCCTCTAGTTCGGGGGTCTTGTAATTTTGAACCAATTACAGATACCTAGCCCCGAAATCGGCATCCCCAGAAGAATCTATTGACCACGGAGGGCATTGGAGCCATATCGGATTTTACGTGGACCAGCTCCTAATACCGTATGCTGTCCCACGGCGGTCCAGCCGAGAGAGGAGCTCACCCTACCAAGTAGAGATGAGTTCGGGCTCATTTTTTGAAGCCCGAGCCCGAGGTCTTTTAATCCGAGCCCGCCCGAGCCCGAGCAATATTATTTAAGTCGGAGCCCGAGCCCGAAATTTCAGTTAAAGATAAAAAAAATCCAACTACTTCATTGATAGAATGCAATGAATTTTGCCGTTTGTGCAAATTAAAGAGAAATATAGTTGTAAACTCTCAATGCTTTCTAATTCTTTATATATCCATGTTTATCAAATAATGTCGGATCTCATGACTAACTAATCAATATAAGCCGCCGTTCTGAAATATCCAAAGAGCTTCACGCACCTTCTAGGCGCCAGTGCACTATTTTTTTATAAGTACAGTCAACTACGGTTACAGTGAAATCGGATATAATGAACCATCGGCTATAGTGAATGCAAACAATTAGTCCAGATTCATATACAGTATCTCTATCCATCATGAAGACACTTGGGTTTTAGTGAACTTCGGATACAGTGGACGAAATCTGGTGGTCCCCAGAAGTGAACTTCGGATATAGTGGACGAAATCTGATGGCCCCCAGAGGTTCACTATAACCGGAGTTGCCTGTACTTTTATTTTCATCATGAATCACTTTTTAAAATTTGTTTCAAGGAGTATGTTCAATAAAGGAGAAATTTATCACGAGGCCGAGCCCGCCTGAGCCCGAACGTAATTGTGAATTACAGAGCCCGGGCTCGGGCTTTCGGGCTCGGGCTGAGCCCGTCTCATCTCTACTACCAAGTACTGGCCAAGCCGGTGCTGCTTCACTTTCCGTGCTCTTACGGAACGGAGTTTAGTAACTACTGCGGGACAATTATATAACTAAAAAAACTAGAGATTATATTCGTGTCCAAAAAAAAAAAACAATTCGTCTGAAATTTAAAATACTCAATTTAAATACATAAATCCTTTATGATTATGCCGAAGAAAATTGTAATCTATCTCAATCTCGTGCAAAATATTAAAGAGTGTAGTATGTGAAGCTACTTGGAATGGTACATATTTCGAATTTACTTTGGCGTAATGTAAATTCTGTGGCAAAGAAAATCAATCTCACGCATACTTTTTTATTCATGACGTCACGTTATTGACTGCCGTTAAAAGAGAACCTAGTCAGTTGAGTTAGTTCACCTGGTTATTTCAGACTGTTAATTTTGTATCGTTGTAACATTATAACTTACGATGACATCGTAAAAAAAATTTTTATATAGGACCATTATAGAGGAACGCAATCCTACGTTAGAATAGTGCCCATAAAAAAAGCATCCAAAATAATGAATAATCAAACCAATTTTCAAAAAAATGCTTTCTAGAGCGAAAAAAAAAATCCTTCTTCTACTTCACAAATATACTAAACAGTATTTAAAATGCAGATTTTTTTTACTTTCAACCAAAGCATCAAAATGTCTAGAAAATAAGTATTAAATTTCCGCGAAAGAAGGGAAAGAAAATCCAATTTCCTTATTAGCTTTTTCGTGAAAGTTTTTCCCTCATTGCATTGGACGAAGAAATTTTCAATTCCTTCTGACAGAAAAAGGGAAAATATTGTGTTTCTAGTAGCTCCTCTAGAAAACATTGAAATTCCGTAATAAACCAACTGAAAAGCCTCAGGCGCTGTATAATTCTTTTTCCTGAATATCTACACCAAAAGCATTGAACATTTCATTGGGCTATTCGGAAAGTAATGTCGTTGTTTGGTATGTCAATACTTTGCCTAGACAAAACTATTGAAGATAATAATACGAAATTCGGCACGTATGTGAGTTTCTTGGCGTAGGTGCTAGATTGGAAAGCATTTTCCAAAATTCGTAACTTATGGGGGATAGGGGGCCCAAAACATTCTTTTCACATATCCTGCGTGATCTCGAAGAAGAAAAGAGATATCCATAAAATTCTTGCTTTAAAATACAGACCTCTCGAATGCCTAAAAATCGATTTCAGAACATTTAGAATATGATTCTTCATGGAGGATAGACACGAAAAAAGGGGAGGGTGCTCACTTTTTCTTTTAAAGAAAAAAAGTATTATTTATAAAACTATCCCTTTAAAATTTAACAAATACGGGGGCCTATGACTAGGTACAGCTTCTTTGTAAGTCAATACTTGTTGAAAATTTATATTTGTCTAAGTTCTATGTAAGAAAGTGACATTACTTTCCGAAAAACACAATAATTTATTTGAAAAACGAAAAACACTTTTTGAATTTATTTGAAAAGTGTATACATTTATGTATCCACACTCAAAAGAGTTAACCGTTTGAGGCGCAACCCTTTCCCAATGCTGAAAAAAGGGCAGCCCTTGCCATCGCTCGACTTAACTACCAGCAAGATGGCGGACGATCGAAACGTTCATCGCGTGCCACAGATCTAGATGGAATTGCTGGTAGTTAAGTCGAGCAATGGCAACGGCTGCCTTTTTTCAGCATTGTGCAATCTATCCAGCTGTTCTCGCATTCTTCCATTTTTCAGCAGATGTCAGTGCTGTTAAAAATAACCGTGACAATTTTTTTACGGGAAATGACGTGCTAAAAAGTAAAGGATTCTCGTGGAGCTATATCACCCGCAACTATTTTTATAGAAATCAAATCTATTCGTCGTGACTGGCAACAGTCAAAACGTCAGAGTTTGGTGTTTCCAGAGCGGGAACACTGCGCGTTAAAGGGTTAAGTAATATATTTCGGTTTCATATTTTGACTAGCTCTATGATTTTAAAATTTTGCCGTTCATCTGTGCCAAACAATGTTCAGAAGACCCTAAAACTTCGATTTTTCAGTTTTTATGCAGTTTTTTTTTTCTGTTTTGGTTTTTGTTGTTTTTGTCGTGTCCGAGGTAGACGATCGCACTATCCATGGAAATAGGTGCCGTTACCGCCCCCCCCCCGAGGGGGTTGGACTTCTGCTCGTTGGTCCCTGATTTTGAACGAATTCCAGATGAGGGACCAACTACCACCTGAAATCTGCACCCACTTCCTATCGTTTAACTTGGAGGACATTGGAACCTCGACGGATTTTACGTTTACCAGATCCCATTTGCGTAAACGGTCCCACGGCTCCGAGAGAGGAGTTCACCCTCCCAAGCGCTGGCCAAGCCGGATGGAGCTTCTCATGGCGTGTTCTTATGGGAGGGAACGGAGTTTAGCATCCAGGCTACTGCGGGACTTCTGTTTTGGTTGTTACAGTAATTAAAATCTCTGATAATGAGTTATTACCAAAACACTTATGAGAAAAGAGGGACCATCCCAGACAGCACATAAGCTTAAATCAAGCATAACATTTCTTTGAATTTGACGTATTAATACAAGCTTGACAGTTCAATTCATTTTAAGCTTGCAGCAAGCATGGAGATTACAAAAAAAAATGAGTCAGCAAAAATTTTCCCGCCGAATTTAAGTCATTTGAACAATCAAGCTTGAATACAACTTTATGACTGCTTGATTTGGAAAGCCACATCCACATAACAGACAATTTATCATCAGTCATAAATGTGCTTGACCATAGAATTTTTTAAAAAAGGATTCTATATTTCCAAATATTGAAATTCTTCAAAATATACTACAAAATTGATTTCAAAATCAGTCGTTTTCCTCGATTTTGGTCAATGTTACCCAACATGAGTGTTGCGATATTGAAAGTTTTAAAACGTGTGCTGCTTTTAAGTTTATATTATGCTTATTTCCATATTAGTAGAGTCTATAAATCACACATAACATCATTTTAATTTTGATTCATCCCATAGAAAAATAAAAGATGCAAATCGGCATCGGGCAATACTGATCAATCTCGCCAAAAAACGGCCTGACAACCATAACATTCACTTCGAACTTTAGTCAAGCCACCTCGAGTGGTGTGTAGTCAGTTTGAATTAAGCTTGCTATGTCAAGCTTAATGGAAGTTGGGCCAGTGGAAACTTGAACACTTGATTCAAGCTTGCATTAAGCTTACACGCTTCAAATTTTCAAGCTTAATGCAAGTTTATTGACTTGATAAATCAAGCTTACTGCAAGTTTGATGCAAATTTGCTGTGCTGTCTGGGATAAGCCCCTCCCCCCTCCCGTAACTTCCATACTGTAGTTATGATTTACGTACGGGTATAATGTAGAAGTGGTTTCAACACTAAAATAATCTTTTTCAAGCAGAACCGTTGACTGCCCCCCTCGCCCTACAAAATCATATGGCCACCCATGAATAGACGTACAATTAAGTCATGTTGCGTTCACATCCGATTTTCTTATAGTTGAAATATTTTAGCTTTCCCTCTAACCTACATATGAATAACATTTCCTTTAGAATATTTTTTATGAAACACTGATTAAAAGAACTTTCACGAAATATTCATACAAAGAATTGGTAAAGAGTTCAAAAGAAAATTTGATACTCCCCTTGATGTAAAGTTACACTGAACGTAAATTATTTCGCTTCACACCTAAAACTTGTACGGCCTTAGAACACTTTTTCGCTGTTTAAATTTTTCTTCCGAGATTTTCGTTTTTGTTAGCGGTTCTTTATAAAAAAGTAATTTAAGGCATTGTGACAGGGAAGAAATTGAATTTCCTCGATAGAGCACCAAAACTTTTTTTTCATCAGTATCTTGCCGGTACCGATAATTCTCCTGTTTTCGGTAGTTTTAGAAAACGGGGAGCAGGGGGGGGGGAGGAAAATTTGCAGTCAAAAGAGTATATGGGTTCTTTCAAAAATTCAATTAAAGATATGATAGAACCACGATTTTTACCACGAATTGTGCCATTTAACCCTTTGAGGCGCAACCCTTTCCCAATGCTGAAAAAAGGGTAGCCGTTGCCATCGCTCGACTTAACTACCAGCAAGATGGCGGACGATCTTGCTGGTAGTTAGGTCGAGCGATGGCAACGGCTGCCCTTTTTTCAGCATTGGGCAGTCTATCCAGCTTTTCTCGCCTTCTTCCATTTTTCAGCAGATGTCAGTGCTGTTAAAAATAATCGTGACCATTTTTTTACGGGAAATGACGTGCTCTAAAAGTAAAGGATTCTCGTGGAGCTATGTCACTCACAACTATTTTTATAGAAATCCAATCTATTCTTCGTGACTGGCAACAGTCAAAACGCCAGAGTTTGGTGTTCCCAGAGCGGGAACACTGCGCGTTAAAGGGTTAATGACTCAGGCAGTGTGAATTTAGATATCAGTTTTTTCGCTCCACCCTAATGAACACACGTTAGTGACTTATTTGTACAAACAACCAAATAACCTTTATTTTTCCTCTCCTTACAGATGCTGTGGCTCCAAGGGATAGATTGCCAGAGCTGTGGACCGCGAGTCAGTGCGAGGTTGCTTGCCGAAATACCCTGCGACATGAGCAAGTCCAGCTACTGCAGCGCCCCTGGTAGTGCTTATCCGTGGTAATTATTGACAGTTTCTAATGCCTATTTTCAATTTTAGAAGTTTTGATTGCGCTACTATCACGGCCATCTGTCTACATTGCAATAACGTGTTCGTCATAAGTCCGCACACAAGCTTTTGAAAACATCATTCCAATAAGTGTAAAGCTGTATAAACAGGCATATACAGGGTGTCCCCAAAAGGTGGTAACGGGCTTTAATTTGTGATCCATTAGAGATAAACGGGCAGTGTCAATTGAAAAAATGTTCAAAATAAGGTCGGAAATAACATTCCGTTAAGAAAATATTCCTCTCGTTAGTTTTGAAAAAGTGACACTATTTAAATTTTTATTCGACCCCCGTACAAAAACATTCCCAGTTAGTAAAATGTGAGCCGCACACTCATCACGTGGTGTACCAAATTTCAGTCTTTCATCATACGAAGTCGCAGAGATATCCTTAAAGAAAGAGGATCGAGGACTATACATGATTTTGTACGTAAAAGTTTATTCCTAGAGTGGAAGAAAAAATTTCTTACGTAATTTCTGTACGACCCCTGAAATGCAATCAGTCGGCATGATGCTTTTCCTTCGAGAGCCACGGAAAATTGGTTTAAGTCAGCGTTATATTTATCTTCATATCTCTCACACTTTTTAAGGTATAGTTCTCAAATTTTATGTTGCCTCATTAGTGTATGTATCTCTAATAGATAAATAAAAACCCGTTACCACCTTTTTGAGACACCCTGTATGTAGCGTACCCCATAAATACCACGCAAACTCTGCTGAGCCAGAATCCTTGTTTCGAGTACATGAAAAATGCCCAGAGAACTGTACCTATACGAACCAGTTTTCGAGAAAAATACAGAAAACAAAGTATGACGTCACATCCGGTGCTAGGAAAAACACTTTATTTGACATGTATGTTTTTTTTTTTTTTTTCAACAACCTAAAAAGTGAATAAATAAAAAGTAAAGGCCTCTATTGATTTGCGCGACTATACTAGACAGAAGTTAAAGGTTTCAATGTTGTATTTGCAACACCCAAAGAATTAGTTGGAAACACCATGGCTGTTATTCATTAAGCATGCCTACCACGAAGTTAAATTTATAGCAGGGGGCACTTCTCTTAGAAAGTGGGATAACGCCGTTGTTGCAACCAGATGGCGCTACGCACACTGGGTAACTGCGCAACTCCTGCTTCTGCGCATCTCAGGTTGTTTATATTTCCATTGAAGCGAAGCAAATGGAGATCGTTGAATTAGCAGAACTCCAAATAATTAAATGCACAGACTTATGAACGTGATATATAATAATTTCTGGCTTCAAATGTGTATTAATTACATAACTGTCTTAGAATACTATTTCGTAATTAATATAGGCAATAGTTTCGAAGCGAAGTAATATTACTTATGTAATGTCGTGTTATTATTTTGCCCAAAAGCTGTATTTTAAGAAATATTAGTAAATTTAGAAGAATGTAGTATGTGTGAATGCAATATTTAAAAAGTGTTTATGTATAATGACGATCACACTCAAACAAGTAGTATTTACATTTATTTTATGTTGTGACAAATTTTAACACAGCTTTAAATTGCCGCTAAAAAGCTCATATTAAAATATTAAATTCATGTTACATAAAGAACTCAGTTATGAATTCTAAGCCATTTTTCTAATGTAAATATATACCGAAGCGAACGAAAACTTCTTTTCTGTCAGTCACTATATACGCACTCGTTAACAAATATAAACTCAATATTTTAAAAATCTTAAGATAGAACATTTTCTTCTCCTTGTTTTTATTAATTTGTTACTAAGGCAACCACGTAAGCAAAAATGAAAAAAAAATAAATTAAAATTTAGTGCTCGCGTTAATAATCTCGTTCACGTGTTAGGTTGTAAAATTAGTTATGAGTCAGCACGGGAAATGCTTTATTCTTTTACCGCTAGGATCGCTGCACGTCACTAGATTTCCAATGTTTACTTACTTGAAACTTATTCGGGGTACCAAAAATCCATCATAGCAGGTATGGAGAGTGTCCACTCCTATAATATATCTCCGTGATCGTGATGCCTACGTACTTCCGTCTCGACCTATTACAGTTTAAAAAAACACTGATCATTTATTCTTAATCTTATGTGTCCTTGATTCTTGACCTGTGATTGGATAAGATGATATTGAACCGTCGCTAAATCGTCGTTAGATGATAACTGAATTGTTCATAGTTTTTAGATGCCTGACACAGTATTTAAAGCTTTCAAGTGACTTTTACACAAAGACAATAGGTGACTCTATGTTGCATAAAATTTACTTTCTCTTAAATATAAAAAATATTGTAAAATTCATATGTTCATTTTACTTTCTTTAAAATATAAAATTCATTTAGCCGTACCCTTGTTTCGTAAAATACATAATCGTCTTCATTTTATTTTATTCATTTATTTATTTGAGCGGTGTATCACGTATAAAAGCTTAAAAATTTGTACATACCATACAGAAAAGGCATTTGAAAGTAAGAAGAAATAAGAAAGTTAAAAAATCGACCTAACTATTAGAAAAATTGCTACATCAAAGCCCTCAAGTAAATATTTTTTTATACATATCTCCGTATCTCTTATCATATTCTCCAGTACTTTTTTTAAGCTTGGCTATTTAGCAGGACCCTTCATTCTAAAGCACACATTTCAGCTTGGTGTTACATGCAGTTACCACTTCAGATATATTTAGATGTTAACTTTTCTTTCTTTCTTTCTTTTTTTTCATGAGTTTTCCTTTCCTTTTCTGTATAATACTGCGCTACTGGTGTACATTATTTATATCTTTTTGTTTTTGCTTTTTTTCTTCAGCAAAGAAACAGTAGATGTGATTACTGGCAACAGACAGATTACCTAAACCAAAAAAAGTGCATTTTAAAGGAATTAGTTTTTATTTAAAGAAGGATTAAGCAAGAGATTTCTTCAAATGTACTTAGGATATATGTCGAAGAAATGGAATCTGCCACATAGTCTTGATACACAAATTAAAATAAACTGATTGTATCAGATTCTATGGGGGGAAAATCCGTATTATTCTTTACAAGCTGCATACTACGCTCGGATTTTTTATTTATCTATTTATTTATTTGAAGGTGTCTTTTATAAAACTTTCAGAAAAAAAATTCTTAAAGACGGATGAGTAGCAAAATTTTTCAAAGAGGGACACTTTCTAAAAAATTTTCAATTTTGAAGAACTATTTTCTAATCGTTTCGTAACTGGTGCAGATTTATCTTTTATTTTAACGTATAATGCAGCTTGTTAAGAGACATTCTAAAAATTCTGACGTGCTTGGCATAATTCGTTCTTTTATTGTTATCATCATATGTGTACTAAACTACACGATTTTTTCGAAATGCCCCGTTAATCTGAAACTTGCCTTAAATCATATACGTCAGCGCCATCTATCGGTAACTTGTTCTGCAACTTTTTTTTTTTTTGGTCATTAAAAAAAAAATGTATCTCCCTGTGATAATAATCGTGTGCAAACAGTAATTTTTCATCGTTATTTGTTCTCTTTTGATGAATTTTCAAAGTTTGCACGCATTAATGACACGCCCGACACATTTTTTATTTTTCTCTTATAAACATTTTTCATCAGAAAACCATCTGTGAGTTCCTACCATTTTTTCAATCATTTCATGTCACGACAATAAATATCTCGATTTAAAACCAAGAAAAGGAAAATTACGTAACGCTCAAGGGCATTCTATCTATTTATAAACAAGGATTGGATAGTAATAGTACATGCATTTTTGACAGCATGAGTATTCGAGGCTCAACTATTCAATTTAGAGATCTCAACGGAAATGTATTCAAACAGTCACTTGCTTCAAAATACAAATCAAATTTTTGATTTCATCTTGAATCTTACGCTTTGTAATCTTTTCAAGCGCTGAATTTAAGTAAACCCATTCGGTCAGAAAATATAAAAATTGAAATTTTGTTTATTTATTTATTTCAATTTGCCTGTCTTTTGCCTGTGTATTATACAGATCCAAAGAAAAATCGAGCTGTTTCAAAGGAAAACCGAAAAAAAAAAATTTTTTTTAATACAACGTTGATAAATATATTCCTGAATTATAAATTTCGAATAATGCGTGTTGTCTAATCGTGTAGAGTATGAAAATAAGGGTAGTTCATGGCAGAGTGATTATGTCACTCGAAATGGTAGACGAAAGTTGCCTGGCTCAAAACCAGGTCGCGTCCGCCGACCTAACCGTTCGGAGTTTTCATTGGTTTTCTCATAAACTTTGCGTAAATACGGGTTAGGACCCCTTAGAAAGACACCCCTCCCCCACGGAGAGCACCCCCCTTGTGTTGTTCTTCTGATGTAGATTTATAAGCGGCTTTCGGGCCAAGCCCACAAATTCGAAATACATGTTACACAAACAAACAAACAACACTGGGTAGTTATTAATATTACCCTCTTTAGACCTACGTATAGCCATTCTGATAGACATTATGTCACAATGTAATATTACCCTTCCATGTTCGATTTCCATTGTTTAGCTGTAACAATTATAGGAGAATGTATACATAACAGGCTAATTATATAATTTTTATAAGCTATTCTATATATATTAAACACATAATTCTATTTTAAGTTGAAACTTGGTAAATATGTTACATGAACCGTACAGAAAAAAAAAATCTATATTAAAAAAAGTGGTTTAAATTTCAACCGAGAGATGGCGCTTCTCACGCTGAAAGAACATTGTGCAAATATCGAGCGATTAGGAAAGGGTAGTAGTCAATACCTAAGGTGACCATACGTCCCGTTTTGAACGGGACAGTCCCGTTTTTAGGTGGTTTGTCCCGTTGTCCCCAAGCACAGCTTTAGGACACCGTAATGTCCCGTTTTTAGAAAATGTCCCCTTCAATGTCCCGTTTTTAGAAAGAGAGGTAACGATTTCAATAAAGGCATCTAAAAATCTAAAATCATCCAATGTCAGTGTCTGTTAAAAAAAAAAAAAAAAAACTGACCTCCCTCCACTCTCGAGACGCAAAGAAAACGCCGGGGGGGGGGTGTATTGTTTTTGTGTTTGTTCTTTTTTTGTCAACTATTTCAATTTATTTCTTTTTTATTTCTTTTTTTAAAGTCGTGTTCCTCTTTTGCTTATTCCTCCCCCTCCCCCGATCTCCACTTTATTTTCCCTCTTCACTCTGGTTTTCTAAGAATTTGTTTCCCTTCCAAATGACAACTTTCTTTTTTCTGAGTGTCCTTTTGTTTACATTTCTCACTTTCTTACCATCCTACCTTGTGTCGGATGGTGGTTTTGAAGTCGAAGAAGGGCCTACCCCTTGTACCACCCGAAACGCATGTCTTGCACTATTTTTTACAATATATGTGTGTTTTAACAAGTTTTGTTTTTCATTTTATTTTGATATTAGCATTAATACAAGCTTGTTTGCGCGTTTTCTTGACAACTAAAAGATACCCAGACCGGTAAATTCAGTCTACCTATACACTATTACCTTAAAAACAGTAGAGTCCCGTTTTGAGGAAGAAAATAAATACACTATTGCCAAAAAAGTAGTAGATGTCCCGTTTTGAAGGAAAAAATAAATGGTCACATTATCAATACCGTATAATCATTTTCCTCCGTGTCGTTGGGGAAGAATAAGAGAGATCTTCACTCATTCGGTTGTTTTATCAGAACTGCAGTAATTTATTAACAGCACTAAGACAACATCGGCACTTGAAAAGCTTTCGAAAAGGTATTGTCCATCAAACGTTGATATTCTCGCAGTATTCTTCGTAAAACTTGCAGTTGTTGGTAAAATGTTTTGCTGATAAATTACTGCAGTTCTGTTATAACAACTTCATAGTTATACGGCATTGACTACTGGCATTTCATAAAGGATCCAAATTTGCATAATGCCTTTCTTACGTGAAAAGCGCCATCTATAGCTCGAAATATCAACTACTTTTTACTGCCGATTTCTTCTTCCCCGTGGTCCATGTAACGTATTACCGAAGTTTCAACAAAACACGTCAACAGGACGGTTTCTACTTAGGTCTAAAATAGGCTAACTTCTATTATGACGACCCGATACTAAAACGATTAAGCCACGCAAGTGCCGCAGTGGCTTAAAAAGACATTCTGTTTACACCTTATTTTGATTCGCGGCTTGAGCTTCGTTGTTAACTCGTCCGTCCCTTCATAACGTTGCTGTCCGCTGGTTGTCCGCATAATAAAATGACCAATATTACGGGCTGTGATTGGGGCGAATGCCTCATCAGATTGTGCCCGCCCTTAACCCTTTAACGCGCAGTGTTCCCATTGTGGGAACACCCAACTCTGACGTTTTGACTGTTGCCAGTCACGAAGAATAGATTGGATTTCTATAAAAATAGTTGCAGGGGACACAGCTCCACGAGAATCCTTTACTTTTTAGCACGTCATTTCCCGTCAAAAAATGGTCACGATTATTTTTAACAGCACTGACATCTGCTGAAAAATGGAAGAATACGAGAACAGCTGGATAGATTGCACAATGCTGAAAAAAACGGCAGCCGTTGCCATCGCTCGACTTAACTACCAGCAAGATGGCGGACAATGGAAACGTTCATCGCGTGCCACAGATCTAGAGACCCTTTTTTGACGACATCTGGCTGTGTGAGCAAAGAGGAAAAGGTGTCTCTCGATCTGTGGCACGCGAAGAACGTTTCGATCGTCCGCCATCTTGCTGGTAGTTAAGTCGAGCGATGTGCAACGGCTTCCCTTTTTTCAGCATTGGGAAAGGGTTGCGCCGCAAAGGGTTAATTGCTTTACATACTGGAGGGGGCCCGGATCCTCTCGCAACTGCCCCCTTAAATACGCCACTGTTTTATTTGAAACCAAGGATGACTTATCTAGAGTGAGGAAAATTATTTTTTCGTCTGGCACCCATTAATAATAGTGGATGTCAATTTTATTTTGTCCAAAATAACTCAAGATTTCTAAAATGCACTTTGATTAATGACTGTCCGTAGAGCGTAAAGTATTGTAGTTCTTTTCGATGCTGCTGTAAAAGAAACAAAAAATAGTTCATACACCGTTTAAAATTATGTACATGGTACTGTACATGGGAATAACATGTACAAATTTTGCCAGTTACAGCACGGACAAACAGGCAAACCGAAAAAATAAATACCTCTAAATGTTGTTGGAGAAAGTGTTATAAATATCAATATTCTTCTTATACAACATAACCGTATCGTAGAGACACGGAGAGCAAGGAATTCACTCTTTTAAGGTCTAGCAGTCTAAAATTAATATTCATCGCCGTAAAAAAATCAAAATTTGTAATTCTTTTGCATGTAAATCTGTGACTGTCTGTGCGAATAATAATAAAAATATAATTTAATAAAAGCTTCGACGATCCAAAATAATTTCTCGTTAACTTATTTACCACGAAACTCAAGAAGTCTGCCAATCAATGAAAGCTGGAGATTACTGGATGGAATATTACGTCCCAAGCACATACAAATGGGTTACATTCTAGTTTAACGGTATATAATCTGCATTGCTATAGTCAGTTATTCTTCTAAATCCGTGCTTCTTCCATTGCAGGAGTTCGGTGAAGCGCTACATCAACGACAACCAGGGCCTCGTGCGGCGTATGTACGGCGACGAGAAGCACAGCTCCGTGCTGCTGAACGAGATCGACGGATTCAGGCTCAGCTTCGACCAGCTGCGGTCGTTCATCAGCAGCAGGGGGCAGCAGTACAGCCGGACGGAGTACGGCAGGTCCGCCAGGGGATCCCGCAGGCAGCCCAGGCCCCAGATCTTCAGGGACGACGACGACGAAGGCGACCAGCGGCCCGCGACCATCTTCAGGGTCGTGACGGAGACCTCCATCAAAGTCGGAGAACCCGTCACCAGGCCGATGGCGGTGGAGACGTCTCCGACTTACGAGACGGCCACGTCGGACGGATACCTCGAAGCTCCCACGTCATCGCAGCCGACGACAGTCTCCGCCGCGACCGAGCAGACGACGCAATCCGACTCCTCCACAGAGACGACGACGATGGCCACCGAAACGACGACGACGCCCCGTCCGACGACCCTGCAAACCGACTTCGCGACGGCGAACGACACGAGCGCGCCCGCGACGACGACGACGACCCAGGAGCGTCGACCACTGCGGCACAAGCGACCGCGCAAGACCTTCCGGTCGCCATGCATAGGATCGGCCACGAGGACTTGGAGGACTACGACTACGAGCCTGGTCGCAAGATGGCGTCTGCTCTTCAGAACAGCGTGGAAGAAAAGACCAAGCACAAGGAGCAGGACTCCAACGACATCAAGAGGAACGACCCGACCAAGACCTACGACCAAGACGCCGAAGCGTCGGTGTACGAGGTCGTCGCCGACACCGATGGTGAAGGTACTAAAAAGCCTTCATCTGAGGCCCCTGAAGAAAAGAAAGATGAACCGGCCGAAGAAGAGGAGGAGATACCGAGAAGGGGAATGTAAGTAAAGCAAAATCAGTAAATCTGTAAATACGTTAACCCTTTGAGGCGCAACCCTTTCCCAATGCTGAAAAAAGGGCAGCCGTTGCCATCGCTCAACCTAACTACCAGCAAGATGGCGGATGATCGAAACGTTCATCGCGTGCCACAGATCTAGAGACCCTTTTTTGACGACAGCTGGCTGTTGCCACAGATCTAGTGACCCTTTTTTGACGACAGCTGGCTGTAAACACAGATCTAGAGACCCTTTTTTGACGACAGCTGGCTGTAAACACAGATCTAGTGACCCTTTTTTGACGACAGCTGGCTGTAAACACAGATCTAGAGACCCTTTTTTGACGACAGCTGGCTCTTGCCACAGATCTAGAGACCCCTTTTTTAAAGACAGCTGGCTGTTGCCACAGATCTAGTGACCCTTTTTTGACGACAGCTGGCTGTTGCCACAGATCTAGAGACCCTTTTTTGACGACAGCTGGCTGTTGCCACAGATCTAGTGACCCTTTTTTGACGACAGCTGGCTGTTGCCACAGATCTAGTGACCCTTTTTTGACGACAGCTGGCTGTTGCCACAGATCTAGAGACCCCTTTTTTGAAGACAGCTGGCTGTTGCCACAGATCTAGTGACCCTTTTTTGACGACAGCTGGCTGTTGCCACAGATCTAGAGACCCTTTTTTGACGACAGCTGGCTGTTGCCACAGATCTAGTGACCCTTTTTTGACGACAGCTGGCTGTTGCCACAGATCTAGTGACCCTTTTTTGACGACAGCTGGCTATTGCCACAGATCTAGAGACCCCTTTTTTGACGACAGCTGGCTGTGCACAGCCAGCTGTCGTCAAAAAAAGGGTCTCTAGATCTGTGGCCACGCGATGAACGTTTCGATCGTGCGCCATCTTGCTGGTAGTTAAGTCGAGCGATGGCAACGGCTGCCCTTTTTTCAGCATGGGGCAATCGATCCAGCTGTTCTCGCGTTCTTCCATTTCTCAGCAGATGTCAGTGCTGTTAAAAATAATCGTGACCATTTTTTGACGGGAAATGACTCGCTAAAAAGTAAAGAATTCTCGTGGAGCTATGTCACCCGAAACTATTTTTATAGAAGTCCAATCTATTCTTCGTGACTGGCAACAGTCAAAACGTCAGAGTTGGGTGGGTGTTCCCAGAGTGGGATCACTGCGCGTTAAAGGGTTGAAGTCCATACCGCCCACAGGCAACTTTATGCATGTACAGCGATAATTTTTTTTACCGCGTGGACCGATTTCAAAAGTTCTTTTTTTATTGGAAAGGGGATAGATCCCAGATTAATTTGGTCACGTTCTGATGATATTATCATCCTGAATATCGGGGGGGGGGGGGGGGAAACGTGTTTTTAAACCATTGCTTTAAGGGTTGCCAGTAACAGTGCTGGTCTTAATATCAAAAGTCACCAAGTTTGGCTACTTTCGGTGATTTATTGCCAAGTATGGGGTAACAAAAAATAAGTTTCCAAACGAAACCGAGCCTGGCGATGTTATATTTGGTGAGAATTAGCCAAATCCTACTAATTTAAAATAAAAATAAATTTTCGTTTTAATGAAGTAAGTTGAAGTCAGTTTTCTTTAAAATATTATACTAGTTCTTTTAGATGCCCATGTCCCATGCATACTATTACTGCCTTGTCAATTAAAAAAATGCAAAAAAATATAAAAATTGAGAAAAAAAAATGAATTCGACTGCGACGGCCTAAAGAATATATCTTCAGATTGCTTAAATTATTCAAAAAATCAAGGTAAATACTGCTTTGCTATATATAAGCAGGGCCCGCGTGTATAGAGTGGAGACCCCTGCTCTAATAGTACATGTAGTCATATATACATGCAGACATACATTCGTAATGATGTCGCGCATAAACGTCCCAAAGTCAATTTTTATCAAAATCTGAATGCCAAAATTTTTCACAATCACAGAAATAACGATTACTTTACTTCGATCCAGAAAGTAAAAACGCACAGTTACGCATCTATAGCATCCTGTTTTATCCTAATTACCGCATTTATGTAAATCAGACAATGTCAGTGAAAGAACCGTTACTTAACTGGACGAATCAGCTAGCATCGGAGCCATAAAAAAGTAACTGGGCTTATCGTTGCTAATGAATCAGGATTGACGACTTTTCAAAAAACCCATTAACTGATCAATACGCCAATTTTTCTTCCAAGCTCTGTCCGAAAAGCAGAGTATCTCAAATCCCCCTCTTCCAGAGATTTTCAAAAAAGAATTCCTTCTTTTCAACCTGGCAATTATAATGCTTTGTTTTTTCTTTCGTCCTCCAACTTGTGTAACTGTTTCGCTGGTGACAGGAGAAAGCAGGTTTAATAGAGATAATTTTGCTGATGGGGAGCTGAAGAGTTTAGATGTCTTTTTGACTTGTTTTCGCTTGTCTGGGTATTATATTACTTTTTTATCATAGCTACTATGTTTTGCACGTCAGGAAGTGTTAAGTATTATAATGTTCATGACTTTAATATTTATCAATGTAAATATACAGGATTTTAATATTTATCAATATAAATATACAGTCCCAAAATGTGTTATCACACTTTAATTCTCTGTCGATTAGAGGGAATTGCAAAAAAGTTCGAAAATAAGGTGGATGTGAGGAATGTGTCTATTCTTAAAAAAGGAACGGACGCTGCCGCTGTCAAGAGCTTATTCGGCTATCTTCTCCGAAACCATGGGATATGAGTTTCGTCGAAGGTGTTCACGTATTCGGAAAATTCTGGAGAACCTGAGAAGCTGACTTAAATTTCGAAATTCCAATTATTGTAGAAGATATTTATAAAACACTGAAAAAATAAACATAATGCTTGTCAGATTTGGCATAAAATCATTCATGCTTTTACAACAAAGCAATTCCAAGTATGTAGAATCGCGTGAAAGTGACAAATATGAAATAGATTACATCCATTTTACGCCAAATTAAAAAGTATGTGAAAAAATAAATGTCAAAGTGTGTTACATGCAGTTGACGATTTTCAAATAAGTTCTCTTAGATGACAGGAGTTTAGAATTACCGATTATTCGTTTTTCCAAAACAGAATAACTAATTGCAACTGATTTAAAAAGCGCCATTTTGGCATCAGGTACGATCTGGCAAAAGGCTATCTCTCCAAGCAGGGTGATTCTAAACCGCGTGTTCCAAATGTTAGTACCCAATACCTTGAAAATGAAAAATAATTAAAATGCAGATTATAGTAAAGTCGGTTAGGTTTAGCTTGGGTATTTTCTACCAGTAGAAATATGTAGCGGCGTTAACTATGCCATTATACAAGTTATAGTACACCTTGGATATTTGCTAGCGCAGCGAGATGATATATTTCGCGGTGCTAAATCCGCCAATCCGCAAAGTATTATGCATATAAATACATGCATAACGGTTTTCTCGGCAACCTTACATGAGCAGTAATTATCGTTAATGAGTATGTGTAAATCGCCAAATGAATGTCGCCATTGGTGGCAAGCTATTCCAGCTGTTCTGTAGTTTTCATGAAAGGAAACATATGAAGTATAGTGTTGTCTTGGAACTAATTATTAACTATAAGTACGTACGTCACAAAATTATGAAAAATCGCCAGGCGTGGCAAATACCCAAGGTGCTCCGTAGGTTTCACATAATTAAAAATAGTGTGAAGTTTAAAATTTTGTGTGCCAAGGAACATGCAAAACCAAGCAATGTGTAGCTCGGTAACATTCTATCTGATCAAACCTTTGGGTTTTGTTTGCTGAAATTATGCCATTTTTACGAATAATTCTTATTAGGGGCAGAAAAGAGCCTTATTAAGGTGAAAATGTATTGCCTCTTACGAAAAACGAGGATAGTCTAGGGGCCTTGGCCCTTAGTACACGCTTAAACCAAACGAGCGAAATTCGATCAGTCGGAGCGAAAAGTGAGCTTCTCCTTTAGGAGCGTTTTTCGATCACAAGAGCGGAGCGGAGTAGAACAATAAGCGAGGACGAAATTTCTCGGAAAAAACAGGAAGGGAAGAAAAAAGTTCTCAGAAAAAAGACTACATTAGGAGCACTTTCGCGGAAAAACCGGTCGGTTTCCGAGGAAACTGATCGCTCCGCGATGTATCGTTTTTTTCGCTCTTTGGGTTTAAGCGTGTATGTTTACACGCTTAAAACTTGCTGTGCGCAGGCACAGCCAGCTGCCGTCAAAAAAAGGGTCTCTAGATCTGTGGCACGCGATGAACGTTTCGATCGTCCGCTATCTTGCTGGTAGTTAAGTCGAGCGATGGCAACGGCTGCCCTTTTTCCAGCATTGGGCAATCTATCCAGCTGTTCTCGCATTCTTCCATTTTTCAGCAGATGCCGGTGCTGTTTAAAAATAATCGTGACCATTTTTTACGGGAAATGACGTGCTAAAAAGTAAAGGATTCTCGTGGAGCTATGTCACCCGCAACTGTTTTTATAGAAGTCAAATCTATTCTTAGTGACTGTCAACAGTCAAAACGTCAGAGTTTGGTGTTCCCAGAGCGGGAACACTGCGCGTTAAAGGGTTAAACCATGTAACACCCTTTTTGGGACACCCAGTATATTAAGTGTATCGGAATGTAATCTCGTTTTTAACTGAATTCAGAACGATAAATATTATCAATGTAATAATTGTTATTATTATTACTGCTTTTTTTTGTATGTAGGTTCAGTGATAATGTTTTACTACGTCGTTAATCAAAAGGGGCACTTTAGAGGTGGTCCTGTATTAATTTGGCCAAGTTCAAATGACGTTATCATTGCGAGAATCGGGGAGAAAAAAAACATTTTTTTAAACCATTGCCTTAAAGTTTGTCAATATCTGCAGTGGTAATAGTAGTATGTCAAAAGTCGACGATTTATCGCCAGTTAACTGCAAAAAATAAACTTCTAAAACTGTGTCCGAATTGGCAATATATTCTACATTTGGCGATGAATCGGCAAACTTTTTGCTATCAAAATAATTTTTGCCCATATGGGGAAGTCATTTTCAGATAATCGGGAAGAAATGTGTTTTTGAATCATTGCCGAAAGTGTAGCCGGTTATACAAATATATGCTGTAAATGTTTACAACGTTAGCCACAACGTTAACGTTAAAAAACTTAACATTTTCCAAAGACACTACGTTTCTATGATTTCAGTTTGTTTTTTCTGTCCATGAAATGAATGCTCTATTTGCTGTAAATATGTATTAATTTATATGCGTTTTTGGAAATACATAAATACAGCATACATATTTGCAGAAAATTCAAATAAAAAGAAAGTTTTGGTTTATTAAAAATTAATTTTATGCATTGCCGTCAGCGAACCTGGTGTTTATAAATATTTTCTCTCTACAGTTCGTTATGATAATTGAGTTCCTTATTATGATCTGACTCCCATGCGAAAATTACGGAATAAAACATTTTTTTGCACTCTAATGTCGAATGTTTAAAATCAAATACATATACAAATCCTGAGCATCTTTGAATAAAAATATCTCTGAGATGTTTTATGGAGATAGACTGAAATTTCGTACATCACCTCATTTGTATACGAGGTACATTTTACTAACTGTTTTTTTTTTTTTACTAGTTTGATATTCAAATTTAAAGTTTTGCTTTCTGAAAATTAACGAGAGGAATTTTTTATTTATATAATGTAAACTTACTTTGTACATTTTTTTTTTCAATTTAATTTGCCCATTTACCTCTGATGGATAAAGAATTAAAGCATGCTACCACCTTTTTGTGGCATCCTGTATAAACGTTTACACCAGCTTACTCTTCATTTAATGGTTAGAATTAAAGTTCTTTTACAGGGCCTCGCGCAAACTTACTTTAATAGTCACAAGTATTTTGAGGAATATTCCCAAAACCTGCCCAAATTTAACGAAGATACATTGCAAAACTTGGCACCAAAAAGGGCTGCTGGAAAGCGTTTTATAATCGATATGTTTCGCATTATTTATCTTTTTGTTTTCGATGCATTGATAGAAAATCCTCTAGAGTGTTAACGAGGTAACTTGCGTGGAATTTCCTAGAAATTGATTGTATAATTTATGCTGATAACCTTTAATTGATTTCATTCTTAACTTATAAACTTTCATAGAAATTTATTGTGCCATTGTGCCATTTATGCTGATAATTTTATACAATGATTTCATTACTATTTATGAACTTTTACAGAAATTGATTGTGTCATTTATGCTGATAAATACTTTTTAACTGATTTCATTTCTATTTATAAACTTTCATAAAAATTGATTATACCATTTATGCTGATGACTTATTTTAATTGATTTCATTCTTAATTCTAAACTTTCATAGCAATTGATTGTGTCATTTATGCTGATGTCTTTTAATTTTAATTACTTTTCAGAAATGCTTGTCCAGTTAAAAACGAGGTCATTGCTCCTTACTGGGCAAACAACACGAGAGGAGAGACGCTGGCATTGCTCAACGTCCACCCCTTTGAGCAGTATGTTCACTTTGAGAAATGCGCGTAAGTACCGAACCTTTGACCTGCTTCACACATTACACGGACTATTAAAAACACTTTGAAAATTGATTAAGACAACACTAAAATTAGTAACGTATTACAGCTGGTAAACACTGATATAACAGCTGTTATTTTAAAAAATACTGATCTGAATTAAATCTAAACTTACTTTCGTAGGTATAAGAAAATGCATATTCATGCGAGATTCTTAAAATATGATTTAACAATTCATAATCAACACAAAAAAAAAAAAAAAAAGATGTATAGTTCAAAAAAGATCGTTACTATCCTTGTTGTGAGTTTTTATAAATTATTTATTAAAATAAAATATAGTTAAATTCATTTTAACATTAGATTGGTCACTTTTCAGTGCTTTGTAACTTATTCACTGTTCCTTAAAAATAAATTATTTTACTATATTTATTTATTTATTTATTTATTGACTTTATTTTACTTATGTTATTTATTTGCTGACTTATTTTACTATATTTATTACTTATTTACTGACATATTTTACTATATTTATTTATTTGACGACAGCTGGTTGTGCCGGAACAGCCAGCTGTCAAAAACGGGTCTGTAGATCTGTGGCACGCGATGAACGTTTCGATTGTCCGCCATCTTAAAGGTAGTTAAGTCGAGCGAAGGCAACGGCTGCCCTTTTTTCAGCATTGGGCAATCTATCCAGCTGTTCTCGCATTCGTCCATTTTTCAGCAGATGCCAGTGCTGTTAAAAAGAATCGTGACAATTTTTTTTACGGGAAATGACGTGCTAAAAGGTAAAGGATTCTCGTGGAGCTATGTCACCCGCAACTATTTTTATAGAAATCAAATCTATTCTTCGTGACTGGCAACAGTCAAGTCAGAGTTTGGTGTTCCCAGAGCATTGGGAAAGGATTGCGCCTCAGAGGGTCAAGTCTGTGCTGCTTCAATTTCAGAGTCTTTACGGGAACGGAGTTTATTTACTAGGTGACTGCGGGACAGAAATATCATGCACACCACAAATGTAAAAATTTAACTGCCATAGCATATTGTTGCAGAATACTCTGCTTATTTCCTGGGTTCGTCGTTGAAAAGTCCAGTGGGTGTAGAAAGTTCTAGTAGAGTCCACTTGTCAGGATGGAAGACGAACTTTATTGCTTCTAGAAGTTCGTCGAACCATCAGATGCACAAAATTCACAAGCACAATCAGACAGTAGCTTGTTTATAACAGTCCACTCAGCACTGACAAATGCTGTATTTCTGACACAAAACACTTCCAAAAAATTCAGTGGAAACTTACGAAGGAAATCGTAAACAGTCCCTCAGCACTCAGCTATGAAAAAATTTAGACACAGCGCTCAAAAACAAAGCTTCTAAAACAAGCTAAATATAGCTTTCTATAGCACAATTCACAGCGTAATAACAACGAACTCTCTCAACCAATGCTCGGTGAAAACTATCTTGAATTCCCTGGCCTGCCTGCCTTTTATACTCTTCGACGTACTTTCTAGAAAAATCGTGATGTGTAGAAAGATCCCGAACAATCGAGTTTCTATAACGTCATAGAAGATACGCTATTATGTGATGTTTATGCAGGAGAAACGCCTTTACAGGCCCCATTGGAAAAATCGCTCCACTGTACAAAATTTCGCCAATATTGGCGATATTTTGTCGAAATATCGCCAAAATTAGCGCTAAAAATAAGTCCCCATATATGAGCTTAGCTAATACCTACGACCAAAATTTCTCGAGATTTCTAGTAAACGCTATATAAACCGAGAAACCCAAAATTACATTTCTCGCGTTCTACTTAACCAATTTTGATGCATCAAAATGCAAAATTTAATTATTTAAAGCGTAGAATACGAATTTTAAACTATTTTTACATCCGGGTGGCAGAACAGACCGAAAATTCATTACAATATATTCTTTCACGCTCAGTGATTGAGAAATTGATTTTTAACATAAAGCCCAACACATTACATACCCATCTCCACATTTCGTAACTGTCACAGTAAATTGCTTATTCTACTCTTATAACTGCTCCGGGGAAATTCTCATTTGTTATCGATAAAATATATATAAACAACAATAACGCTCAAAGTATATCTGATTATTACAGGCAAGTATAACTGTCTTGAGATTTCGTTATTCATTGCCTTACTAGACTTAACTATATGTTATCCCCTCAGCTAATCTTCATGCATTGAGCGCTACGTAATTAATCTCTTATGTCTTAATTATCTTCCCAATAATGTATCCCAATTATTTAGTATGTCTTAATATATTATTGTAATTATTTAGTATGTATTGTCAATTATTTACTATGTCTTAATATCTTCCCATAAGTAAATCGGGCGTATATACAGTGTGCGTTGTACATCCATGAGCTAGCTCAATTATGACGGTTATACTTGAACCTGATATTCACTGGCAGAACCAGAGGGGGGGGAGGCACAGGGGCACGTGCCTCCCCTTAGACGAGCTAAGTTTACGCTACAGAAGATTGACTTGTTTTATAAATTAATGCGATTTTATAAGAAAATGCGACAAAAAATACTTTGTGCTACCTTCATATTTTTTTTTCTCAATCTACCACTAGGGATATTCACAACAAACACATTGGCTTGCGTGGATTGAATACAAAAGTGATGATATCACCCTAACACTAACGAAAAAAAATCAATTTTTGCAAATAATTTGGTTTCGTGGGGTGAAGTTAAACAATCCTTTTTAAAATCATTGTTCATCTGGGAAAATTGAAAGAAAATATTTTCAATAAATATTCGAATCATTACAAATATTCATGTAATATACAAATATGAAACCGGTTTTTAACACTGTCTAACCAGTGTTAAGAAACTATCACGATTTATGATTCGAGGAATATTTCAATTAATGTAACTTTGTAATTAACTGTTTTTCATCTCTTCTTTTAGCATGTATTTCTAATGGATATGCTAAATAAAAGAAGATGTATTCCAGATCATAAACTAACAAAAGCATATATGTTCTATGTCCATTGTGGCACATTCCTGGAAGCAATACTGAAGGCTGAAAACGAAATCTCTTGCGTCACACATCGCCGCAACTGATTAAATACAGGGTGGTCATAAAAAAGAACTGTCCCGATATAGCTACCGTTCCGTTTAACCCTTTAACGCGCAGTGATCCCGCTCTGGGAACACCCAATTCTGACGTTTTGAATGTTGTCAGTCACGAAGAATAGATTGGATTTCTATAAAAATAGTTGCGGGTGACATAGCTCCACGTGAATCCTTTACTTTTTAGCACATCATTTCCCGTAAAAAAGTGTCACGATTATTTTTAAAACAGCACCGACATCTGCTGAAAAATGGACGAATGCGAGAACAGCTGGATAGACTGCCCAATGCTGAAAAGGGCAGCCGTTGCCATCGCTCGACTTAACTACCAGCAAGATAGCGGACGATCGAAACGTTCATCGCGTGCCACAGGTCTAGAGACCTTTTTTTGACGTAGCTGGCTGTGCCGCACAGCCAGCTACGTCTAGATCTGTGGCCCGCGATGAACGTTTCGATCGTCCGCCATCTTGCTGGTAGTTTAATCGAGTGATGGCAACGGCTGCCCTTTTTTCAGCATTGGGAAAGGGTTGCGCCTCAAAGGGTTAAGCAGTAGACAAGAACTTGTTGGAAAGTGTTTTACAATCGATGATTTATCTTTCTTGCTTTTTTACGAGCATACATTAATGTGCTTTATTCATTCGTCCCTTCCAGATTTGAAAACCACCAGATGCTGTGCAGAGAAGGCTGTCGCTGCGAGCAGCAATACCGCCTGCACCGCCTGCTGGCCTTCGATCCCAAGAACGAGTGCAGGGGCATTTTCTCGGACTGGTTCCGTTTCCCGTCGTGCTGCGTCTGCATCTGCTACGACCTGACGCCGGACATACCCCTCACACGTGGTCGAAGGAAAGGCCGCATGTGAAGAGAAAAAATAACCAAACAGTGATGGATTCAGAAAAACATTGAGGGTTGACAATGCTGCTAAATTCAGTTCTGAAATTCTTTATTTTCTTTCATTTTTGTGCAATGACTGGTGCGTGTTATACGCCGGGATATACGGTATATCTGAAATATCCTCTCGATGGGTCGAGAGGAAAGCCGGCAACTGGCTCCAAATTTAGCGACGAATCCCAATGTGCTATGAAATTTCTCTGAATTTAGAGAATAAAAATTGAGCGCGGAGTGAGGCAATGCTTGCCTAACTGATTTTCGGCAAAAGTCGTTCGAAATTTTTAACTATGCAATGCATTTATTAGGTAGGATTGTAATGAGAAATCGATACATTTTCCGACAAATCCCACAATGTTATTCAAAATCGCTAAATTTAGCGACAAATCCCAAATTGCTGTGAAAAGTCGCTAAATTTAGCGATAAATTCCCTAAATGGGTTACACCGAAAGAAAAGGAATGTAGAAGCATTTTGCAAAGACTGGCCCTTTTTTTCTAGACTATCTTGAATCAAGTTTAACTCATTTTTGACTGAAGTTTGTTAGGTTTCAGCAACATAAAAATAAAGCATTTTACAATTATTCTGAAACTGAATTTAAGACTTACCTCAGTATCTAAATATTTATACTCGTTTTAAATAAAGCTGTTTGAGAAACTATTAAAGACTGATCATTCTTCTCAACTTTTGCTTTAATATTTTCAAACCTCTTTTTTGTCATTAGCGCACATATGCGCAAAGTGTTTGAACAGAAAACATTTTGATTTACGTGTAAATTTCGGATTTTGATTTACGTGTAAATTTCTAAATTATTAGGTCCGATTTCATTCAACCTCCTTCCCCCAATTTTGGATTCATTACTGAAAGAACTAACCACTGTGATTTTAAAATAAGAAATATTGCTGAAGCAATTGGACTTCAACAGAGTGAGCTTTGCGGTGTTGTGTATTAATTTATTTGTCTGAAACATATAGAACTTAAACCTGAAGAATTATTGAGGAAACTGCATGAGATTGTAAAAATATTTTATGTGATTTGGAAGACTCATAGAAGGGAAACTAACTGAAATATTTTATGTGCACTAAAGAATGCAGGGGGAAAAACTACTGACAAAAAAGGTCTGTTCTACATTTTTGTACATGAAAAGATTTTTTTTTTATTGTTTTAAAATCGAAGATAGAAAGTATACTTATTACTAAACAGAGTGTACTCCAATGTCACAGAATGTGTGTTTTGTAAAAGTTGATTTGTAAAAAATCAGTTTTTCAAAATTGACACGTCTAAATTATACACTTCCTTTTTAAGATGAAAATTATTAAAAATTTTTTTTAACTAATTGTTAAATTAAATGTAGAGAATTTAAATTCATAAAACAAATTCCTTCACATGCAGCGTTTTGCACATATGTTATCATTTCAACAAAACAGTTTTTGCTGCATACATGTTCTTGTGCATTAACAGTCATTTAAGTTATTTATTTATTACTTTATTTATCTTATCCCAGAAGTGTTCCTAGATTGGTTATGCATTTGTTACTGAGCTTGTTAACTATATGTTATGCGTGGTTAAACTGCGAAAGAACGTTCTAAGCATTCGTTAAAACAGTTCTGTATTATTTTGTTGACTTAATAAGTAAAAGCTTTTATTGTACTAAAATATTTATGAATAAATATATTTTTAATTAAGATTTCCTTTGTTATGTATCATTGACACACAGGTGTACACATAGAACAAAGTTCGCTGTTATTAATAAGCCTTTTACTTAACCCTTTAATTCGCATTGTTCCCGCTCTGGGAACACCAAACTCTTTGACTGTTGCCAGTCACACTTTTGACTGTTGGATGGCAACAGTCAAAAGTTGTCAGACAGAAACAGTCAAGACTGTTGGACGGCAACAGTCACTTTTGACTGTTGCCAGTCACACTTTTGACGACAGCTGGCTTTGTCACAGCCAGCTGCGTCAAAAGGGGGTCTCTAGATCTGTGGCACGCGATGAACGTTTCGATCATCCACCATCTTTCTGGTAGTTAAGTCGAGCGATGGCAACGGCTGCCCTTTTTTCAGCATTGGGAAAGGGTTGCGCCTCAAAGGGTTGAACTAACGGACTGGCGTGAAAAAGTTTAATAATACTGTTGCAAAATATCTGTTGATCTCTTCCTCTGCACCGAAATATTTTGGTATTAAAAATTAAATTGTCAATACATTTTTTGTCAATGCATTTAAAAATGTAAAATTTGGCACCTAGGTTTTAAATTCTAGGCATCAAATGAGAAATAGTTTGGCATTAAAAATTTAAAAAATTGATAAATAATTAATAAAAATTAACAACGGCTTATTTCTAACGCTGTATCTAAAATTGACCGGTGTAAATGCTTGGAGTCTCGGAGTGTCTAGAAAGCATCAGGAACGAGACAATTATTTAGGAGACACATCCTTGCTTCCGTGCTACATAACTACATAATTTTTACCACATTACTAAAAAAATATCGAAAAGCTAGCTTAAAGAAATTGAATAAAAAATCAAAAAGCTTAAAAAATGGTGGGTGGATGCGATTGGCTTAATTCATAACTATGTACTAAAAAAAAAAAAGAGAGAGAGAGAGCGAGAGAAATAAATCCACTATACGTTATCGATAAGAATTTGTTTTTCTGGAAATTTTAATTATTATTGGTGAGAAAAACATTTTATTTAGTGAACAAAAAAAAGATGTTACTAGGTTTTTACTCGGTAAATTTTCCTTAATTAGGGCAGCTTTTCACTTTCCTCTTCGTTTCCAAATGTTAAGCTATTCAAATTCTGATTTACGCGAATTTATTCTTTGGTAAATTTTTAGTAACTGCAGGTAATTTTATGCATAAGTAGAAAGTAACTGCATATGGCGCATGTTACATTTTCTACAGCGGAAAGTCTGCAAAAAATGGATTGCAAAGTTTTCATTTCCTGGTTATTGCACAAAACAAGCAGCATGCATTTTTGAATACTTAGAAGTCGTAGAAGTAATGCAAATGATTTTATTTTTGGTGGCACTGTTAAACAGTTCCTTGGAGACAAAAAGAAGCTAAGAGTAAAAGTTGATTGAACTGATTTTATCCTACTGCATCACCTTAAGTCTCAACTATAGTGATGCGCATAAATAATGAAACTATTCAAATTAATCGATCACTAAATGCATTCGAGAAAATCGATTTTGAAAAATCCATTCGAATGCTCAGCGCGTAGCATTAGAATAGCACTGGCATTCGAAATCCCGAATTCAAATCGCGAATATTATATGAATAGAGAAATCGAGAATACTATTCGAATAGTGAAATCGCGAATACTATTCGAATAGAGAAACCACGAATACTATCCGAATAGGTAAATCGAGAATACTATTCGTATAGGGAAATCGAGAATACTATTCGCATAGAGAAATCGAGAGTATTATTCGAATAGTGAGCCCACGAATACTATTCAAATAGGGAAATCGAGAATACTATTCGAAAAGGGAAATCGAGAATACTATTCGAACAGAGAAATCGAGCGTATTATTCGAATAGTGAAACCACGAATACTATTCGAATACAAATCGTAAATACTATTCGATTAGAGAAAATAGCAAATATTCACTATTCGAGTAATCGATTATTAATTCTATTCGAATACAGTAATCAATCACAATCATTCGAATGGCACATCACTCGTTTTGACCCATTGAAGAGCAACCATTTTCGCATCGGTATAGAAAACAGCTCCATGCACTGCCCAATGGAGAAAAAGTGCAAACATTCATCGTTCGATGTAACCACAAAAACACATGCCGTCTATCAAGTAGTCAATCGTTGTCCACTATCTACAAAACTTTCTTGACACAGCTGGCTGTGCTAGCTCACCGCTACGTTGCTAGTAGTTAAAACGAGCGAAGGCAGCTGCTGCACTTTTTCATCATAGGGAACATTTAACCATATTTCTTTTGCGACTAGCAGTGAAAACGACGGAGTTAGGTGGTTTTTTTTTACCGCTGGATAGCTACGCGTAGAAGGATTAAAGATTTGTTTAGACAGGAGACATTTCCTTTTCTTTTTTTTTCAAAATATTTTCATGATTCATCTCGCCGACAAAAGCAGAATAGTTTAAGAATTGCAATCATGGTTTCCTTTCCTGGGGGTTGATGCACTTTACGTCGGTTTAAATCAAAAGAGCGGAAACCGTGATTTACTGCAGCTAATTATTCTCAGTAAAAGTAATAATTGCCCCACGTAAAAGGTCACTGGCATAGCTGAAACTTGGTAAATCTCTTCAACTGAAGAATCACCTAATTTAAGACCGCAAAACAAAAGCAAGATAGTTTAAAGTACAGCCAAAGCCCAACATCTGAAATTAATTTCGCCAGCAAAAAGCATTTTCCAAATTTTTAGTATTTAAGTTGCTTTTAATTTCAAGTACTTTTTGTTTGTTTGTCTCTTTGTCTATAGCGAGTCACTTTCAAACAAATTATTAACCCTTTGAATGCCGCACTATGATACAGGAATAAAAGACATAATTAATTCATCAAAATTACATTAGAATACACCCATAATGACTAAAAAACAAAAAAATTTCCATCACTAATTTCTTGGATGTTCCATTTTTGGAGCAATGTATAATTCAGTAACATTCTATCTGATCCGATCTTTCGGCTTTGTCTGTTAAAATTATGCTTTGATTACGAATAAGCCCGATTAGGCCTCATACGAAAAGCGAACGTAGCGAGTCTAGGGGCCAAGGCCCCTAGTCATACAAAAAATAACTGTAAAAAAAATTCTCTTTTTGCTCAATCATAACTTCGTGTCCTATTATTAGAACATTTATTAATGAGTTTGTTAATTGGCTGAATGTTATAAAATTTTATATTTAAGATACTTACATATAGTGCAACACATCTAACCACTCATTGATTTTTTTTTTTTTTTTTTTTTTTTTTTTTATCTGCTCTATTCAAAATTCAGAAGCGAAGGGGTTAAGCGAGGCAAACCAGAAACTGAATTACACATTTTTAGGCTGATTTCGGATCTATTTTCAATTTCTGGCAGATTGCTGCAGTCATGTTTAATCGAAAATCCCTTCATTGTATTTGTAGGAATGCATATGAATATGATAGAAAATACAATAGCTTTTTGTCAATACATATAAAAATGTAAAATTTGGCACCTAGGTTTTAAATTCTAGGCATCAAACGAGAAATATTTTGGTATTAAAAATTTTAAAAAAATGATAAATAAATAATAAAAATTAACAACGGCTTATTTCTAACCCTGTAACTAAAATTTCAAGGAACATCTGTACTAAGGAATTAAAAGAAAATCTCTGTGCTTAGAAACCTCGAGCAACAC
The DNA here is from genome assembly GCA_038373885.1 of Cheiracanthium punctorium. Classification (NCBI taxonomy): domain Eukaryota; kingdom Metazoa; phylum Arthropoda; class Arachnida; order Araneae; family Cheiracanthiidae; genus Cheiracanthium; species Cheiracanthium punctorium. Next base: position 9,719 of record JAWZYV010014507.1, on the reverse strand, counting down.
ACACGACCCCACGTGCACCCTTTTTCTGACGAGTCAAAAAAAGGGTCTCTAGATCTGTGGCAGGCGATGAACGTTTCAATCGTCCGCCATCTTGCTGGTAGTTAAGTCGAGCGATGGCAACGGCTGCCCTTTTTCGTCATTGGGAAATGGTTGCACTTCAAAGGGTTTGACAGATATTTCCACTTGCTGTGCAAGATGAGGCAACATATTCCACAGCATTACACTGGACGCCGACTGTGTGGGTGCTCTGAGGCTGAGGCAACGCACAGAATATATATATATATATATAATATAAAATAGCTAAACTTACGTAATATGGAATCCCTAGTAAAACATTAAGTAGTAGCACATGATGACAAAAAACGTACTGAAAAAACTGAAAACATGAAATAAAAAATTGACAATCCAGAGGCAAGAAATTGTATAAAAGAGCTGTTAAAGCCACAGAGAAGTGGGAGGACAAGCCAAGCAAGATCACATGGGCGTAAGCCTAATTGTTCGATCCCATGCAATGAAGTGGAGATGAAGAGTAAAATTGAAATGGGGTACTCCATAATCAAATACCACCGTACTCACATTTCAATTTAAAGAAAAACAAAAATAGCTAGGTTTCTGCAGGTCACCTGACAAAAGAAGTCGCTTTACGTGACCTGGGGGTACGACCATAGCTATAAGAAAAAAACAGCATGAATGCCAACCAAACATGGCGGAGGAAGAACTGACAAGACTAGAAATCATTGCCAACCGAGAAAATTAATCGACAAAAATAAAAATAGAAACAGCTAGAGCCAAGGAGAAAAAGTATGAGAAATAAAAACAGACAAAATTCTGCCAAAACTATGTAAATTTATTAAGAAATTCAGTAAATGGAAGGGGACAGGGAAATAAGAATAATATTAAAGAATAATAATTATAGTAATAGTAAATATATAAATAAATAAAAAAATTGAGTATAGCTTTACCATGAGCAACATAGTACGAGCTTTAATAGCTAGGAAGTACTAAGGAAAGAGTGTAAAAAAAGAGTTGGGGGAAAAATATTGTAATTAGAATTAATTATCATAATAATTATAATAATAATAATTTACTCAAGTATTAATTGTTATTAGTTCTGATAGTATTGTATGTAGTATAAGTAAAATTGCACTTAATAAGGCTTATATATGGTACAGTAGAGAGAAAATATATAAATATATCTCTCTCAATATATCACGTGACTGAAAAGAACCCAAAAGATTTCAGGGAACAGTCTTAGTTTCTTTTGTAGAGAAAATTTATCGAAAATAGAAAAAAATCGAGCAGTTTAATTCAGGAAAAGGATTATTAATGAAATAATTGATTTTATACAATTACTGCTTGTAACATGAAATTGAATAAAATCAATCGCGAATGGAAAAGGGAATGTTAAAAAAAAAAAAAAAAAAAAAAAAATTTCATTTAGAAATCGAAATTCAATGCATCTTGGTTTTATCCTTGTGGATGCTAAGAACCTAAGATTTCATTGAAAAATTCGATGGGTTCTTGGGTATTTTTATCTAACTGAATAATATAAAACTATTGAAAAATATCGTAATTTATTTCGTTAAGAGTACGTGATTGTTGACAACGTTTATTACTGCCTACTTAATATTTGCCAAAGTTTGATACGGTTTGCTTTAGACAATCTAAGTTACTTTTTGATAGGTGGGAAAACTCGACTTTAAAGTTACAATCTGAATTTAATTAAATGTAATTAAATCGGATTATTTTCATAAAATAGTCTTCCGTGATTCTTTTGAATGCCCATTTACCATTAGATAAGATATCTTTAAAGTTTTAACAAAAATTTCTACTTGGCCCGTGGGGGGATCGAACCCGCGACCTTCGCGTTATTAGCACGACGCTCTAACCAACTGAGCTAACGGGCCACGGAGAGAAAGTGTATAATTTTTATGATACAGAAACCTGAATATTTGGCCAGAAGAACACTTGTACGTATATTCTGAAATAATATTTCTTTATTGGTCGGTCATCGTAAATAAGGGTTAGGACCCCGTTGGAAAGACCCCCCAAGGAGGGCACCCCCTTGTGTTGTCCTTCTACGAGGATTTATAAGCGGGTTTCGAACCAAGCACACAAATCCGCTATACGTGTTCACAGTAGCAGTTGGTCGGTCATGTATGTGGGTGCTTTAGAACTAAACAAATTCGATGGATTCTGAGCTGCTTTGTAATTCTAAACTAAGATTAAATTGATCGATTAAAACGATTTAAGGACTTGATTAAATTTCAACTAGGGGAAATTTTCTTGAAAAAAAGGGGAAAAATGCTCAATCGCTCCTTCCCTTCCCCAGAAAGAATAGTTTGTTTAACCCCTTAACGCGCAGTGTTCCCGTTCTGGTAACACCCAACTCTGACGTTTTGACTGTTGCCAGTCACGAAGAATAGATTTGATTTCTCTAAAAATACTTGCGGGTGACATAGCTCCACGAGAATCCTTTGCATTTTAGCACGTCCTTTCTCGTAAAGAAATGGCCACGATTCTTTTTAACAGCACTGGCATCTGCTGAAAAATGGAAGAATGCGAAAACAGCTGGATGGATTGCCCAATGCTGAAAAAAGGGCAGCCGTTGCCATCGCTCGACTTCACTACCAGCAAGATGGCGGACGATCGAAACGTTCATCGCGTGCCACAGATGTAGAGACCTCTTTTATGACGCAGCTGGCTGTGCGCGGGCACAGCCAGCTGTCGTCAAAAAAGGAGTCTCTAGATCTGTGGCACGCGATGAACGTTTCGATCGTCCGCCATCTTGCTGGTAGTGAAGTCGAGCGATGGCAACGGCTGCCCTTTTTTCAGCATTGGGAAAGGGTTGCGCCTCAAAGGGTTAAAGAACTCACGGAAATTTTGTAAGGTCAGCGTCTCTGTTACCACAAATATTTTATGGTAACATTTTACGTCGCTACGCTGGACGAAGCTCAGCAGCTGCTTTGCGAAGACAGACTGACCTATTTTTTGCCAAGAACCACACACCAACCGTAGCCATCTCTTTGCCTACCGATATTCGTTTGTGCATAAGGCAAATCTGCACCACGGGCAACTGAAACGGGGAGATTGCCTTGAGCGAGGACATTTTTAAAGGAGAATTCACGTTACATCAGGAGAAAACACTCCGAAACTCTAGACCATTTGACAGACAGGTCATAACACTTCAGTCATCTGCAATATTCAGTGTCTTAGCCACTCATTCATGGTCTCACTGTGGCCGAGTGGATAAGACGCTCAAAATGGTAGACGGTAGGTACTGGGTGCGAGGCTGTCGATCTAATGGTCTGGAGTTTTGGTCTGTTTTCTCCAGATGCAGGGGGCGATCCAGGAAAATTTTCCCCATTATTATGATAATCACTTACTTTTTGGAATTTCAATACTTAATTTTGAGAATTTCAGTACTTATTTTTCTGAATTTTCATACCAATTTTTAATAAAAGTCACTTTTTTGTTATAATAATTGATAAAACAGATTGAAATGTAGGATAAAATGGCAATAAATGGCCGTTTTAATCGATTGTATTTTTTTGAAGGGACCGTTTCAATCGATTGTAATTTTGTGGAGGGACCGCGAAACAGACCCAATTTTCGTCTGCACTGCATCGACCCCTGCCAGATGTAACTTGATGCGTGTTAGACTACTTCTTCAACGTATGGTTACAATGTTGGAAAGAGCAAAAAAGGAACAACTGCATACAAAAATCCAGGGGGCATTGCCCCCCTTGCCCTATGCTGCCGGCGCCCATGTTTAGTAGTATATTTATGAATAGCATTCCACCTTATTTCATCAAATTCTAATTAACTATCTCGGTCTTTATTCGAAGACTCACAATTTTACTGCTGCCATCTATTAGGTAAAATAAGTACTAAACTGCTAAATGGTAAAAAATTATGTGGCTTACTTTAATTTCATGCTGTTCGTGCTAAAGTGGAAGGAAAAAAATATTACACCCGTCACTTGGCTCCTGAATAATTAAAAACGACACTTATAAATAGTTCAGAACCGTTTTTGAGAAAGCATGCTGTGCTCGGTATCGTAAACAATAAATTATGCAATTTTTTGGGAAAATCATAAGAACGGAAATCGCTTTGAAAACCTGACTAAAGCGCTATTTAAAAAGATATTGCACGAAACTACATTCTAAGGGTTTTTTTTTTTTAATTTCGTAATCATTATAAGAATTGCCCTTTCAAATCGTACCCAGTAGAGGATTCGGAAATTTTTTGGGAGTGGTTAAATTTTGAAAAAAAAAAAAAAAAAAAGCTTATTTCACTCAAAAGAATGTACCATACAGCAAAATTTTACAGCAATACAGCAATCCTTTAGCAATCCGCTGTTCAGGGGGGGGGGGGAATACCCCCTCTCCTGGATCCCCTACCATTTCTAAAGTTGTGCTACAATGTTAGTATAGTTAGCTTATCGGGTACATTACAGACTGTTTAAAAGGTACATAGGAATTAGAACCCCGTAAAAAGTCCTTTTAGGTGAAATATTTCCCTCGAGTACTTGATACACAAATGAAAATAAATAAAAAAATTGCGCTAGGGGAAAAATTGAAGATAATTCTTTATAAGCTGCATTACATATTGAAATCAATGAAAAAGAAAGGAGATGAAACTTTGGAAAAGAATTCTTAAAGATGGAATTGCACCGAAATTTTTTTCGAAGAGGAAAACTTTCAAAAAAATTTTAAGAACTTTTTCTAAGTTTCGTTTGCTGAAACTGTTTTATCTTTTATTTTAGTGTTTAGTACAGCTTGTAAAGAGACATTCTGAAAATTCTGAAGTACTTGATATTTTTTTCCCCGTATTTCCAAACTACAACTTTAACACAACACAAAAGATGCGATTTTTAGCTATAAAAAAGTGGCATTGTCTAAATTTTACTGCTGCCATCTGTTGTCTAAAATAAGACCTAATTACTTATTCATGATTAAACAATATAAACTTAGCTAACAATATTGGTATGGCGTTACATATCAGAAGTGTATATAAATCTAGGTATGATTTTAAGGCATTTATATTTAACTTTTTTTTACACGACGACAGACTATAGTATAGCGAATGCACATTCTTTAACCTAACTGCTGACAAATTTCACTTCATCGATGAAGACTCATTTTGTGACCACGTAACCGGTTTTAGATAATAAGACAGTGCAAGCAATAGTTAAGTTTGCTTGTCTTTATGACTCCTAAATATAAAACATATTCTTTACTTCATTTAATAATTAAAAGTTATTATTAAAATAAAAATTCAACAAGCAGTAAAAGTTCTTTATTTACATATAATTTCATTCTTAATTTTTCGCTAACTTTCGCGTTTTCCAAGATTGTAGTAACTTTTAGTATTCTATAGACTCTCAAAATTAAACTCAAAAAATCGAAAAGTCGAAAAATAATAACTGCTACTGTATTTTTTAGCATTCAGGCAGCATTTCTGTAGGAAGGCACTACGTCGACACCTTGACGTTACATTACATTTACTGTTAAGATACTAGTCAGTGCCTTTATTCAATTCCTACTATTAGTTCACACTCTCCCTATATATATCTTGCTCAAATTTTCAATCGTTAATAAAATACTTTTTTATTCATCCACTCAAGTTCAAATACATTTTTTTTAAAACTTGTAGTCGAAGATACTGTGTGTTCATACAGTCTTTGTCCCAATCGATTGGATAATTTATCTACAGGACCGCCCAAAAGATTCAAAATACATTACGCTCTATGGGCCGAAATTCATTAAATCGCATATCTCGAAAACTATTAAACGTAGAATGTTGAACGTAGAAATATAAGACTTCTGATAATTAAATATAGCTGTCCGAACATTGATGTCACGTCTGTTAGCATACACAATTTTCAACTTGTTAACCCTTTGAGGCGCAACCCTTTCCCAATGCTGAAAAAAGGGCAGCCGTTGCCATCGTTCGACTTAACTACCCTTTTTTGACGACAGCTGGCTGTGCCGCACAGCCGGCTGCGTCAAAAAAGGGTCTCTAGATCTGTGGCACGCGATGAACGTTTCGAACGTCCGCCATCTTGCTGGTCGTTAAGTCGAGCGATGGCAACGGCTGCCTTTTTTCAGCATTGAGCAATCTATCCAGCTGTGTCTCACATTCTTGCAGACGTCAGCAGATGTCAGTGCAATTAAAAATAATCGCAGATGTCAGTGCTGTTAAAAATAATCGTTCCCATTTTTTTACGGAAAATGAGGTGCTAAAAAGTAAAGGATTCTTGTGGAGCTATGTCACCCGCAACTATTTTTTCTAGAAATCAAATCTATTCTTCGTGACTGGCAACAGTCAAAACGTCAGAGTTTGGTGTTCCCAGATCGGGAACACTGCGCGTTAAAGGGTTAACCAACAAAAGTGAAATTTGAGAATAGAAACACCTGTTTACTATCAGAGTGTGGTAAAAAAAAAATGTGTATATAAGCAGACATCTTGAAATTTTGGTGTTTGACTGAAAAAGCAAAAGCCTATTTGTGATAAGTATTTTTATTGCATGTCATGCCTCTTACCGTAATTAGTAGTATAAAATATATTTGTTTATTTGTTAATGCAATTGATTAATTTAGAGAAGTAGTTTTTTAGTCTAAATTAATGCCTCTTTTCATATTCTTGTGGAATTATTTAGAGTCATGATTTTTTTTCTTTGAAATGCCATGGTTGTTACCGGTCATGCCTGTTACAATACAAGTAAAAGACGTGACAAACAAAAAATTTACAAACATATATAAAAAATATTTGTAAACTGAAATTAAAACATCATGCAGACAAAAGGAGTCTGTACCTATGTAAAACATCACTTTGCAATATTTTGTGTTGAACAAAGGTGTACAAATTTCAAAGAAAATGTCCGGTAACAGACATGACGAATTTCATGAAGTCTGATGATGGAAAAATCTAAAATTAAAAAAATAGAAGAAAAAATGCATGAATAATACTCAAGTGGTGTTGAGAAATAAGGTATTTAAATATTATGGAAAAAAGCTACTTATTTTTTGAAATTGTATTTTTGCTTCTTAACCCCTCTCGTCACCCTGAACCTCATATGAGGCTCCTACTTCAAATAGCAATATTTAGAGAGAAAGCCATTAAATTTAGTATGTTTTTCTTTCAGTGATATCAATATCATTCATTCATGTAGAAAGTATATTAGGCTCTTAACTAGAAACATAAATCGTTCCTAGATTGCATTACAAGTCAATTTAGATCATTTTTTACAGTTGTCGCTTCATTGTTTCAGGAGAAAAATTAAGAAAATATTTACGCTGCTTTTTTACCGTTTTTTTTTCTTTTTAGGGTAAGTATAGTTTTTTTTTCTTATTCCTCAACCTTTACCTAATATGTGCATCCTTTTAAATTAATTTTAGCATAACAAAATGCTTCGAAAATGCAGAAATTAATATTAGAAAAATCTAATATTAATCGACATTAGAAAAAAATATTTTTGCATGATTTATAATAGTATTTCAGATGCATTAATTGCAAGAAAGATTTTTTTCTTCTCTGATTTTTCATAATTCGGTGACGAGAGGGTTAAATTTCCAAATGGCACCCGATTTTGAAAATGACCCATATACTTCCTTCCCGGAGTTTGCCGCCCCTATTCGAATCCTCATCAAAAGGTGGGGGCTTCTGAATATTGCCACCCTCGGAAACTGCTAGTGACCGCCGAGAGGACTTTCGGAATCACAGATTCAGTGTGCACATACACCGCACGTGCACGGTGGTTTTTGGTGGCACGTCGGAATTGAACCCGCAACCTTCTGGTTACGAGTCAAACGCCTTAACCACTGGGCTACCATGGTATTGTCTCATAAAAGATGGGCTAAATTTTAAGACCAGACTGTACGCATTCTAACAAACAACTTTCATCAACGAATGCAATGAATGCGGCGGCCGCACAGCCAGCTGTGTCAAAAACATTCTTTACCTCTGTGGCACGCGATGGGCGATTTGATCGACCACCATGTTGCTGGTAGTTAAATCGAGAGATGGCAACGCTGCACTCTTTTGGCATTGGGAAATGGTTGCTCTTCAAGGGCTCATTTCGCCAGAGAACTGGGCACTAGTGTAGGCTGAACTTTGTTAGCATGAACATTATCTTCGGCTTCTTCGCTATTATTTTCATGCTTGAAGTCAAAGACCGTTGTGGAGGCAATTACCACGGGGGCTAGAAAAAACATTCGACAAAAATATGCCTACACTCAATGTATTGAATCTTCCTTCACTTAAAATAAACTTCTTATTCAATTTCTATTACATACTGAATTGTATTTTCTTTTAAAAACGGAATTGAATTTTCTTCCAAAAACTTGCGGAAACTTTTCGCATTCGAAAAATTTCGTTTCGCTGGAAAGAGCCCCTATTATATCAATGTTTCGTGCTGAGGAAATCATTTATTTGTGAAGAAAAAAAAGTTCTGGATAATCCAGAAAAACTGTTTTAAACTAATTGGAATCGCAAATTTCTCTTCAAAGCCTGATAACTGTGACTTCAGTATAAGGTCACTATCACTAGCGACACCTAATGTCACATTAAGGTTTCACTTTTTTTTTTACTCTCGATAATAAAATCGAGGAGAAAATAGTGAAGTGCATCGCTTGAAAATTAGGGCACGGCGGATTTTCAGATTTTTAAAGTAGCGCAGATTATTTTCTTTATTTTTATGCATAATCATAAAAAAATTTCAAGCGAATCGTAGAAACGGTGTAGATTTTATTACGTTTATTGTGTTTAATGTTTTAATCTATTTTAGAGTAATGGGGGTAAAAGTTTTATTTTGGAGTGGTTAAACCGGAATTGTTCCAGAGTCAGTGAGTCAATGGTCAGCGTAACTATATAGTAGGATATTATGTAGTATCACACATTCTTTCAGTGCTTAGGATACCCCATGTTGTTATAAAGGGTTTTCCATTCGGAGTGATGCAATTTAAAAATTAAAAAAAACACATAAATTATTTTGTGAGACATATTTTTTTTATTTATTTGAAAGCTTCATTATGCCATTAAGTATGAAAAATAATACCGTTCATGTGAGCACTGCGACTTCTCTGTACATACCGCATTCTGTCAATCCAATTTTCCATCATTCTTTCACATAAATTTGGTGTTATTTCACGAATAATACGTTCAATGTTGGTTTTTAATTGCTCAACTGTTGCATAAACTTGTGACTTAACATATCGCCAAAGAAAGAAATTAACAAGGTGTTAAATCACAAGAACTGAATAATGTCGTCCATGAATTCTCAAATTTCTCTTAGTATTCACATATGAACACGAATTTTGATAAAACAATTTAATAACTTCGAAACGTTGTTTAAGTGTGTATCTTTCCATGATTGAATCGCATACCATACTAAACACAAATGACATAAGAAATGTCAAAAAAGAATACGCAGTATTGCCATTCTAACCATTTTAAATTGTATCATCCCTATCGGAAAACCCTTTATAATCACTAAAATTCACCCTATGCACATCTTCTACTGTACACAACAGTTCTTCTTGTGCAATATCATCAGAATAAGAAATCATACCAAGAAGTGATTACACACACACACACACAGTTTATATGCCATAACCTTCAGTTTCATTTCGGAGAAGAGAAAAATTTTACGACCATGAAAGTGGGAAAGCGACTTTTTGACGAATGATACATGCTGGTTTCATTAACATTCTTCG